>JARFJB010000564.1:0-94268 GCA_036346205.1 Vesta saturnalis | reverse complement strand
TGTGGTGTGTGGTGTGTGTGCGTGTGTGTGTGTGGGCGTATGTGCGCGTGTTTGTGTGTGCGTGTGTGTGTGCGCGGCGTGTGTGTGCGTGTGTGTACGTATGTGCGCGTGTGTATGTGTGTGTGTGCCTTTGTGCGCGTGTGTGTGCGTGTGTGTGCGTGTGTGTGCGTGTGTGTGTGTGTGTGTGTGTGTGTGTGAGTGTATGCGTGTGAGTGCGTGTGTGCGCGTTTGTGTGCGTGTGCGTGTGCGTGTGCGTGTTCTTTTGCGCGTGTGCGCGTGTCCGTATGTGTGAGTGTGCATGTGTGCGTGTGTGCGAGTGTGGGTGAGTGCGTGTGTGCGTGTGTGCGTGTGTGCGTGTGTGCGTGAGTGCGTGTGTGCCTGTGTGCGTGTGTGCGTGTGTGCGTGTGTGCGTGTGTGCGTGTGAGTGTGTGCGTGTGTGCGTGTGTGCGTGTGTGCGTGTGCGTGTGTGCGTGAGTACGTGTGTGAGTGTGTGCGTGTGTGCGTGACTGCGTGTGTGCGTGTGACGTGGGTTGTGTGTGCGCGTGTGCGTGTGTGCGTGTGCGTATGTGCGTGTGTGCGTGTGCGTATGTGCGTGTGTGCGTGTGCGCGTGTATGCGTGTGCGCGTGTATGCGTGTGCGTGTGTGCTGTGTGCGTGTGTTCGTGTGTGCGTGAGTGCGTGTGTGCGTGTGTACGTGGTGCGTGAGTGCGTGAGTGCGTGTGTGCGTGTGCGTGTGTGCGTGTGTGCGTGTGTGCGTGTGTGCGTGTGTGCGTGTGTGCGTGTGTGCGTGTGTGCGTGTGTGCGTGTGTGCGTGTGTGCGTGTGCGTATGTGCGTGTGTGCATGTGTGCGTGTCTGCGTGTGTGCGGGTGTGTGCGTGTGTGCGTGTGCGTATGTGCGTGTGTTAATGTGTGCGTCTGTGCGTGTGTGAGTGTGTGCGGGTGTGTGCGTGTGTGCGTGTGTGCTTGTGTGCGTGGGTACCTGCGTGTGCGTGTGTGCGTGGGTACCTGCGTGTGCGCGTGTGCGTGTGTGCGTGTGTGCGTGTGCGCGTGTGTGCGTGTGGGCGTGTGTGCGTGTCGCGTGAGTGCGTGTGTGCGTGTGTGCTTGTGTGCGTGAGTGCGTGTGTACGTGTGCTTGTGTGCGTGTGTGCGTGAGTGCGTGTGTACGTGTGTTCGTGTGTTCGTGTATGCGTATGTGCTTGTGTGCGTCTGTGCGAGCGTGTTTGCGTGTGTGCGTGTGCGCGTGTTGGTGTGTGGCTGTGTGATTGTGTACGTGTGAGTGTGTGCCTGTGTGCGTGTGTGCGTGTGTGCATGTGCGCGTGGGTGAATGTGCGCGTGTGTGCGTGTGTGCGTGTGCGCGTTTGTGCGTGTGTACGTGTGTTTGTGTGTTCGTGTATTCGTGTGTGCGTGCGTGCTGTGTGCTTGTGTGCATGTGTGCGTATGTTCGTGCGTGTGTGAGTGTATGCGAGTGCGTGTGTGCGTGTGTGCGTGTGTGCGTGTGCGAGTGCGTGTGTGTTTGAGCGTGTGCGTGCGTGGGCGTGCGTGTACGTGTGTGCGTGTGTGTGCGGGTTTTGCGTGTGCGTGTGCGTGTGTGCGTGTGTGCGTGTGTGCGTGTGTGGTGTGTGCGTGTGTGCGTTTGTGCGTGTGTACGTGTGTGAGTGTATGCGAGGGTGCGTGTGTGCTGTTGTGTGTGCGCGACTGCGTGTGTGTTCGAGCGTGTGCGTGCGTGGGCGTGTGTACGTGTGTGTGTGTGTGTGTGTGTGTGTGTGTGTGTGTGTGTGTGGGTTTTGCGCGTGTGTGTGTGTGCGTGTGTGCGTGTGTGTACGTGAGTGTGTGCGCGTGTGTGTGCGCGTGTGTGTCGTGTGTGCATGTGTGCTTGTGTGTGCGTATGTGTGCGTGTCTGTGCGTGTGTGTGCGTGAGTGTGCGTGGTACGTGTGTGCGTGAGTTACAAGGGGGCGAGATAGATGGAGATGGGGAGGGAGATAGAGTGTGGGGGAGGGTAGGGAGTGGTGAAGGAGCGCGGTAGGAAGGGGGTGGGGGATGAAAGAGTGAGGGAGAGAGAGAGAGTGAGGTGGGTGTGGGGGATAGGGAGAAAGTGGTAGAGAGAGAGTGGGAGAGAGAGAGTGAGACAGAAAGAGAGGGGGAGAGAGAGACGAGTGAAATGAATGAGAAGGTCGGGAGAGATGAGAGAAGCGTTGTAAATGAGGGAGACGAGGTAAACGATAGATGCGTGGGAGACGAGAAGCTAGTGAGAGGCGGGGGAGACGAGGCGTGCACGATCAACTTCTATTACAGAATATATTCGCTAGTTTAGAGATACATCACTGGACGGCATCGCATATAAACAAATCTGCTTTTGAAAATATACCATTAGGTAATGCCACGATCAACTTCCATTACAGAAAGCATGCCCTAGGTTAAAAAGAACATCACTAGATGACGTCACAATCAGGTCTGCTTTTAAAAATATGTGTAATCTAATTGGGGGTATTTTTTTGCCATGCGCAAAGAACGTGAACATCATATAATTCGAATCCAATTAACTTTCATAAAGATTTCACTAATGTAGGACTGTTATTTGATTATACATTAGATGTACTTTAAGCAAGACGCTTAAAGTGAATGTGTGTTGTGACTGTAAGCAGCTGTTAACCCTGTGAAGGCGTTCTTCCGATACTTAAATTTGTTGTTGTTGTATAGACATTTTTACTGATTTATCTGTAAAACGTATTTTTATCACTATATGCAAAACTCGATATTATTGTTATTATGTCTGTCTAATGATGATGATGAGTTTGTATAAAATAATACAGAATCCTGTATCTGCCTTACGAAATCAAATCGGTGTTATTTTCATAACGCTTGTGCATTATTAAAATTTTAAATGAAAGTCAGCTTGTTTATTAACCCCAGGGTTTTCTTTTTCAAAACGAAACAGTGCGTTCAAACTTGTTTATTAATCTAGGGCCCAATCTGTGGCCTTGAAGCAAATGTTCTGAAGAGAATTTTGTATGTCCTATTCTGATTATCGTGATAGCCACTGTTTCTTTTCGGGTTAGACTAGATCGGAGTTTTATCGGGAGCGTATTTTGTTTAAATTTTTTTAACTTGTGCTCGGTGTTTAGCCACTCTTCTTGCCATTGTTTGTTTATTATAAGGTTGACATTCAGCTGTGCGTCTTTGTAGCTAATCGGTATATCGCTAATTTCATTGGTTTTGACTATGTCTTTAGCCGCGTTATCTGCCATTTCATTACCTTCGATTCCTGCGTGTGAGGGTACCCAAACAAATATAATATTTTTCCCCCGAGTGGTTACGCGGTGTATAGTTGCTAGAATTTGTGTTACCAGAGGTTCTAAGGAATACTTGTTTTGTATCTTTTTTAAAGCAACTAGCGAGTCTGAGCATATTATGATGTTTTTTTGTGTTGCGTATTCCGAGTACCTTAATCCCTGCCATAGTGCATACAGCTCGGCGGTTGCGATGTTGCACCAATTATGCATTCTCCAGGTATGCCGTTCTTCGTTAACTGCTATGGCACTGCCAACGCCTTGTCTGCTTTTAGATGCGTCAGTGTATATTATTATTTTGTCTTCGTAACTCGATAGTATTTCCTGTAATCTCTGTCTTATTTTGTTTTTAGCGAATGTTGCTATTAAGTCGTCCTTGTATGTGGCGGAAAGCAATTGCCAAGGTGCTATCTCACAAAATTTTATATTATATACAGGAGGTATATCGATTTCTAACTTCTGAGTGAGTTCTGTTTGTCTAGCAGTGAGAGGACGTGTTATAGTAGGTCTGTCTTGGAAACACAGATGAGACTCTTTGTTGTGGAAAATGTCATGATTAGGATGGTCCGGTATTGCCAATAATTTAATACTGTAGTTCAGTATTTTCTGCTGGCGTCTATATTTTAATGGTGGTAGTCCTGCCTCGCAGTATACTGATACATGTGGGCTGGTTTGGAACGCCCTATAGATCAACTGCGGATCTAGACCAACTAGTTGGGGGGGGTGGGGTGGCATAGTATAGACAAAAAACAAACCATGGATTCTTATAAGTGTTTATATAAATTAAAAAAAAAGAGTTTTTTATAACTTCTAAATGCCTATACCCACTACAATCATATACCTACTATAATAATAATTATATTACAAAACTAAATCAATTCTGCGTCGTTGAGATGCGAATCTGTTTATAATATTTTCAATATTAATTTGTTCTGACCTATTTATATACAAAAGCGCTAAGCCATTTAGTCTTTCCTGACGCATTGTTGACCTCAACCATGTCTTTAATCGTTTTAATGCAGAGAAACTGCGTTCACCACTCGCAACACTTATCGGTAAGGCGCACAATATATTTAAAATTGAGTAAACGCATGGATATATGTCTTTATCACATTTAATTATTGCCGAATATGACGAATTCGGAATAACTCCACCATTCTGTTTTTGTTGAAGCCAATGGACTTTCCACAATTCGAGCTCTCCTAAAAATATTGACGGTGTCATTTCAAATTTCTCAATGTATTTTTCCACAGATTTCAGAGAAGTTCGAAACTCTGATGCCTCCAATGACACTAAATTATTAGGAATACACATATTTAAATAAAAGTGATCAAAATTATTGTCTGCAAATCTAAATTTTAAATCAGTCAAGAGGCCATCTAGAAGTGGAATAAAAACTGTAATTCGATAATAATCTTCTGGTGTTGAAGCCTTAACATTATCTCGATGGTTCTGTCTCCCACATAGTCTTGGTAGATGAACTTCAATATCTAGTGCCCCAAGAGTTTGTAGAGCATTTTCATATATTTCTTTAAAGACATTTTCGCAGTTTTCTCTCTTCGTAGCAATTGCTGTTATTGTATTTTTTACTAAAACATCAGCTTTTGCTTTATCAAGAGCAACCGTCTGTAATAGCCTACTTAATGGCATAGTTATGCCAAGTACTGCGGATAAAATATTGATTGTTATTATGAACATAGGTGTCGTTAAATTTGTTAATAGTTTATTTGCTTTATCTGAAGATTCACGTTCTTTCCACTGCGAGATAACTTGTAAGGTACTTACAATATCTAAAAGATTATCCTTGAATTGCATTACAGATTCGTGTCTCTCAATCCACCTTGTTTCGCAAAGTCCACGAAGTTTTTCTTTATTTTTGTGTTTAAAAACATTATTTCTTTTCGCAGAAGCAGAAAAAAATGCAATTACTTCCTTCATGGTGGATATAATATTTCGCACAGCCTGTACGTTAGAACACTTTGACACTGAAAGGTTTAAAGCGTGATTGTAGCATGAACATTTGATAGCATGTACTAATTCAGATTTTAATTCCGTAATAGCACCACGTTGTTCAGATACCATTACCGCGCATCCATCTGTTCCAATACCAACGCATTTTTTCGGATTTAGACCGATTTTCTTTATGTATCTTAAAACGGTTTGTCCCAATATTTTTCCAGTGAGTACAGGCTCCATTGTATAATCATCATAATTTTCAGCATGGCAATCCAAAAATCCAAGAAATTCCTCTCTTATTTGATTCTCAAAAAAATATCTTACGATCAGACACATTTGAGAAATATGAGATACATCCGTAATTTCGTCAAAATTATACTATAATAACAAGATTTCCTAACCCGACCTACAACTGATTCAATAATTTCATCCGCACAACATTGAATTATTTCGTTCTGGATAGTTTTACTTAAGTAAGACGCATTCATTTTATTCGTTTTTATGTGATCTTCTAAAATTACATCACCTGCGTCGACACGAATTTTTAAAAGTTCTCTAAAATTGCCTTCATTGTCTCCACATTGAGATTCATCATCTGACTTTGTACGCAAAATTCCGTCATCACGATGTCCTCTAAGAGGAATGTTTTGGCGTCCCAAAAAAATTATTGTTTTGATTATTGGGCGAAGTTTTGCTCTATTTTCCAAAGCTTTCTTCTTTCTATCCTCGGACAACGCATTCCGGACATCTTTGGCAGGATTTAAATATACATTTAAAAATATTTTACCTGAAAATTTTATAACTATTTATACGGTTATCGACGAATTAATTGATTTATTTACCTGATTCCAGGGCTTTTTATGATAAATATGACTATCATGCTTGACGAGATCACCATCTTTACCCAGTAATTTAGAAAATTGAGATAGAGGCTTACGCACTAACTTTTCTAATGAGGTTGCTTTATGTACACCACCAAAAGTAGCAAAAAGGAAACAATATTTGCACAGAATACCCCCATACATTCTGAGTACACCAACCATTTGAAATTGTCTAAGTGATTGCGAGAAAGATATCGTTTAATTTCTTTTCCTTGTTTAACATGAATAGAAAAGGGTATTGGTAATTATCAGAAGGTAACCAATTTTCAGACAAAATTCTATATTTGTCACACTCGGTTAAATTTGTTTTCTTCAATAAAACTCCCACATCATTTACATTTTCACCATTTTCATTTGCTTTTTGTACATCTCGATTGATTGCGATTGCCTCCGTTTCTGCTTCCTGCGTCGATTAAAATAATTCTTAAGTAAGAACCACGGCACGGTGTATGATTAATAAGGTGAACCCGACTTTACATTAGCTTCAATGCGTGAAAATGGTCCTATTGTAACTTTTAAAATTTAAATAATTAATCATACACCGTGGTAAGAACACGCTTACGTAAAAAAAATTTAAAACTTACTTTATCCTGTGTTGAAGTCGATGTTGAAGCAAGTTCATTATCATCAATGCGTCTTTGTTTTGGTTTAAAGTAGTCGAACAAATTAGAATTTTGCTGAGATCGTTTGCTCTTGCTCATAGTGATTTAAGTAAAGTAATTAGTTAAATTAGTTATTAGAAAATTCGCGATAAGAAGTAAGAATAGTAAGACTAGTCTAACCGATACTGCGAAACAAAACAAACTTTAAGTTTACAACAATACAACAACATCCAAGAAAAGCATCTGTTTCGCATTAAGTAAGTAATTTTGCCTGAGACCTTTTAAAAGTGTCCGGCGGGGTGGTGTGACCATAAATTAGCGAATAGGGAATATGGGTGTGACACATTTTTACATCTGGAAGAGATCAAGTAAACCGGGTGACGGTGACGGAATGTTGACCAGGTCACTTTGAAATGTGCGACTTTGCCAAGAAATAAATGAGAATTTATCACGACATGTTATCAGTTGGGGGGGATCACCCCTATCACCCCCCTTGGATCCGCGGTTGCTATAGATAACCTTAAACATGCCGCATGTATAGAATCCAGGGGGCTTAATGTGCTCTTGCGGGCGGATGAATAAATTTCACAGCCGTAATCTATTTTAGGTAGGATTAAGGATTTATAGAGATTAAGCAACACATTCTTGTTCGCACCCCACGTTGTGTTGGCGAGGCATTTTATAATATTGGAGACATCCTTGCATTTCATTTTAAGATTATTTATATGTGATTGCCATCTCAGCGCTTTGTCTATTGTGATCCCTAAGAATTTTATTTCGGGCACTACGCTGATGAGGTTTCCGTACAACGTGATAGCGGGTTCCTTGTGTTCGTGTCTCAGGCGGCAAAAGTGGACACAGCGTGTCTTTTCGGTGGAGAATCTGAAGCCGATAGCGCTCGCGTTATGTGCTATAGTATTAACGGCCTGTTGGAGGTTCTGTTCGATATCTTCTATATCATCCGATGCGCATATAATGGCGAGGTCGTCTACATACCAACAACTTTTTATTTCTTTTTCGATGTTTGCGTTTATAGAGTTTACAGCTACAGCAAATAACGTGACGCTTAATACTGATCCCTGTGGGATTCCGTTTTCTAGTATCATGATATCAGAGAACTCAGTGCCAACCCTTACCTTAAACTTGCGTTCCTTTAGGGAGTTTTGAATAAACTTAAAGAGGTTACCTTTTATTCTCCATTTATGTAACTGCCGTGATATCCCATACCTCCATGTGACGTCATAAGCTTTTTGTAAATAAAAAAAAATTGCTACCGCGTGAGAACGGTTTGCGAAAGCAGTTTGGATGTAATGTTCGATCTGGGCCAAGTTGTCAGTTGTAGATCTGAATCTTCTGCAACCCATTTGGTTGTTGGATAATAACTTATTTGATTCCAAAATCCATGTTAAGCGCATGTTTACTATCCGTTCTAATGTTTTGGCAACACAACTCATTAAGGATATGGGACGAAAGCTCGATGGGTAATTTTTATTTTTCCAGACTTCGGTACGGGGACGACAATAACCTCTTTCCATGTTTCTGGATACACGTTCTGTTGCCAAATTTGGTTGAATATGTCTAATAATCTTTCTTTGTAGGGTACAGGCAATTCCTTTAAAAAGTCATATGATATGTCATCCTGACCTGGAGATGATTTACGTGAGCTTCTTAATGCTTCCTCCAGCTCATCTATAAGGATAGGGAGGTTATAGCTTGCTTGTTCTGTTTCTGAACTATCCAATGGCAATTCTTGTTCATTCCTTAATCATAAGAATTCAGAGTCATAGTGAGAAGAGCTGCTTGTTCTTTGGAATGACTCGGAAAGTATGTTTGCCACGTTCCTCTGGTTTGTGCAAGTATGGTTGTTTAGTTTTAATATTATGGGCGAATTTATTTCCTTTGTTTGAATTGATTTAATTTTTTTCCACAACGTCGTTGGAGATGTTGTATCAATAGTGGACACAAATTCTGCCCATGAGTCCCGTTTACCCTGAAGTATCAGCTTTCGGGAAATGGCTCGTTTTTGTTTAAATTCCACCATGTTGTTCTGTGTAGGGTGCTTTTAAATCTATTGAAAGATTTGTTTTTCTCTTGAATGGCCTTTTTTATTTCAACATTCCACCATGGTACACGGGTTCTCAGAAACGTGCCACCGGATTTAGGGACACTTACAGAAGCAGCGTTAATAATCGCGTCAGAAAATGTGTGCACTGACATGTTTATATTTTGGTCAACAGCAAAATTTTTCAAGTTTGTGCGAAACAAAGGCCAATCAGCGTTCTGAAGCTTCCATTTCCTTGATGTGGTGGAATGCGGTTGCTGCAATTCGATCTCAATTCAAATCGGTATGTGATCAGAGTGTACATGATCATCGAGGGTTTTCCATTTGAGAAGATATGCTAATTGAGGCGAACACATAGTTATATCGATTGCAGACAGTTTATTCGCTCTAGAGTTTATAAATATCCCTTCACCCGTGTTTAATACAATTAAGTCATGCTCATTTATGATTATTTCGATGATACGTCCTCGGGTATCGGTTACCTCAGAGCCCCACAGTGTATTATGGGAATTAAGGTCACCGACAATTAAATAAGGCGTTGGTAGTTGCCTTACAACGTTTTGTAGTTCCTGTTTTGTCCACGTAAAATGTGGAAGATAAATGTTGCACAAGGTGAGTTTTATTGGGCATTCGATGACAATCGCTGTCACCTGTAACCTGCTTTTTATTTTCAATTGTGTCACAGGGATGTTTTCTTTAACTAGTGTAAGGACACCACCCTTTGCTCGTAACTGCAGTTCGTCATCCGTTCTAAAACACTTGTACCCTTTCAGGACAAATGTGTCTTCATTCTTAAGGTGTGTTTCTTGTATACAAATACAATACGGGTTGTACTTTGATGCAATTACTTGAATTTCAGGGTAATGTGTTTTGCACCCATTGCAAATCCATTGTATTATGGAAGTCATTTTTAAAAAGGGTGTTTAGAAATAAATAGACGCGTACGTATTGTATAAATAACAATTTGAAATATATAAAAACAAATATACTGGGGACAAAACAGTTAAAATGAAATAGGTAAATAAATATATAGATAATAAATAAATAAATATATAAATAAACGAATAAATAAATAAATAAGACGTAACAATGTGTAAACCTGTATAGGGGGTGTTACACGTTTATCTTTCATTTAATCTCTTTACCGCTGGTTGTTTTTTTGATGTACTCGAAAGAGTACCTGGGTCATTTTTGCGTGGCCTACCTTTCAGCCATCCAACCTTTCTTTTCCTTCGTAGGAGGGCTTTTGTTTCTTCTTCTAATTCCTCGCTGTCTATACTTGCAGTTGACGCTGCTGCGCTTGGTCGTTTTCTTTTATCGATATTTTCTGTATCCATACTCTGGCCAGTACTTTGAAATGTCTCTTGAGCGCATTCAATATCAATTTGGGTTTGTGTCTGACAAATCGATGTATCTAAATGCTCTTGTGGTAACTTGTGTTTTAATTCCGCGACTAACAAAGGAACTAAGCATGTTACCAACTCGTTTAAAGTGGATTTTATTAGGTCAGGTTTTATAGAGGTGCTCGCAACAGCAGCATATGATGTTTCAAAGGGTGTATTTCTTAGAACCTCCCTTCGTGCTTCAAAGTACGTAGATTTATTTTTTGTTTTTAGTTCTTGAATTGCCAGTTCTAACTTATATTTGGGGCATTCTTTCGATCGGGCCGAGTGGTCTCCATTGCAATTGGGACATACAATTGGTTTTTCACAAGGGGCGCCTTGGTGTAAAGACTTACCGCATACGCACATTTGTTCGTTTTGGCATCTCATGGAAGAGTGACCGAATTTTTGGCATTTATAACATCGCAAAGGTGGCGGTAGGTAAATTCTTACTGGTAGGCTGTAAAAGGCGATTTTTACCTTACTCGGTAAACTATGCTTGCAGAAGGTTATCAGCAGGCTGGCAGTATCAATGATTTTATTGTCCCTTTTAGTAGTAATACGTCGTACCTCAATGACATCTTGTCCTTTCATATTTTCATAAATTTCTTCAACCGAACAATTAAGAGGTCTTTGCAGGTTACAACGCCCTTTACGATATTTAGGGAAGGATGTGGAACAACATTAATAGGAAAGTTACAAAATTGCTTTAACTCCAATAATATTTTTGCTTGTTTATTTGATTTTATGTCAATGAGCAGGCCTGAGCTAAGTTTTCTAATATAATTGACTTCACCTATCAGACTATACAATGATTTCGATATTGTGAAAGGATTAACTTTATCAAATGATTCTGAGTTGTTTCTCTTGATTAGCAGAAACCGTGGTACGTATCCCGACGTCAACCGCTCAATCAAATTACTTCCGGCATTTTGATAACGCTGTCCACCGTCAGCGCCCATATTAGAGGTTGGGTCCTCTCCGTCCATTATTTGAGAGTTGGGCAACTCTGGATTGTTGATGCTTTTAGAACCCATACAATTCCCACGAGATCACTCGGAAAAATGTCACTTGCAGCAGAGCCGGTATACTGCAAGAGGGCATTTATACTGTGGAGGGCGCCTCTTCCCCCACAGGCGTTTCAACGCTAGGAACCAGACTTCCCCCTGGCACGCTCAGGTCTCCCCTCGCGTAATCCCTTCCGCACCTAAAACTGCCAAACGACCTTGGGATTGGGGGATTTTTTATAGAGGTTACCTTCCTCGTAGCTCGGGCGGTGAAGCCAAGACCACCGACCGCTAGCTGTACGACGTTCCCTAGCCACGCCCTGCTAGAGTTTCTGAAGTACAAATCGCGGTTGCGGTATTAGGAGACGGCTAGCGCTCGGCCGCCCCCAACAAGTACATCCCGGGCTAGCCACGCCCGTATACGCTTTTGATGGCGCATGTCCTGGGAAGAGTAGAGGGAAAAGGAAGAGGTCTTTCAGCTTTCGCTGGGAGCCTGAAGAGAATAAGAGTTGGAACGAGGGTGCTCCGACAGAAAAGAGTTCCAGTAAGGGAAGTCACTCAAGACTAGTATAAGAAAAGTGTACTTCCAGCTAAGGGGACGCAGGGTTGCCATCCCTGACCTCGTTAGATACGAGGCCCCACGTGGACTGGTCCGCGACACCGTATTGTCTATAGCTAGCAGTGGCGGTTTACCGCCATGAGCTCTTATTTCGGTGTTGGCCTTGTATCACTTACGATCATTTGCAAGGTCATTCCCCTATCCGCCACCTGGGGACGGACCTAGTAGGTAGTCCAACCCCTAGGTTATTATTATTATTATTATTATTATTATTATTATTATTATTATATAAATGTTATATAAATGTTTAAAAATTACAAATACATTAAATGTTTAGGTTTAATCTTCTCCCATGAAATGGACTATAATTTTAGATGTTTATAGAAACAACTACTGGCAAAAATATATGCAACTTATGCTTATGAATTTTTAGTAATTTTGACGGATAATGTTTAAGAACATATTTAATATATACACTGAAAAAGTGCATATGTAACACTTAAAATTTATTATTTAATACTTAGATGATTTATATACTGTAATGTTACATAAATCTTAATTTTTATACTAACAGAAATTGTATTGACATTCACGGTACACTAGAATACACATTAATGCCAAATAATTGTTCAAAAATTTTTATTATTATTTTTATACGCTTTACTATCTTCATTCTTTTATAGACACATATTTGCAACTGTAAATAGTAGCACATGTATTGCGCCAGAAACCATAATTAAGTTTAACGTTGTTTGAACATAAACTTTATTTTGAAGTGGTATTTTAATGTAACCTTTAGGAACCGACCGTAAAGTTACTGACTTGATTGGACCTGTGTATGTATATTTTCTGGAGAATAAAACATTCAAACAAACATTCAAACATTATTACTATTATTATAATAATAATAATAATAATAATAATTATTATTATTATTATTATTATTATTATTATTATTATTATGGCTGTCTAATGATAATGATAAGCGTTGGGTAGAATAAAACACAGGGCCCTATAGTTGCCTTACGAAATAAAATCGTTGTTAGTTTTAAATCATATGTGTATTATCAAGATTGGAAATGAAAGTCTGCTTGTTTATTTGTCCCCAGGCAATTGTACATTTTCAAAAACGAAATACTGCATTCAATTTTGTTTATAAATCTACCCTTTTGTCAGAGGAATTTCCGACAGGACATTCCTTGTAAATAAAATAATATACTGGTCTGATCTCGAGTTTGGTTATATATTTGTTACTGTATAGGCATTTTTAACTAATTTAACTGTAAAACGTATTTTTATCACTGTATGCAAAACCAGGCAGTATTGCTACAACCTAATTTAATACTCGTATATTGACAGTAATGCCGAAGGTTATCTCATGTATTTTTGAATTGTGATTGGTTTTAGCAAGCTGCAAGTTAAGCCAAACCAGTATTTTTAAAATGTGAGCTGACTTTTCCAAGGTATAAGCTATGATTTGGTTGAGATTGAATTGATTGAGACTCATTTGCGTATGATCGGCTGTTTTCCCACGCTAGTCACCTCACGTTTAGGGAGAGACTAGTTCGGAGTGTCGGTTCGCCTTATCTTCAAAGTGAGCGGTCGCTCACAGGATTTAGGTATATACAGTGGGAGAATCGTCACCTGAAGGTTATGAAGAATTATTAGCTTAGCTTCACGTATAATTTGATTGTGGTTGATTGATTTGGCTGATTTGGTTGATTGTGATTGATCTGATTGTTAGATTTGATTTGAGCGAGAGTGATTTGTTTGAGATTGATTTACTTAATTGATTTGTTTGATTTGATCGAGGTCATAATAAAAACAGATTAATAACGACTTAGGACGTTCAGGCTTGCATATAAATCTAAGAACCTTTTTGACAAAGGTGTTTCCACTAAGACAGATCTTGTATGTAAAATATTTTAATTATCATTTTTCCATTTGCAATAACGCCAGCCCCTATTACAAAAAACATTCAATAGTTTTAAATCTCGAAGTAGTATTACTTATAATAAATGATTAAAACTCTTTATCTCTTTATTTATGAATTTAATTATCACTCATAATTAAAACCAAGGTATAGTGTGCGCTACAGTGTTGAGACCGAGATGCATACGTCATACCTTAACAGTTAGTGTTCATATTTTGGGGCAAGAGACTACGACAAGGGAGCTAAGACCCGAAAGTAAGTTCCGAAGATTTATACATGTCTTACGAGTTAGGACCCCTTATTAGAATACAAATTCAAATTCCCCGCCATAACCAAGCAGAATGCAGAGACTTAAATACAAATTCAAATTTTTCCGCTAAAGTGGTCAAGATAAGGGGGCCTCGCCCAGACAGCAAGTTGCGAAGCTCTACATCTACAGCATTATGGCCCCTTACTAGAATGCACATTAAAATTTCCCACCGTGGGGGGGGGCACGACAATGGGCGAAGGCCCATAAACAAGTTCCTATGACCTATGCCAAAAGGTCCCTAATCGACAAGATGGCCGACAATATGGCCGATTACACGTACAACCAACCAGGTGAAGGGATGGATGTGGCCTAGCCTTAGCCCCGCCTTAATGAATCCGACACCCTAGGGGGCATTAAACACCCCTATTCTAAGGGTTGGGCTGTCAAAAAGGCTCTTAATACTACCAAAAGGACCTTAATTAGGGGCTAATACCCCATCCAGGGGTTGACAAAGACCCGCTAAAAGAAGCCGACCCCACCCTCAACCCCACTCCTATCCCACCCCAGATCCCCACTGTTAATTAAACTCACTCCACCCTCCACCACTTTTAATTAATTATGACGTCATTTTCCTATTCTGGACCCATTCCACTCAAGTTCATTTAAATTACCAATTTAAACAGTTTTAGGTAATTTTCAAGGAAGATATTTAAAAACTGAAACTGAAAAGAATGTACTACGTGCGCGTGAACTCATTTCGATTGGTTCCCGAAACACTAATCAAAAAGTCCCAACCTTCCGAGCGGAATAGCTAATCACGTGACCGCGGGTTTGTCTTACAGCGGCGCGCGACACTTTAAATTGGCGGTAATTTTGAAACTGGTTCACGCGGGCCACTTACAATTCGCGGACCTGGGGTTGGAAAAACATATAAGGGTAATTACTATTTGCACTAAGTAACATTCGTTGATGCGGTAGAAAAGAAACTGCGACAATTTTAGTTAAAATTGGTATTGGAATGTCTAATAACACTGCATTAATAATTTAGTTGAAGTAGATCATTTAAGGGTAGTCTTCTATGTATCGAATTCCTATTAGTCTTACTTTTTATTACAAATAAGATTGGTATCATGAAAAATTTTTTGTGACAGCACTGTTTGAAGTTTCGTCCTTTACATGAAAATATTTTTACGTGTGTTTTGTGATTTATAGTAATGGTAAGGTGATTCACAGTAACTGTGAATAATATTTAATGAAATAATAGAATTTCCTCAAAAAACATATTGAATGAAGATCATTTGAATGTATATGTAGTGCGATTTGGGAAATTAGTTTCTCAAACCATTCTACCCGGTAATTTGAAGAACTAATTAACAGGCTTGATTTTCTGAGCTTACTTACGTAGGACTTTTTCGCTTTTGTAGGAACAATTTTGTTTTCTTCTGAACCAAAATCTCATGTGGTACAATATTACTTATAATAACTATAAAAAAAGTCTAAACTGAGAGAAATAAAAATAAAAAAATTCAATTAGAATCAGTGACTAATAATTATATTTGTAACTGTAATACATATTTATAAATAATAAAAAGGGTATTAGGTAAATATAGAAGTGTATTGGTGCAGTATCAAACTTCAGTTTGAACTCACATAGTATGGAACGACTAAATTTCTGGTTCTTGTTCATGTAAAGCGAATCGAAATTTGCTCACGTTTTCATAAAATAACGAATTATACTGTTCTTACATACCTACACATTATTATAATTGAATAATATTTTATATAAACATGTCTTTGTTAATTATACTAACTATTGAATGAATAACGTCAACAGAAAATGATAAGTGTGCGTCACTTGGTGATGATGTAAATTGTAGTGAATTTGAAATTTGTTTATTAGACTCATGCATTAACTTAGTTCGTTAAACAACGCGTTAGGGGTTTACATTTCACTGGGAATTGATAAATTAGCTAGGGTAAACTTAGTGTCATATGATCGATCACAGGATAGCTGCCTGCGATCTGTGCAATTTAGTGCATACACAAGTTGTTACATGGTTTATAGCACAACTCTCTGTTCGACATTGATAAATTAGCAGGAATTGTTTGAGAGTTCCTTGCTGCATAAGCTATAATGTAATCAGGAATATAGTGTATAACAGCGAACTTACGACGAAAAGAAATAGAAAAAATAAAACTTAAGTAATTATATACTGAGTAAAAGTTCGATTAGTGTCAAAGGAAGGAAATAACGATGATGAATAGTCGACATCAATCATATTCCACTTGGTTGATATCAAACAATTCTAAGTTCAATTTCCAGCCAACACCGGTGGATGACTTAACAAGCTCTGTCTGACGGTCACCGGAAGCAGTGTGATTTAGAGACTAGGGCTTGACCCCTTTGAACCACGACCCCCTATACTTGACCGCACTGACAAAAGACCTGTTGGAAATCGAAATCAATAAACGAACAAATGTAACACGATGACATCAACGTTATTACGTAACTTTCATATAATTGTCGACGGGTTAATTAAACAAGGACGTAAGTGCTATTAACTTGTCATTACTTCAAAGCGATGTATTAACAGAGCATTTAAATTTGCTGGGAATGTTGTAGAATGCCAGAGTAGCTGCCGAGATATATCTGACAGTTATTTATGATACCCATATGCAAACTGTTTGAAACGCAGTCTAGCGAAGAGCAGGATCGTAATTAATGCCACCGCGGTAACTTTTATGAATAGCAACGCTGATTCTGTCGATTTATTACCAAATGCACTTTTTAGCCACCACCATTCGGTATTTACTTTGAAGATTGCCGTTCTAATCGCCGGCTCGTTATAGCACGCTAGTCATTCCTTTGCACTTTAAAAACTCTATCTTTGTCTTTAAGTAATAAAGATGGGTCTGAATATAAACATAGGCGGAGACTTGGGTCAGTGGGCCGGACGGTATGTGTGACGTGTTAAACTAAGATGGCGATAGCCATGCATCGTGCATCGTATTAAATGCATACAACTTGCAGTCTGTATTAAAGCAAGCATTACTGCGTTTGCTATATCTGCATTGCTTTGTATAAATATCTCCAGCCGAGCGAACTGTTACCACCGCCATTTACACGTTAAAGTGCTAAAACTAAAAGGAACGGGTCGTAAATAAGGTTACAAGATCTCATTTCGCGTCCCAGATTGATGGTTCTGGCGCTCGTAAAACAACCGTAAATCTTTAGGTTATGAACTTGTAGGTTAGAAACTTACCAGGTCTGTCTCCAGTGTTGGTCATTGCTAACGTTAAATAATGTACACAAAATTCTTATAATATACATGTAAATATAGTTTATAACTTTTTGTAAATGTAGAGTTGTGGGCTTTAAATAAAATTTGTTTTAACTATATTTACAAATATCTCAAAGAAAAACTTAGGTAAATCGATTATTTGTAACTACTTAATAGATAATTTTTTTACTGGACTAAAGGTTAATAGTAATAAAAAGGCATTTGTAATGCAGAATAATGTATCAGTTTCAAAAATGTAAAGATTGCAACAGACACAATGCTATGACGCGTAATACTTTTAATACACAATTCGTTATAATATAAATGTGAGGCAGATGACAAGTAGATATTATGAAAATATTTTAATACCAATTCAAAATCAATCTTTGATTAAAAATAGTGCTAATAATTTTTAACAAGGTTTTGCAGTGAAATAAAATATTTTTTTAATTTTAAACAAAGAAAAAAATAAAGTTTACAAATTTCTTTAGTAATTAAACACTGAATAGTGAATGCTGCACCCTTAAAGAGTTTTCAGCTCTTGAATACCTAATAACCAATATCCATAACTAAAACTCGGTGTATATGAATTTGAATTTTCCTTGCAAATTTAAATTCTATTTGATATATCTAGATGTGTCACAGTATCGAAGTTGATGCAGCCATTATATTCAATTGAAACCCATCTTTGAAACTGAGTTACAGAAAAGTTTGCGCGCAATGAGTTCCTCGTCTTTTGTCTGAGGATCAAAAATGTCTGCGTATGGGTTTGCCTCAGCACACCCTACCGAGTACAACGAAAATGGTATAATAACTTCCTTTTATCAATAGTTACTAGTTACGAAACTTGGTGCCATTATTTCGAATCATCCAGTAAGTTGTCAGAGAAACATTCAAAGTCACCACCACCAAAAAACTTTAACGCACTACCTTCCGCAGGCAAGGCGATGTTATCATTTTGACAACAAAGGACTTACATGTAAATCTATACAACGAAACACTGAATAATCTTCATCAAGTAATAAGACGAAAACGTCCAGGAAAACTTTCCAATGGTGTTATTTTGCTTCACGAAAACGCGCGGCCTCATGTCTCAAACGTAGTGAAAGAAAATTTGCAAAGAACAAAATGGAGGATTTTGGAACATCCACCCTACAGCCCAGATTTATCACCTTACGATTTCCATATCTTTGGCCCACTAAAAAGGTATTTAGAGGTAGACGATTTGAATCGCTCGCTGAAATACAAAACGCGTCCAGGAATTCTTAAACCAACAGCCACGGGAATTTGACCAAGGTTTAAATCGCTTGGTGAAGCAGTGGAATCTGTGTCTTAATTGTAGAGGTGGTTATTTGTAAATTCATTTCCGAATATTTTTTGTATAGACCAAACATGGGTTTCAATTGAACAACCCTAGTACAATTGTTTGATTATGAACCAAGTAACATCATCTGTGATGTCAGGGTTGCATGAAAAAGTTAAAAACATAATTCCAGATAAAAAAAATTATTTGGGATAAATGATGGCAAACATCTGAAAGGGGTAAATGTCCCATCGTTCTATAATATGGAAATTGCAGTATATTTACTTTGAATTTTTTTTCAGCTAGTTTTCTATCTGTTGGTCATGATTTTAAAATAAAGAAGGTGATCTGCATTTTTGTAGCAGTACGTGTACGTCGTTGACACTGTTTAGATGCGTTTTTATTACTAGACATTGATGTTTTAGGGATTTTATTTTATTCAAGTTTTTACCAATTATATTACGCAGGAAACAACTGACTATAGCACCTATTTGATAACAAACTGCATACCGCTAGATAGAGGCAGACACCCCTTGTAATATCACAGACTGCAATACATTCGATTTTGCATCAACAATTAGCTGTCAGAGAGATCGGTTCCAGATGGATACGGTTGGAACTCAAAAACAGACGTTAGATTGTATAAGATTGAGTGTTTCTAGATGAACCTATTCCCACAAAAGTTGTTCGTTCACAAATCACTTCCGAGAAAATGATATCTTGTTTCTTCGATTATACTGGACATGCCCCAAACACTTCCATTGATGATCGAAGCATAGTTAACGCTGAATGGTATACAACATTTTGTTTGCTAGTAGTCATTGATGATATTAAGAAAAACAACAAAAAACGTCGCACCATTCTCCATCATGATAATGCCAGCTCCCATACAGCATGTTAACCAATTGATTATTTGAAAGAGAGAAACATCAAATTTATGACTCATTGCCCGTATTCACTAGATTTATCGGCTAACGACTTTTTTTTGTTCCCGAATGTCAAACAAAAAATGCGTGAACGGCTGTCATCGCCTCAAGAAGCTGTTCAAGCCTTTGAAAATGACGTTTTGGAGATGCCAACTAGAGGAGAAAAAATGATTGGAGAATTGGTTTGAATGCATGCACAAGTTCCAGTTTTTTTTCTTTTCAAATTTTTGTAACTAACTTATAAGGCAGATCTCGTAATATTTAATCTACCTCTTTGCAAACATGGTCTACAGCTAAGCAGACTGCAGACTATTAATATATTTCAGGAAAAGTTTTTCTTCTGGGTGACAACGTACTGTTACGCGCTTGAATTTGACATTAGTAATGTCATCATTTAGACAAATATTCTTCCTTCAATGGTATTATACAGTGACCGGCAAAGAGTTTGCAACAAATGGAAAATATTCTATTATTAAGATTTAAAAAAAATGTCACTTGGGATCGATTCAGCGTAGCCAACAACAAAACAAAATTACTTATGTCACTTGACCACTGTCATGGCGGTAAATTCGCCGTAAATATTTAAAAAGTGGAGTTGGAGTACAGAATATCGAAAAATTTTAAAGAGAAAAGTTGTTCAGAATCCGAGTTTACGTCTATGTGTCAATTTTAAAAAGATTCAAGGACGTTTGAAAAATATCAATTTTTGGGTCTGTTTTCTGGAAATTAAAAAATAGTATATTGAGTATCAGTAAGGGACGTTTACTGATGCTCATACTGTTTTTGGCACGATTGTATTAAATTTACCACAATAGAAATTATTTAATTTCTACTAAATAAACGAAAAGTCAAAAGTGACGTTTTAAATAGAAATGTCCAAATGTTTCTTGAATTCAGATACAGTTTCTGTAAACTCAAAAGTCACTTAGACGTGATTACAATTAGTAATTGTAATAATTGTACGTTTAATTTCAATGCCAAATAAATATTTTTTGAATGTTTTCGAATTATATAATTATATATTTAGATTTTTACTTACGAATGCGTGGTAAGTGAATTAAACCAGTTTGTATCCTAGTCACCAGTAAAACAACCTTCTGATTTCGCCACAAACCCGGTAATTAACTAAAATCGTCCTATCGTGCAAAAAATAATTTTTTTTCACTTGGTTCCATAAAACATAGTAAAAATTACAAAAGAAATCTCAGTGCAATAATTTCTCTTTACTGTCTCGCAGATACTTGGAAAAAAACTAAAAATATTAATTTTCATACCTCTGACCTGACAAAAATTCAAGTAAGAAATTTAGAATTATTTTCAATTTGTTCTAAATGATCCATTCTTCTATTCTAAACTTAACTAAGCCAATATATATTTTTTTGGATTTGCTTGAATAACAAATAAAAATTTTAGAAAAAAAAAATAATGCCAGTGTATTTTATTCAAGATTTTCAACCAAACCTTTTTAAAATGGTTACAACCGTTACTTAATTAATCAGAATGAAGAATACTAAAGCTACAAAATATCACTAAGAAGCATTACAAACACAATGAACCACAGAAAGCAAGTATAGTAAGTAGATACTTAAACATAATTAAACCCTATGTCCCCGTTCCGTTCCATACATAACCTTGTTCTTCTGCGCAGTTCTTTATACGTTTCTCAACATTTGCGGAGTTATTTGAGCTATGCAATCTCGAATAACATTGTGTCAGATTTCAACATTTCTGAATGGCTAATGTTTGTATACCATATTTTTTAAATACCCCCATAAAAAAAATCTAACGGAGTAAGATAGGGCGACCTAGCCCTCCAAGGATTTAGAGAAAAACGGCTTATCCACCTTTGGTAAAACGTTTGATCTAACCATGTTCTTACATCCAGTGTAGAATGAATACTTGCTCCGTCTGGTTGAAAGTACAGGTCTCTTCGTTGCAGTGATGGCATATTGTCCAAAACATTTGAGAGTTCTGTCTGCAGAAATTGCAAATATCTTTCCGAATTTAAATTTTCATGAAAAAAGAGTGGTCCTATTATAGAAAAGTTGTAGATACCGCACTATACATTCAGTTTACAATGTATTCATCTTTACTTTCTATTACAAATTCCGATGTTCAGTGGCCTACCAACGGCATTCTGCGAGTAATAGTCCCGTTGGAAGAAAACGTAGCTTCGTTAGAGAATAACACATTTTTTTGGAAAACATGCATTCTCCTCGAACATACCTTGAAACCATGCACAAAAGTCTAAACGGGCATCGTAATCACGATTCTTTAAGGCGCGAAGAAACTTTGGTTTATGAGGATGGAACTTATTTCTTTTTAAAGTCTTTTGACTGACCTGTCTTCAATGGTTGCAGTATTACAAATATCACTCACCGATATTTGTGATGTTTCTAAAACAGTTAAAAGTACATCTAAAGTACCATCGTCGCCAGTTACCGGCTTTTCACGAGAAATTTTGTACCGGTTTTCCACAGTGCTTTTTTGTTTAAATTTTGTTATTATGCGCGACACTGTGGAATAATGAACCATATTGTTTGGATTTGCATTGAATATTTCTGCTGTCTCTCTGGCTGTCTTATACTTCTCTCCGTCGATGTTTTCGGCCACTGACAGGACTGATACTTAACAATAATTACAACCAACAAGAATCAAACAACAACAGTAAACGTTAAAAAATCAGCAAAAATTCAAAATACAAGAGCAGAAATTGCAATGTTGGCAGGCATTAATAATAACATGAAAAATGCTAGTTTGACGTAACTATGTACAGTTATGATTGTTGCAATTATTTTATGTAAAACGTTCCATGCCGGATACATAAATGAATGAATTTCTTGTTTTCTATAGAATAAAAGTATGAAAACTTGAATATAATACACTGGTATAATTTTGTTTATAAAATTTTTATTTGTTATTCAAGCAAAAAAAAATTGGCTTGGTTAAGTTTAGAATAGAAGAAGGAATCATTTAGAAGGAATTGAAAATAATTCTAAATTTTTTACTTAAAGTTTTTGTTTTCTATAGGCGATTGCAACAAGGTCAGAGGTCTGAGGTCTGAAAATTAATATTTTTTTCCAATTATTTCCAAGACAGTACAGGGAAATTATTGCAATTATTGCAGTGGGATTTTTCTTGTAACTTTTACTATGTTTTGTGTAAACGAAGCAAAAAAAATATTTTTTTTCCAGAAAATAGACCACTCTTTGCTGGTCACTGTACGTGACTTACTCTATTTGACGCCCAACAATATTTCGCCAAACGTACGTAATTGTAGTAAGCCTCACAAGAATTGTCGAAGAAATTTTCATTCTAATGGACACCTGCCTATATGCACCCATTTCACTATTCATTAATTCACCGATGTAATTATTTAGCTATACGCTCACGCTCATTATAATGCTATCTGTAGCGCAAAATAAACGTGCCAACAAACGAATGATACCAAAAATGTATATTTCTAAACTACCCATTCACCGTTACATGGCACATATAGACGATGAAAGGTTCATTATATTGTATACATTTAGGCGAGTATGTTATAGGTCCTACGGATTGATTGTACGTAATTTGAATATAACTGTTTAATCCATGTCTTGTATATTTAACCAGCGTATCGAAATACGTTGCTTTCACGGGAAAGAAAATAAAACTTTTTCTACTGACCAACCCAGGAGTGATACTGCAGTGTGCTGCCGGACTGCTGTGTCGGAAGAATGCTACATGGCTACAAACATAATCACTGGGTAGATGGAACGTCAATTCTTTCCACTTTGGCTTAGATTCGATATCGATCAATATCAGCTTGAATTATGCTGACTCTGAAAATAACTCTAAGATGGTAGAGTTATTGGCATTCAAATAACGCTTTTGGGTCGAATTAACCTTACGCAGCCCCAGCTTTACGTAGCTTAGTGACATAAAAAACTGAAAAGGGTGCTGTGGTAAATTTAAAATAGTTGTGAGGTTTTTGCAAAAAAAGAACCCCATGAAACAAAAAACCGAAAACAAATGGAATTATAAATTAAGGTACCAAAAAATGAAAAGAAACTCCCACCTTCATTATTTCTTTTTCTTTTTTGTAGTTACGTAGTCTTGAATACGTGTTTGATTTCATTGGAAGAGACAAAAACTTAGAATCGCGTAGGACCAAGAAATTTTATCTTCGTATGAACACAATTACTGCTGCGGTGTTTAATGAAAGTTAAAATTATATATATATATATATATATATATATATATATATATATATATATACAGAGTGTCCAGAAACTCTACGGACAAACTTTGCGTAGTGATTCTAGACCCAAAAATAAGAAAAAAAGTTCATATAAACCCAGGTCCGGAAACGTTTCGTTTAGGACCTACAGCGTGTGAAAAAATTTTATTTTCCTCGGTTTCATGGCGATATTTTGTGAACAAATTTGAATATAGTCCTGAAATTTGGAGGACGGGGGTTTTGTTGTCGAGAAACTTAAATATTTTATTGATTTTGATGCTGCCTGCAGAGGGCGCCATCTACAGTGGTATGCTAAAAGTTAATTGGCCTTAACTTTTTACCACCCGGTATATTGACGTTCCGTTTGAATTTTCAGTTCTAAGAAAGGTATCCTTGGTCGATGCCTCTTAGATCAACCGTTTTCGAGATATTGGTTGATGAACAGTTCAATTTAATTCCTGTAATGCCTTAGCTAATTGGAATCAAATCAAAGTAACGTATGTTTGCAGTTTATTTTAACTTGTTGAACGAAAATGAACAAATAAATAAACTAATAAATTAATTTCAACTGTAATCCTTAGCTAATTGGAATTACGAAGATAACTATAAGTTACGAAAGTTTAGCATTGTATAATTTAAAATACACCATTAAGAACGAAAATGATACAGTATTTTATAAATAATAAAACTAATAAAATAAATTTTATAATTTTTCAGCACTATCCTGCAAAATTTTTTCAACATCTTTATACAATATTTAAAGATAACGTTAGAATACTGACGAAGATAACCTAGTGTTGCACATGGAACAGTATTGATTGTATAATTTAAAATACATCCATTAAAAACCCAAATGATTGATAAGTTCATTTATCTTAAATAGTTACATTTACTACTAATCTTGAAAGTTAATTTTCGATAATACGTTTGTAATGTTTGCATCAATGCCGCAGGCATCCTGCATTTAATGAATTTTTTCAGAATTTTAGTACAATAATTTTAAGGATAACGTTAGAAATAACGACGAAGAAACCGTTTGCACATGGACATCAGTAATTGCATCGAGTAAGTGGAAACATTCTTTTTCCATGGAATGAGTACAAAAAAGATAATGTATGTTCGAATCGTCTGGTTATCATAAGCGCCGTAACGTATAGTCATGTGTAATTACCCACTTTCCATTATAGATTCAAAGTCATTTAGAAAGACGGGTTCTTTTGATGTATAACAATTAGTACATTTTTTGTTTTGTGCTAATAATTGAATATTTGTATCATGTCCTTATTACAGTTATTTTTAAGACACTTTTGAAACGGCTGGAACTTTATCGCCAGAAAGGTTTTTCGTTTGTTTTTCCATCTATTATAACATCCGCGGTATTATTGTAATAACTGCATGTCAGGTCTAACCTAATCTTAATGCTGTTCACACTGTAGCGTCTCTCTCTATCTTGAAAAGTGTAATTTTAACTTATTTGCAATAATGCAAATTCAAGAACAGAACAATCGCTAAGTGATTTATCTTGACTTTACTGAAAATAATGTTACTATTACTCAAATTAATTGCTTGTCTTACATTGACTTTCCTGGCAATAATTAAAATATTGGAATTTATTTACAAGTCTGATATTTAATTTCTCGCAAACCTCAAATCTGATAAAAGAATTGACCGTTCAGTGGTAGGTACGTTGTGCTATTTGAATTAAATATGCTGGACGAGGTTAAGCCTTGGATCATGTGGGGCAGGTAAACAATGAAACTACTCAAATTAAAATTAACAAGCTTTGCGCAATGACGGTTCCACCCGTTAATGTACTATTGCGGGAAAGAACCACCAAGAAAAACCACTTTATTCATAAATAAGTAATTGCACAAGTACATTAATAAATCAAATATCACAAAAAACACTGAAAGGGTTAAATATATAACAAAACACCATTAACTCGGGTTAAAGTGCGTACAAAGCTATACATTAAGAAAAAAATAAATAAAAAGCAGTTTGACAACACATAAATAGAATAAAAAGAAACCATGTAGTCACACCACAATTGTGTCATAACTAAATGAGAATAAAAATTGTAGTACCAAACATGTGGTCCTCTAAAACCAAGCATGTTGGTCTTTAAGTAAATCAGCGATTAAAACAATAAGGCAAAAAATAAAATACAACAGTAAAATCGCACAGGTGATAATAAAGTAAAGCTAAGGCCAAAAGAAAATAGACAAGGAATTTACACGTACACAATTGTTTAGTGACTATTAAAGCACAAAATACATACGTACAGTTCCAATAAATTACATATAAAACAAAGCCTTACAAAGGTAAGTTGTAAATTATCATAACATCGTGACCGATATACAAATTTGAGTACGTTAGAAAATACAGCATCCCTTTCTCAGGTTACACATTCATCTATACAACAATGAAAACAGTAAAAATAAAATTCTAGGTGTTTAAAGAACATCTGGATCCGGAAGAATGTAAACACTCAGCAATTGCATATTTACACTTATAACCAAGCTTTATCCTGTACCCGTTCGTTCACGCCTACCTCTACACAGATATAAATATAAACAACAAACTACAATACTAATTTACACAAATATATGAGTGAGGAAGCCCTGTACTGTTTTTTTATTTCAGCATATTTACGCTTACTAAGTGCGCATGCGAACGGGATACCTTTGCAAGGCAATGTTTGTTTTTAATACGTTACGTAGGCTTGTAGAATTGTTTCTTGCGGGATTTAATTACATTACAAATACCTACTTACATATTCCCTTTAGTTAAACACTTTACACCAACACGACGAGATACGCGGTTTAAAACTCGGCTCTGCGGCGACTAATTATAGATTAATTTTTGGAAAAATTTACATTAACACATGTACTAAAAGAAAGGAACGAATCAGCGTTTCTAGTTTTCTCAAATGTGCACGACAAAAATATTTATAGACGGAACGGTTTAAAATGGGAATTTCGAATTAAAATGAACCAAAGTGATCCAGCTCAATAAAAACTTTAAACGCAACTGCCTTTCCCTCCGATTTCAAACTAACTATATTCACCGCTGAAAAATCAACCCCCGTCTTTCAAAAGTAATGAAAAACAAGAAACATTACGTTGAAATAGTTTCAGATCAATTATTGAACGACATCTTAATTTTAAAAATATGCATTCGTCCGTAACAAACCCTACATTTAGGTCTTGAGTTTCAAAGTACCCAACAAAGACGTCTCTTGATCTGCGGTGTGCTCCGACGTAATTAATTATTAAATCAGTGACATTTTCACATATCCGTTACATACATTGCCACATTTCTTATATAAAAATACATAACATAAAATACGAAAGGGGCCGGAATATAGGGGGAGAAACTTTGATATAGGTTTCTTGGAAGCGCCCAAAATATTATTGTCCTTAAGTAAAACGTAGTCATCGATACCCAGTCTGTCACCTGCGGTTCAGTTGCGGAGATGGGAAACATATTTCCCAGGTAAGTGGAAAAAAGTCATCAACGCAATTGAATACAAACTGGAGTAGTTCGGGCCTTGAAGTCACATCGATAGAGCTCGAAAAAAAAACTAGTTTCTCCTAGGGTCGGCTCCCGAAGAGCGAGGAGGGGTCGCATTATGGATCCCAAAGCAATCCGGACAAAAACAGTATAGTAACTTCCACAAGTAAAACAATAAGGGTCATGTTTCATTTCAGCAAAATTATTGATAAGTCGAAGAGTATATTGAATAAAACCCTAGTATTTTTTAATTCTTGTATTTTGGAATAACAAAGAGTTATTGTCCGAAACCGAACTTAGAAACAGAGAGTTGGAAGGTAAAGTTTTGAAAATTGATAGAATATTGTTTTTTTTACCTTCTTTGTTATAATGGTCTTTCGTGAGCGGAACACAACAGTGAGTTATTTATTGTGAGGGACATAATCGTAATTATTTACCTTTTATAATTACCTTGTTTTGTTGGTTTTGTTATCTGAAACACAGTTCATTAGCTTGTTGTTTTTGGTTTATTTTTGCTTTTATAGTGTTTTGCTATAAACTTGCTTAATTTAATTTTTGTTTGAATTTTATCATTTCTTGTTTGTAATTCTCTAATATAGTTTTGTAGCGTATGCATATTTGTACTTTGCTTTGGCAGAATCATTAGGAAATATATTTTTGTTTTTAAGGTGTTCTATAGGAAATAGTATATCAAGAAGAAATAATCAATGAGGATCGGTTTTTTAAGAATAAAGAATGTAACATCTAATGAATTAAAAAGAGTAATTTATTAATTTCTTTCAAATAGATGTTAATTAAAAAAATTATAATATTTGTATAAATAGTTTAAATAATACAACGTAGAACATGCTATTGTTGGTATGGGTATGTGCATTTAAATTTTATTCTTAATTTTTAAATAATTT
Source organism: Vesta saturnalis (assembly GCA_036346205.1). Classification (NCBI taxonomy): domain Eukaryota; kingdom Metazoa; phylum Arthropoda; class Insecta; order Coleoptera; family Lampyridae; genus Vesta; species Vesta saturnalis. Next base: position 66,199 of record JARFJB010000564.1, on the reverse strand, counting down.
AAACTAGAAAATATAAGCAAAAAAGTATCTATAACTTTTTATTTTGTTGTGATGCAGAATCGCGTAGGGTGTATATTATGCCTGCGAACCGCACTGTACTGTATAATTTCAAATAAAATAACCGCTGCCGTTATATATAACATAATCAAAATAGCAGAAATACAACAGTTTCGTTGGTAGAAAACAAAAGTAAAATTTATGGCAAAATTAAAAAAAAAACAGGCTTTATGAAACGGTTGTTTAACGTTTTATTAAGGAGTTGAGGAGTTTTCCCCTCCGCCAAAGAAGAAAAGTGACAGCTTTTTTACCGATTTCTCTACATTCCTTCAATTTTATGCAAACACTGGTGCAGTTACAAAGTTAAATCCACTACAGCGCTTAAAAAAAGGTATCGTACATAACTTTCGTCTTCAACCAATGGTCTTCCAAAAGTTGAGTTAAATAACTTGAGTGTATTATCTGACGGTCCTTCCAAAACAGTTGTCCGCTAGTCTATTCCCTCATCTGGCGATACTACAGCGACTATGTATAGTGCAGGGTGTCCCAATAGTGCGTATTCGGTCGATAGCTCCTTAGCCATTAAACTTAGAAGATAAGTTTAAATACTAAAGTTGTCTATTTTTATAAGCTGCACAATCTAAAAATAGTTTGGTTTCTACAGGGTGTAGTATAAAAGCGGTACAATATAGAACTTTAGATTTTTAAATAGAACACCCTATATATTATTTTATTTTTCGATTCTCCTTACAATTTTACATCCTTTATAAGAATTACTTACAAGCTAAATCTTACAGTTTTCGAGATATTTGCAAAGTTAACTAAAAACTGACATTTTTGTGTACTAATTCAAGTAGGCGTATCTCAGTTATTTTTAAAGATAAAAAAATAATATTTGGTATAGAATTTATTCAAGCCATAAAAAGTGTGTGAATGCACTAATTTCAACGAAACCCTGCATCACCCTTAATAACTGCGTTATCAGAGTAAATAGAAAAATAAAAACGCTCAGAACAGATCAATCTTTAATCTGGCATTATCAAAGTGTAAATTTTGCCAGTTCCTCCTAATTTTGCCGGTATGTGTATAATCATAACTAATGTTTTTTTCTTCAAGTGTATAATAATAACTATATTACTTTCGCAACACATACCGTAGAAATAACCTATTACTAGTAGAATAATGAGTTTTTATTATTGCATTAGTGTGTGTCGGCTTTCTGTAAACCTTAAAAGATATTGAATTGTTATTTTTAGATATTAATATGTCAAGAAACGGTAAACTTCCATTAGTTTCTTTTTCCATGGGAAACTGATTACTAGGATGTATACCATTTACAAAAACCAAAAACTAATGCAATGCCTCTTCTCCATGTCTCCAAATGACAAATGTGTCATCTACATATCTATACCAAACAGAAGGCTTTAGGTGTATTTTGTAACGCTAATGTTTCAAATTTTTACATGTAAAAATTAGCTATAACAGGAATGAGGGGACTACCCATTGCTACACCATCAATCTGTTCATAAAATTTACTATTCCACTGAAAATAAGTTTTAGTAAGACAGTGCTGAAAAAGAATGGTTGTATCCTTTAGAAAAAGAAGAAGTTTCTTTTAGAGGGACTTTTGTAAAAAGTGAGGCAACATCTAAACTGACCATTATATCACTTCAATTTTGAAACTATGCATTTTTTCAACAAAGTCGGCAGAATTTTTAATGTAACGGGGTGTTTTACCTATATGAGGTTGTAATAAAGATGTAAGATGATTTGCAAGATTATATGTAGGAGAACCAATTGTACTAACAATAGGCCTTAAAGGAATATTACATTTATGGACCATATAGTTTTGGTGAAATAGCTTCAGAATTTGTTAGTTTCTTTTTTATTTCTTCAGGAGTAGAGGATGGTTTAATAAGTTCTTTAGTTTTTAAAAGAAATTTTTTTGTTGGATCTTTTGGTATTTCACGATGTCTCTGGTTCCAACAATTGCTCTATTTTAATGTTATCGTTCATACAGTTGCATTATCTTTATCTGATTTTAATATTATTATATTTTCATTACGTTTAAGATCAAGTAAAGCACGTCGTTGACGAAAGGATAAGTTGCCTTTGGAGGTTTTGTTTAACGTAATACGTTAACGGTGTTATATCTAAGCTCATTAGCAGCATCAAAAGTTAAGGATTTAATGGAGTTTTAGATATTGGAAATTATATCTTCAAAAGGTATTACTCTTGATGTTATCACAGTATATATATATATATAATATATATATATATATATATATATATATATGTATATATATATATATATCTGTGGTGTTATCGCAACATTTTCCTCCTTTACACATAGATTCCATAGCATAATCTGAAACAAAATTATCAGAAATGTTTATAACTTTACACTTACATCATAACTTAATTAAATTTTTTTAAATGTATTTTTTTTGCTGACATTTTTCATTGTTAGCCTTTGACCGTTAGTGGGTGTTCTGATTTGTCATCTTTAAGAAATTTTAATAATATTTAATTTTTAATGCTCTATTTGTTCTGTACTAAAATTTTAAATCTAATTCTATAGTAGTATACGTTTCTCAAACTGTTACATTAATACCAGGCTGATGTTTATGTTTTACTTTTTCAACTTTCACAAAATAGTTTCAACATCTTTAACAATTTTAATAGCTATTACTACTGACCTTAGATTATAGAAAGAAGATGTAACATCTTGGTTATAATAAAATGCGCAAAGGCTAACACTTTTTTTCAGTTGGACGTCTGGAGGCATGTACTGGATAGAAACGGACTCAGGCCATTGCAACAATAATGGGCTTTAGAAGTTCATTTACCCTAAATAATATATATTAATATTGGTTTCTCATATACATACGTATAAATAGAAAGTTATGTAATCGGTTTAAATTTTCAAACACTTCTTTTTTGCATTTCTCGACATTTTGTGGCCAAAACAATACAAAAAACACATTTATAGAAAAAAATTTCGTGTTTGATTGTATCGACAATTTTAATGGTTCAAAAGATATCGCGCACACTCCCACACAATCAAAGTCGAAAGTTTTTTTCTATAAATGTGTCTTGGGTAGAAGAAAAGACGGGCTGCGCAGTGGTCAATGTTACATCTCCTCTTTTCTATAATCTAAGGTACTGACGAAGATAACTGTAAGTGTTATCGAAATGTTTAGATTTTATAATATAAAAATACACCATTTAAAAAACCCAAGATAAGTATTTTAAAATTATTGCAGTTTTAAATAGTTCATGCCTGTTGAAAGCAAGTTGGCAATACTGACAACTGACAGTAACCAATATAACCTAAAAATACGATTGCGAAATTATTCATTACTCGAATTTTGTAGGTGTCTTACTCATTTGTTGACTTTATAATAATTTATTTTATTTTGCCACCATAATGTTCTTTATACGCCCCCAAATGCGGGCGTAATGTGGTCTTTATAGCACGGAAATGTCATTGTTGCTAAGCAGCATGATTGACAGCAAACACATGACATGATATGTCACGTAAGTTGAAAGAATTATTGAAACAACAACCTTACTATACAACCTTTATTCATAAAAATAATAGTAATGAAACTTATTCTTTATAAAAATTGAAAATACAGTTGGATGGATTTGAAATTGTAACTCCAGATGAGCCAACACCAAAGCTGACAGTTCCTTGGCCGTTTTGTGGTATACTTATAGCTGCTGTACCAGTAATGTTCTGAGCAATTTTAATTTTATTTTGCAGAGACATACGATTCGGCTACTTTATCCGATCGCCATCTACTAAGCTGCTTCAGTGCCCTTGTATCACCGCCGCTTTCTGCAAAGATCGTCGCCGCACTCCTGCGAAAGCAGTGCCCTGTGTACTTATGGGCATCCGATAGATTGATAAACTCTGCTATTATCCTCGGCATTTTGCCTAAGTGTCTGAGCACTACATTTGCCATTACGATAGGACAAAAACAAGCTGTCAATTTTAGTATGTTCCGGTCGTAATGCTGCATATTTTCGGTAAAAGAGACGTAATCAACCAATCCATCGCTTGGTACAATTGTAAATTGCCTCGAAGTATAAGTTTTGGTTTTTGATCTTCACTAATAGCACTGATCCCTCAGTTGTTACGTCCTGTACAGCCAACTCGTGCAGTTCTTCGACGACGAAAAATACCAAAGGCTGTGACAACCTATAAAACACAATAATTTTATAATGAGAATTGGAAAAAAACTAAAATCGTTATACCTTAACTAACAAGTACGTATGATCAGGCGCCTTCAACATGAATTCTTCAATTTGATGCCGTTGCAATACATAGGACTTTTTGGCTTGATCACCTACAGAATTATTCTTCATGAATTCTGTGAGCATGGAAAAACGAGATATATCAACATCTTCCTTCAACTTGAACATCTTTTCAATTTAGAATATAAACACCACAGTGACGACGACTGACTGCAAGATTTATTGAATAGATAATTGACTGCTATATATATATATATATATATATATATATATATATATATATATTATATATATATATATATTATATATATTATATATACAATCCCTTACCATTTGAGACAAGTATGCAATCACAACTTTTCATCACATTTGTGGATACATTTTTGTGCTCCGCCACGCGCAAAACTTTTCGTACTCTTTTATGTATAAATATTTCGATTTACTTGGAATTATTTTTGCCTGGGCGCCTCAAATTCATCTAAAATTTCTTGTGAATAAGTTTTGCGTTTTCACCTTCCATTTTAGAATGCAAATTATTTACAAACAAACAGTACCTTAGCAACAATTTAGCAATATCACAGTATCTTAGTAACAACAAATTAGCCTACTGTCGACTTTATTTCACTGCATTTGCATTTAAAAACTTGCCGAAAATACTGAATCTTTTAAAATTTTGTTCCAGTTTCATGGTGCAAAATAAAATAAAACATTTATGTACCACGGGCATAATTAGATTATGGCTCTCAGGAATATAAAGCCTTCGGCTTGTCGAGCTTTTAACATTCCATAATCTGATTATGCCTTAATACATAAATATCTATTATAGATGTATATTGTACTTTATAAGGAACGAATACAGATATAATAACGGATACTACACGTACACGGTAACACGATAAGGCTTTGTGTCATGTTAAATGTCAATTATATCGACAATCCATCTCAAAATTTGCCAACCAATCGAAAAAGTCTATTTTTTGAATGTGAGCCAATTAGGATCTGATTAAACTGGCAATCTTTCCATACTAAATCAACAATAAACGGTATTAATAATAATTATTATTTATAACACAATTACTATAAAAACATTTGGGCCTTTCTTCGTTTTCAGTGCAATTCCCTGCATTTTCTTGGATTGTCGTGCTGAATATAACTCGAGATAGGAATGTATTGGTAATTTTTGACAGTCAGAATCCCTCGTAGTTGTTTTTGTTTAGAAGAATTTCGTCACAACTACTATTCGTGATCTGACTGACAAAAATTACCGGCAAGATTCCTACCGTTCTGTCACTACAATGAATACCAACTGTAATTTAGTATTATTTTTGCCGAAAAACGCATAGTTTCCTGACTCGTTTGCGGTCAGCATATGTCCTATTACAGAACGAAGGCACAAAAAGTATTTGAAAAACCTCAGATAAGTTATTTAGTAAGGTTAATGACATTTTTATAAGCTTGTAGGGTTAGAAACCTTCGGTGTTTATTACTTTTCTAAGAAAAATAATTGTTACTACAGCCGTACAGCTTCTAGCACCCATTCCCAACTATTTAGCGGATTATAAACTTGGATGTATTTAACCATCATAGGTACAGAAAAGTAAATTGTACGTTGTACCTTTGCTGATGTTACTTTAAACTGTCGGTAATTTTTGTGAGTATTGTAGTGCGATTATCACTTTTATTTTATCTGTATACCTACAGCATAAACACCTTTAAAACACCCTTCTCATTAAAATGTAACATTCTTAAACTTTGTCTTCATTTTCTGTATTTTATTGTGGTCACTCGGTGTAAAAGGAAAACTTTAAAAAAACCCAAATTAGACCAATTAAATTCGATGTACACTTAGTTTGTAGCAAAACGATCAGAGGGTAAACCTATAACTGGTCCGATGATTATTGAAAAAGCTAAGCAGTTTCAACGAGAATTGAACATTGATGCCGATTGAAAACTTTCTGAAGGCTGGCTTAGGAATTTTAAGTCTCGTCATGGCATCCGAAAATTAGATATTTCTGGTGAGCTCAAATCTGCCGATGTTGTAGGTGGTGAAGAGCTAAAAGCAAAGTTCAAGTCTATTGTATCTGAAAATAACCTTACTACTTGTCAAATTATAATGCAGATGAGACCGGCCTCTTGTGGGGATGAGAAGAGGTTTAAAGGTTTAAAAAAAGTAAAGATAGGCAACCAGTTCTGCTGTGCTCCAATTCATCTGGTTATCACAAATTAAAACCCTTTGCGATAGGAAAGTCAAAACAGTCTAGTGCCTTAAAAGGTGTGAAAACATTTCCTGTGGTTTATGGAGCACCATCAAATGCATGGATGGACCAAAAGTTGTTTAATAACTTTCAAAGATTTTGTGCCAGCCGTTAAAAACAATTTTGAAAAATTAAACTGCCTGAACGCTGTAAGGCTATTCTATTTTTACACAACTGTATAACTCATTCTGATGAGGCAGAATTAGTGTCTGGCAACATTTCAGTAGTCTATCTTCCTACCAGTATTACATCCCTGCTACAACCTATGGATCAAGTGACAATCCAGAACTACAGACGCTGCTTTGTACAAAATTTACTCGCATAGGGTTGCAATGTCAAAGATTTTCAAACACAGCTTTCCATTAAAGACACTATCTTTGCTACTGCTTTGGCTTAGGGTGAGAAACTTTGAAAAAGTCATGGCGTAAACTTTGGCCTGAAGTAATGGCCGAAAATATCGAAGTTACTGACAGTGATACAGTTGATGAACTTATAAAATATAGTGGTCGAACTGGTAATCGTATAAATTTTAAATAATATAATAATGAAGAAATAAGAGTAATAATTCTCTAAAAATACAAATCGTTAAACTAACAGGAGATACCATTCACCACAAATAATGCCTTTGTCTCAGTCGGTAAATTCAAGTGGGCCGATTCAATATTTTGATTTGCTTAATTATCACAATTTTCTGCTATCTTACTTCCACTGAACATCAATATAAAAAATTTGCAATGTAACACTAATAAAAATGATCTCGGACGCCAAGCTATTTTTTTTTATAATACTCGGAATAACTAAACCGAGTTCTACACTAAAAATTTATCAAAATGTAAAACAATAAAAAATATACAACTATGTTTAATAAATATATAAAGTGAAAGGGTTAAATAAAATATATCTTAAAAACTAATTGTAAAAACCCTAAGTTACTAAAAAAATCATTAAACATCAGATACCTGTTACTAAATATACAAAATCTTCTTGAGAATCCCTGGTATTATAAAAAATAATGCAGAAATGCAAACTAAGATGACATAATCCTTGTGTAATGTTGCGCAATATATTGCAATAACAATTTTTTATGTTGTCAACCACACCCAACACTGGAATTATCCTCATAAATTTTCTTCTTGAAATGGAATAATCCAATATTTATTGAATTTCTTGAAATTTTCAATGCAAAAGTTGCAATCATAAAATGAAAGCGTACGCAACAGTAAAATTAAATGCGTACTTAAAATGTAATTAAAGTGTAAATCGCAGTAAAAGTAAAATAAAAGTAACAGTAAAAAACTGAACTAAAATAAAAGTGCCTGAAAAGAGCAAATGTTTTAATTTTTAGTATAATGCGTTAAAATATCTTACCATCAAATTAATGGCACTTTACACTAAAATTTAGGTGGAAAACCAAAACAAAGCTTCCTGCTTCAACATTCATCAGGAAGTAAGCAAAATGGATGCTTTCAAAATTCGATGATGATGATGACGCGTTGCGCAAATCAAGTGATCAGAAAACAATAATTTGAAGCGGGGAATATAAACCATTAAGAAGTATACACTTAAAAAGATATGCAAATTAAGTTGCCTACCACATACCTATATTTCAATAATTAAAAACTTTTTTCTTATATTTACAACTAAATGAACGAAAGACGTTAAATTAAGGTATATTTTAATACAACTCAAAAAGGATTGTTACAAACTTGAAGCTATTTTAAGTGATTTGCCTTTAGAAAATCCCATGTCTCAGTTGCGATTCATCTGAGACAATGAAATTAGATCCTGAAGAAGCCGAAGAATACAGAAATAAGGTTAGATCAGTCCTAGATTCATCTAGGCGAACTAAACTTAACCTCTCTAACCTAGATAGGAGAGCGGTCATTTCCCTTAACAATGACCCAACGATCAAAATTCTCCAGGCAGACGAAGGAAACGCGACTGTGGTAATGGATATGGACACTTACAACAGTAAGATCTAAGAACTGCTAGACGGGGGCGAGTGCAAACAAATACCAAAAGACCCCACACAATCAATCGAAAGACGGATATACCTGACGCTGGCAAAACATAAGGGGGAGTTTTCCGATTACCAGAGAACTAGACTTACCCCACACTGCAGCAAAACTGTACAGCTTACCAAAGATTCATAAGCAAGGAATTCCTCTGAGACCAATTGTGAGCTCGATAAATTCACCTTCTCACCCATTAGCACACTATCTGCTAGGTATCATCACACCCTTATCGGGAAAAACCGAGTCTATGGTCAAGAACACGCAGCACTTCATGGAAACCATCAGAAACATTCAACTAAACCGCGAAGAAATACTGGTAAGCTTTGACATTGGGAGTCTATTCACAAATGTGCTTACCGATAAGGAACTAACTATCATAAGGGACAAGCTGGAGAAGGATGAAACGGTAGACAAACACACGCAACTCTCGGTAAACACAATAATGGAACTTCTGACAATATGCATTAGAACTACATATTTCCAGGTAGAAGACAAATTCTGCCAACAAGAGTTTGGGATGGCGATGGGTTCCCCACTATCACTCATAGTGAGTAATATATATATATATATATATATATATATATATATATATATATATGAAAAACTTTGAAGACTAAGCGATATCCGAATTCACAGAGAAACCAAGGATGTGGCTTAGATACGTAGACGATACTTTTGTAGTTTGGCAGAACGGCAAGCATAAGCTAGATGAATTCCTAGATCATCTAAATAGCCGCGCACCCTCCATAAAACTCACAATGGAATTGGAGTCGGAACAAAAACTGCCATTCCTGCACGTACTTGTACACAGGAATGACAACACTTTCACGACAAGTAAATATAGGAAACCTGACCAAATGGGGAGGTACCCACACTACAACTCCAATCACCATAAAAACGTGAAGTTATGCGTGGCAAAATGCTTGTACGATAGAACAAAAACAATATGCTCGAAACGAGAGGACCTGAACAAAGAAAAAGAAAATATCGCTAGAACACTCAAATAAAATGGCTACCCTGATCTAACACCTAACCTAAACAGGGAAAGGATAACCCAAAAAAAAAGAAAACCTATATATATAAATATATATATATATATATATATATATATATATATATATACAGCGATAATACCAATATACAAGGTACCTCAGACAAAATACGAAGGATAGGCAGCAGACACAAGATACGCACTGCCTTCAAATCGACCAGAACGCTCAGGGGAATACTCACTAAAACCAAACCATATAATGAAGATCAGAATTCTTAGAATTATGTATACAACCTACCATGCCAATGCGGCAGAGCATACATAGGAGAGAGCAGTACACCACTCAATGTGAGGACGCAAGAACATAAGAACGACGTCCGCAAGGGCGAAACAGAAATATTAAGAATCATCGAACATGTCTGGAACGAAGACCACCGCGTCCAATGGGACAACATACAGATAGTGGCGAGAACACAACTCGTTGAACACTCAAAAATCCACATACATCGCACTAGCAGAAAATCAAATAAGCCAAGCTAGTGTAGAAATGAAACCCAATGGATTCCAATAATGCGCGAAGAGCGTAAGCGCAATACACCTGCACAAGAAGTTACGGCGCAACATGCGCAATAAACTTCTGCGCAAGTACGAAAAAGTTTATTTTATATATATATATATATATATATATATATATATATATATATATATATATATATATATAATCCAAGTTTTAAAAAATATATATTGGATTACTCAGGACTAAGCCTGATGACGGAAGTAGAGTGCGCTTCCGAAACGTCGCTCTGCAAAACCAAAAACTGTGGAAATAGAGTGGAGTGGAAACAAGGACCTATCTACGTTCAAAAAATGTGTTATGATGAAATTATTGATGTTTGCTTCACTGACAAATAGGCGAAATAAATTTTTGTTACCGTCAAAGTGACATATTTCTATTAAGAAAGGTATGTATTTTATTTAGTTTGTGCATACTTATGATAATGTATGTCAAAAAATAAATTTATTTACATTAAAATTCAAATACAAAAATTTATACTTGTACTTTTATAAATACCTATATACTGAACAACAACTTGTTTAATGTGGTAACGGCTTATATTTGGTTAACTGATTGAAGGCCAAACCTTATCTTTGAGGGAGCTTGTTGTGATTTAAATACAATTAAACAAGAAGCGTGCATTAAACTGTGCGGTATTTTACTGGGCGAGATTATTTAGGAATTAATAATCATAGGTTTACAATCAATACTGCCGTCCTTACTTAAATCACCCTAACTGAAAAAAAAATTTTAAAACTGGGATAATACAACTTTTCTAAAAAATTAAATGTAGTCGATATCTTTGAATATTTATTTTTCAAACTATGCATGTCATCCCAGTGCGTTTGATGTTTTTTATTATTGACTGTTGAAAATGTGAGCTTTTTTAGTTATAACTAAAATATGTAGAAAAAAGTTCAGATAGGACGATATATCTTAGTAATGTTACATCAAAGGATAGGAAACTGTAAAGGAAAAATAGTTCTTCTAAATAAATTTATTAAGTTTATTAAAAATTTATTACATACGTATTTTGGTAAAAAGTTAGCTATGTATGTACGAAATATAGATGGGAGTAAAAAAGTGTTCTATTATTAGTCCAAAACTAATAAAATGTTTAAATTTTTTAAACTAATTTACAAAAAAAAACTAATTACTTCACATCCAAATCTTCATCATCATTATTGGTGCCAAACTTGAAGATGGGTTTCAGGAATAATTGACCGTAGTTTTAAGGTCAGGCTATTTTTTCTCGTTTCGGATATTTCTCTGCAATTATGTTTAAAACTCGGTTTTGGCACCTGTCCTTAAAGTATTTGGCAGCCAAAAATTTAACTTGACGAATTCGTCATCAATAAAGTAGAATTTATACCACACAAAGTGTTCTCCTTTGAAAATCAAATGTAACATATCCTGCAAATATGGTTTAGGATTAAATCTTTGAATTTTGTGTTTGGAACTAAAATTTTTCCATTCAAAGAAGTGTTTAACGTCAACTTTACTCGAGCATAAAGAAAAAACAGAATAAAGCCTAATTTTTGTTTTGGGCTGTACAATTGTCCAGCCAATTTGCAATGTTAGACACGTCTCGATTTTTCAAGAAAAATGAATGAAATGTTGAAATCAAATCTTCTTTTTCCGCCCTTGAATAGCTTCATTCCACCTAAACATTAAAAGATATTAATAAAAACAACAAACAAAAGATATTTTAATTAATAATACCTTTTGTAAGTCACCGCACACCACCAACTTATCCGATACGACTTGCTTTCCATGACTTTCCTTATGTCTTTACCATGACATACATGATTCGCAGTCTTCTGCTAAATGATTTTTGTTGTGAGTAGAAGCATCATTTGAGTGTAAATTGAATTCTTCACATTCAAAACATTTCTCATTGCCAAGCCTCGCGAATGAAATATTCATTACTGGTATTTCTTTTCTATATAGCTTCTAAGATATTTTAAGATTCGCGTTCTTTTTCTTAAAATCCTTATACATGGTGGTATCAGATGTATCAGTAAGCAGATAGAGTTTGTTCGGAGCATGCTCCCTTCTATATTGGAATATAACGAGACAAAAGACTCCTCTATTAGAGTCCTATGTACTTTAACGAGATTGGGATGATGTCCACGTCTATTAAGTCTAGGTAAAATAGCTGTAGATTCAGTATTTCAAACGTATTTTAAAATACTGTCATCAGATGAATTAAATCCTAATGTAACGAGGAGAAACGTTTTGCATACAGATGTGTCTAAGCCATTGACATCTTTAAGAAAATATTTAAAAGAGTTTTCTCTTCTTGAATCTCGTTGGGTTGTTTGTTTTCCTTTTTGACACTTTTTTATGCATCCAAATAAAAATGTCGTTTGATCTGTATTATTATTCATTTCCCAGAATTGAGAGTTGATTTCCTCTTGTCTTCCAACGTCTATTTTTTTTGGGAAGTTTTTTACACATTTTGTACATCGAAATTTAACAGTATGCACGTTTTTCTTCTCCTGTAATTACCTTTCTTGGTATACATAATTTTTTTTAAATGTTCACGCATATCAACAACCTGGTTTACTAGCTTTAATAACATGTTTTTAATCCACTCTTCATTTTCTTCAAAAATTGTTTCGTAATTGTTGTTTTCTCTTCCCTGTACCTTGTCAATGTTTGAAATTATGCCCATTGTAATATCTGATAATAGTGATACGCGTTAATTTTTTGAGTTCGATAGGAATTTGGTATGTTTCTTTATCAAGCCTAGTTCCATCATTCGCAACGTTGTTCCCATGTTCACAATAATTTTTCAAATCATTATCTTCACTATGATGGCTTCTGGAATCGGCATACGGCGGGAGATAATCGGGATCATCATTGTTACTTTTCTGCTTTGGTTCCTTATTCGTCTTGAATTGAGAAATTTTTCCGCGTAACTTCTTATTTAATGCTAAGAATACCATTTTCTTACCGCGAGACTCCACTTTTCTAAAAACACAAAGGGGGAAACTTGAATGGTAAATAATGAATACAAATCTAGGTAGATTACCTATTTATATTTAATACAAAAACAAGAAATACAGGCAGACAAAAAAGTTATAAGTTATAGGTTATGTTAAGTACTTACATTACATTTTCTATTATTTTATCAGATGTAAAACTAAAATGTCTCTAGAGCCTGTAGCATATTATAAATATGACATGAAACAGTACTATTGGAACCCTATTTTAGTGAATTTGTATAGTCATAATGAGTTTTATTAGTACTTACCTACCGTTAGTTAGCATCTGACTACAACAACTGAACACAAGCAATCCTTGTCACCACCACTAATTAGCTTAATATATTATTAATATATTATAAGGATACTAATAACGCGAAGCACATCATGGACACACTAAGGTATTTGCCAAAACTCATGATCCGCAAATTGCGCACTGCTGGGAGTGAGAAAGCTTTAGAAAAGGACGCCCAAACAGAGTTTTCAGTATAACTCAAAAACATCAGGCTTGCATGCAGGCGCCAAGTTTAAAATAGATTATGCGTTAAGTATGTAATTTTACATTGCACATGAGACAAATATTTTCATTTTAAAATATGTAAATATGAATGAAGATGCATTTATTGAAACATAGTAACGCATGTGATCTTTATGCACTACAAATAATTTGTGAAGATAATATTTATTCAAAAGGCTATCAGTGTGAACAATTATACAAATCATAAATATAATTTAAATAGACGTTCATTAACACATGGTGATAAATAACTGTTTACAACATGAAATGTCAGAGCTTTCTGTTGAAATTGGGTTACCAGACAAATTATTTCACGACCTTAACTGTGTATTGCTCTTTTTACGTTACTTGTATTATTGATCCTCTGTAAATAAACTTAAATTAGTAAAATTGCTAGACATAATATTATTAAATTAATTATTTAGAAAAATAGAGTACTGTTGTTACTTACTGTAGGTACAACAGATACTGCTGAGAATTTTAATTAAATAACGAACTACTTGTACAAAGACAATGCCGCAGGTCCACGATTTCGGTAATAACCTACAAACAGTTTTAATAATCAGTAAAATAAATGTGAAACTTGGGTATTTCTACTTACAGTCGCACAGTAAATAAGCCTTCAAAAAAACTGATTATTCTAATAACAAAGTGAAATTTATTTACAAATAACCGAAAAATTCAAGCACGTGTAAAAATAACAACAATGATATTTTCAGGTTGGTCTGTATTATAGTTGATGACGCCAGAAGCATATTTTGGTCTATTTGCGCAGGATCATGAGATTTGGCAAGTACTCTACCTACATAATACTAATTTTTGTAGGTTACTTTATGTAAATAATAATTTGTCATTGAAGCCTATGCGAGAAGGTCTTATTGAAATACACAACTAATTCTACTACATAAACCAAGTAAAATTATCCTATCTACAGCAAATATGTGATATAGAACAATTTAACTTAGCACGTGGTAAGATAGGACGTTTTACTGTAGCAAAGTTCTCGCGCTGAATAATGATGTACATAGTCACAACATAAGAATGGACAAAGTAAGTTGGGATTATGTATTCTAGTAAATGTCAGATAGGATATTCTCCGTTAGAAAATGTAATAAATTTGTAGATAGGATGATATATTTAGGTAAATTTTAGCGACTTTAAGAGAAGTTAGGAAGATTCTAACTTAGCCGAAAAGGTAGAGATAATACCAAGATTCCTGAAATTACATTTGAGTAAAAATGAAAAAAACTGCGGATAGGTCGATTTATGTAAGGACAAAAGAATAATATAGTAGATTATTATGTAAGACGTGTAAGTTGATCATTATTGCGTTCAACTTGCGAAATTGAGCGAAATATTGATCAACTTACACGTCGAACGCAATATACTATGTTATCTTCAAGAGACTAATAAGTATACTTCGGATTGATATTCTGACAGATTTTTTCTATCAAAATCAAACGGAGTAGGTACCTATATATTACAACAAAGCTAGAATATAATATGTCGAAAGTGATTAAATGCTATCTGATAGAAAACAAAACATTTCTTTATCAAAGTATACGTGTATATCTTCTAATATTTTATGAAACTGAATTAAATACCTACTGTTTAACAAAATATTGCATAATTATAAACATTGTACGTGTGTCATCGCCAAACTAAGATAGTTACTAATTTTTATCATACCAGAAGGTAGTGATTTGATATTCCGTTCGCATTCTGTTACTCTGCTATCTAAAGATCAAAATGACTGCCGGCTCGTTATAAACGGCATTGATAGACAGACATGTCCAGTAAGGTTGTTGTTCGATGTAATTATTTTGAAATTCTTTACTAACATATCCTTAACTAATATCAACTGAGATAAAACGTTAACAACGTATTTAAATCTTGTCTTCTTATATGGTAATTCGTATCAATTTTTCATACAGATTGATCTACTTTCATAAGATACACTATTTTTAATTGTTAAACATTTATTACCTTTCAGTTTAAATCTTTGACATTTTTTTTATTGGCACATTCTTAAGCAAATTAATGATAAAACGAATTTATGACAGTAATTAATTCTTATCTTCATAGATAAATTCACCAGGTAATGTGGTGTTATCAAGGAACACATTTTGAAAATTAGTTAGTGTGGAATTTTAAGTAGCTTATAAAGCATATTTAGATAAAATAATGTCAGTAGTTGGGTAGTAGTTAATAATCATATTAAAATAAGTGTGATTCATACATATACTGCCAAAATTATAAATTTGTATTCAGATAACTATTTACGAATGCAGCGTTATGCATTTCACCTAATAAACTTGTGGTAATTGATTTTACTACCATGCCATAGTGAGATTCTATCCTACAATTGATCGGAATGCATTTCTACGTGTTTACATGTCATTAATCATCGGAGGAACGGTTTTATTCACGGTATCTAATTTCCAAGTCATACATTTCAATTCATTCCGTAAGATGAAGTGGTTCACTTCCCTGATAATTTTGCGTTTCTTAATTGCTTTGCAATAAATTTTGAATTGTTTGGTTTTTTAATATACGCTTTTGGTTGTTTCCAAGTGCTTTTTTAAAGACCATTGGGTCTCTCGTTTTTCAACTCTTTGCAACGACCTTTTCAATGCACGCCTTAGGCCTAGATTTTCATCCTCCTGCGGGTTGCCATATTGTTTCCACCGTTATGTCTCCGTCGTTTGCTTTTTGCCATCATGTTTTCGTCATTTTGAGTGAATGAATTAAATTTTGCGGAGGTTTTTCAGGTCCTTGCTTTAAAGTCATTTTTATGGATCATTCCATTTCAGCTCAGATTTTTACCCCTCTGTGCGTTGCGATCTTGTTTTCGACGGGATGTTTCCTGCATCTTGTTTTTGCCATCTTTTTGTGTCTTTTTTACGTTCCGCCATCGTGTTTTGATATGCCCTTATAGCTTAAGGTCTGAAAGTGAATACTTTTGCAGTTGTTTTTTTTAATCCCTACCTTTAATACCTCTTTTATGGTTCATTCCCTATCATCTTCTGTTAGGCCTAGAGTTCCAGCCTTCTGTGTAGCTGCATATCGCAAAGGAGTTCAGCTTCTTGTTTTTGTCTTTTCAGCCTTTTTGTTTCTGTTATCTTCGTGTACCTTTTTTGACTTTCCGCCATCTTGTTTTAATGTGCCTTTGAGCATATGGTCAGAAATAGAATTTTTTGCAATTTGTTAAACCCCCGCTTTTAAGGGATTTTTTACTATTTTCTTCTATCATTTTCTTTAAGGACTAGATTTTCTTACCCCTGCTATCTTGTTTCAGCCATTCTATTTCCACCATCTTTGCATGCCTCTTCGACTTTCGGCCACGTTGTTTCTGTGTGCTTTTTTGGTGCAACGCCCGATATTTAATTTTTTTCGGCGGCTTTTTCTACCTATACGTTTAATGTCTTTTAACGGTTAGTCTTCTATCATCTTCTTTTAGGACCAGATTTTCTTCCTCTTGCGGATTACGTATCTCAAAGGGGTACAGCTTCTTATTTCCATCATCTTTTCTCAATCATTTTATTTTAGTCAACTTTATGTATCTTTGTGGCTTACCTCTATCTTGTTTGAGTGTGTTATTTTGCATAATATCCAGAACGGGAGTCCTTTTCCACGCTTTCTCAACTCCTACTTATAAGGGCCTTTCGCGCTCTATCAAGTTCTGCGAGTTACATACCTCAATCGGTACAGCTGCTCCTATTTTGAGGCCCCATTTCAAACACTGGGTCCCATTTCTAGGACTGGAACTATTTATAACATCTGAGGTCCTCCCGGATCCTCTTTCGTCAACGGAAACCATAGGCTCGTGTCCTGATTCTAACATCTGGCTCTTTTCTCTAACAGTTGGATTCCATTTCTAACACTGGGTTCTATTTCTAGCACCTAAGACTTCCCTCCCTATCTCTAACCATTGGCGCCATTAGCAGGATTTTTATCAGACGGTCACATTTCGAATCCCTAGGCCACATAAATTCTTCGTAAATTTTCTGATTTATTCAGTGGCAAGAAACGGCTACCCTACAACTACATCAGGGTAAGATTTATTTTAATATTTTTTATTAGTCACACTAATTTAATAATTTTAGGTCTATAAGGATGGATTTAAATGCAATAAAATAGGGTGGCCTTTTGCAAACCATTCAAGGATGTAGCTGAGCTGGGGAACAACAAAACACATAGGGTACTTAAAAATGACATAATAACAATGAAATTTGGCGTCCACGCATTTGAAAACTTCACCCGTATTCTGCCCCAGCATTTTAACGAATATTTTAAGGGAGAAGGAATAACTTTCTAATCAAGTGAAGTTTTCATGTGCAGTGAGGGACCATTGGGCAAGAACTGTGAGAATTGAATAGCATGTAGTTACTATAACCGTTCTAGTGGCACGCATAAAAAGTAAATCTAAATCGGATACAGTGCATATCTGAATTTCGCCCCAGTTTCACGCACTTGTAAGCCTAATGAAAACAGCGTAGTGGTATCAGAGTGTATCAACTGACGATACTCAACTATTTACCTATTTTACTCCAATTGAAATTGAACAAGAACTGCTGACTACGATTATAACCATTGCTGCAGAAATTAAATACAATCTTGATATAACACAAAAAGTTTAGACGTTACGAAGGTATAGGGCAGTGGAAATGCTTGCAAATATTTATCAAAATAAAAAACAACAATTAATTATAGAAAATTTCAGAAAAACAGATGATTTTTGAAATGGAGAGGTGGGATGGAAACATATTAATTGTTGATTTTAATAAATGTACAAAATAATTTTCATCCTCTCCACCCCACAACACATGCGCACGCACGCATATATGCACAAACTCACAAACGCACGCACCCACACACACACTCAAACGCAGACACACACTCACACAGACACGGACACGTACACGTGCCCGTACATGAACACACACACACACACACACACACATACACACACACACACACACATACACACACACACAGAGACACACGCACACACGCACACACACGCACGCAAACGCATACGCACACGCAAACACACACACACATACACAAACACACACACACACACAACACACACACACACACACACACACACACATACACACACACTCACACACTCTCACACACACACACACACACACACACACACACACACACACACACACACACAACACACAAACGCACTCGAACACACACGCGGGCGCGCACGCACACAAGTACACACAGACACACAGACACACAGGCACACAGCCACACAGACACACAGACACACAGACACACAGGCACATAGACACACGGACACACGGACACACGGACACACGGACACACCGACACACAGACACACGGACACACAGACACACAGGCACACAGACACACAGACACACAGACACACAGGCACACAGACACACAGACGCAGACACACAGACACAGACACACAGACACACAGTCACACAGACACACAGACACACATACACACAGACACACAGGCACACAGACACACAGACACAGACACACAGACACACAGACACACAGACACACAGACACACAGACACACAGACACACAGACACACAGACACACAGACACACAGACACACAGACACAGGCACACATACACACATACACACAATTACACATACACACATACACACATACACACATACACACATACACACATACACACATACACATACACACATACACATACACACATACACACACACACATACACACATACACACATACACACATAAACACATACACACATACACACAACACACATACACACACATACACACATACACATACACACATACACACATACACACATACACACATACACACATACACACATACACACATACACACATACACACAGACACAGACACATAGACACACTGACACACACGCACACAAACACACAAACGCACAGACACACAGGCACGCAGACACACAGATACACAGACACACAGACACACAGACACACAGACACACAGACACACACACACAGACACACAGACACACACACACACACACACACACACACACACACACACACACAGACACATAGACACACAGACACACAGACACACAGAGACACAGACACACAGATACACAGATACACAGACACACAGACACACAGACACACAGACACACAGACACACAGACACACAGACACACAGACACACAGACACACAGACACACAGACACACAGACACACAGACACACAGACACACATGCACACAGACACACAAACACACAGGCACACAGACACACAGATACACAAACACACAGACACAAAGACACACAGACACACAGACACACAAGTACACAGGCACACAGACACACAGACACACAGATACACAAACACACAGACACACAGACACACAGACACACAGACACAGACACACAGACACACAGGCACACAAACACACAGACCCACAGACACACAGACACACAGATACACAGGCACACTGAGACACACACGTGTGTGTGTGTGTGCGTGTGTGTGTGTGGTGTGCGTGTGCGTGTGCGTGTGCGTGTGCGTGTGCGTGTGCGTGTGCGTGTGCGTGTGCGTGTGCGTGTGCGTGTGCGTGTGCGTGTGCGTGTGCGTGTGCGTGTGCGTGTGCGTGTGCGTGTGCGTGTGCGTGAGCGTGTGCGTGTGCGTGTGCGTGTGCGTGTGCGTGTCCATTAATGTGGGTTTGTACCTATGGTAACTCGAGAAGAAAATACATACGTACTTAAAATTTTGTATTTAAGGTTGGTTTGGATTGGCTTAGATCTCTTTAGGTTTGGAGAGGAATCCAGCAGCGTAAAGGAACTTTCATTAGGTTCAGTTTTACGTTTTTATCAAATATTTGTAAAACAGCTCCATATTTCAAGGATATAAAAATTCCTAGATATGGACCTTAAACGTTTCTATGTTCTATGCAATTTTTTGATACGGCTCGTAATTTTGCGGTGAAAAGACAGAATTTAAGTTTTAGTTCAAATTTTTTCAATATCTAACTGGCAATTAATTTTATAAGAAAAAGTGTAGACATATTTTTAAAGAAAATTTAATTTACATATCTTTTCTTGTAAAGTTTCTTAATGTAATGCAAGGTAAGTCTAAAAAATAGTTAAACATGAATGAATATGGTTAAACTGTCTCTACCTGACATGAAGTTTTAAATGTCATTTTGGCATAGATTATTGCTTTTATTTTTGCAATGTTGCCTGTTTTCGTTATGAATGTATGAAGGAGGTTGCACATTTACCCTAAAAATTTTAATTAGAATTATTTCATTTTAATTTATTTTGAAGTTTTAAACCTCTGTTTGACCTAGATTTCCGTAATAAAAGGGTTGCTTATCTTAAAAAGAAATGTTATTAAAATTATTTCGTTTCTTTTAATTTACATTTTGTAGGTTGGAAGGTCATGTGACGTTCCACGCCAGATATTTTAATATATGTTACGTTTTTTACTGTATATATCTTACTCACCTATTGCACCTACTATTACGCGGATCACTGCTAAGGATCGTAGAAAGGTATTCTTTACAATGCTAAGGTTCTGCGATTGTCATAATCGTAAAATTTGACATTTCATACGATTAGTTTTTCCACACATTACTATGTGATAAAAAATCATCACTCCAAACTTGATCGAGACTTGATTGTAAATAGAGCAGTTTAATTTCAGTACAGTTTTACAAGTAGTAAGTTTGTGAAAAAATGAATATTTCGAATCGTAATTTTCGAGTGGTGACTTTTTATGACTCTCGATACGGTTTAACTTCACAGATATGTGTGGGAAAACTAAAGTTGTTGTTTGGTAATGAAGCGCCGTACAAAAGCATGGTCTACAAATGGATTGTACAATTCAAACGTGGAAATAAAATTCTGTATATTACATTGTAACAGGTGACGAAACATGGACATATGAGCCTGAAATAAACAGCAATCATCGGCGTGGGTGCTCCAAAATGAACAACAAAAGTGGTGCGTCCACGAAGCGTTTCACAGAATATGATTGCTTGTTGTTTCGGAAAAACCGTTGCATTGGAGGATCGAAGAACGAAGAGTTACTGTTGATTGGTGTACTTCAATTTGTCTCCTCCAGGTGATCAGTGAAATTAGAAAGAAAACAATATCAGTAAGCGAATCATTCTGCATCATGACAATGCGAGTGCGCACACAGCACGACAAACTGTAGAATTTTTGACTAGTCAAAGTATCAAATTAATGACTCATTGTCCATACTCGGCCGATATGTCTCCCAATGACTTTTTTGGTTCAAAAAAGTCAAAAATAAAATGCGTGGTAAGCGTTTTTCATCACGTGAAGGGGCCGTTCAAGCCTTTAAAGTACTTATTTTGTAGGTACCGCGCTCAGAGTGGCAAAAGTGTTTTGTAGATTGGTTTTACCGAATGCAAAAGTTTATGGATTTTAAGGGAGCACATTTTGAGAATCTTTAACTTTTTTTAGGTAACCTAATGTGTGCATTTTTGTATTTTCCACGAATTTTAACAGTGACCCTCGTATCTTATAGCACCGTTATTACTTACAAACATACAAAATTCAATTATCTTATGCTTAGCGTCCTTTCTTTCTAGTATAAAAATTGTTGAAAGTTTTCACGCTTGGGTGATTTTTATAGTGTACGGGGAGGGGGGTTGCCACATGCATAATGACTACATCCATTCGTTTAACAACGTAAGTTAATTTTCCGCGGACGAAAATTCCATATTATTAGGGGTATTTGCTAATCTTATAACAATCTCAGATTCACATGTTTTTTTGTAAACCTGAATTGCATTCGTGTATTTTTTATTATTAAGGATGTATTTATCCAAGTTCTATTTGAAGGGGTTCTTATAGTTATACTTACTTCTTTAAGAACAGTGCAGTGGTTTTATGCGGACGGAGTCGTTCAACTGGGCCACGACTTGGATATAATCCCCAAATCGCAACATTTAGGGATTAGCAGTATGGATCAGCTAGGCCACGAGCACTGTTAATATGAAGTTTGGAAATTAAAAAATGCTCAACTTAAACATAAATTACCACTAAAGCGCCGAGGTTATTTGTAGCTTTGGTTTATTTTTTTTAATTGATACCCCTACTGAATTAAACCTATGCTTAGGTTCACTACATGAAACGTAACAATGTTTGTTTCGTATCCACATTCCTCGGCTAAATTTGTGCACAGTACATTTAAATCAACAATCACGCACATTTGTACGCATTAATTATGATAATAAATCACAGTTTTCAGAGTTAAATTATATTTGGTTATGTAAAAATCTTATTCTCTAGCATTGTTGGCATTTCGTATACTACTCATAACATTATTAGAAAAAACAATTGTTTTGTATAATAGCGTGACCTGTGTTAGACAGCAAGTGAAGTACCTCAAAGCTAGTAAGCTGTTATGCAAACATGGCGTCCTACATGGCTAGCAAAGGGAAAATTGCCCAGAACATCTCCTGTAACTCTACCATTTAAGACAAAGAGAATCAAACCTTTCCATAGATTCGTTCAGTTTTTTACCTGTCCTCAATTTATTATTTAATGCTTGTCTTTTTTCGAAAACATTAGAGTTATAAAAGACATTTCCTTACACAATATCATTGAAATTAGCTCCTAACTTGTAATTCAAATCTCTATGTAATAAAATGTATTCATTACTGTGTACTAATGATTAATCATATCAATGAGGTCAGAGATCAATCCTATACACATGTTGTTACTGTGATCGGAGCTAATGTAAAAAGCCCCTATAATAAAAGATGCATATTCAATAGTTACTCCAATAATTTATCCATAAATGTGTGCTCTCTATAACTTGTTATTTTAACTGCCACTGTTTTCCACTATGATAATGAAACCACCAGATGGTCTCCCTGATTTCTGATTATCTTTGCTTGCAAAGCTGTTTATTATATTATTGGAGTAATTCACCAAAAAACTAAAAAGTTCGTTATTGCTTCTCCACCAAACACATTATATCTGACTCAAGAAGCTTCTCTGCGTAAATATCTAAAAGTTGTTTACACCTTACATATTCCAAAATCAAATATTATATAACCTAAAATTATCATTAATCTTACATCTTGTATTGGTATTATTATTATTTACTATTTGTTAAGATTTTTTTTCGAACAGAACACAAATTTATGACTACATTTCTTTGATGAACTCAGAAATCCTTTGGCCACCAAGATCGTGCTATTTAACTTTATATTTGTAATTCTATTTGAGGAATTCTGTGTATTCAAAGCTATTAAATGGTTGTCGACAGAGAATCCTTAAGTATATTAAACGGGAAGGAAGGCACATTCAACGTTTATTGTATCTAATTAAGATTCAAATTCAGTCTAGATTAAAATAGTGAAACATACATGAGTGTTTAGTGTTTAATTATAAGTGTTGGTTTTTATTGCAACTAATAATTAATATTCGGTATGCTGTCACCTGTTATCAATTTCAGCTAAGGAGTAAAATAATTAAAAATTGTAAATTGTTAGTTCTTGGTTAATAACTTATATAAATGAATACATGCAATAACAATCTTTTAATTTTTAATTGTTAGTTGTTAGTTATTAAGTCATAGTTCTTACTTACTATATAAGTCAACCTTAAGTTGTCATAACATTGAAAGTTAGTCTAAGAGCGCTTAATAAATCATAATGTACAGCTACGATACAACTACTATTATACACGGTGTCTCAGCGAGACCGTTCTTTAAAAAAACTTGAAAATTTAGAATCAGGTATAATTGATTGCGTTCTCTTCAACTAAAATATTTTTAGACTTTTAGCGCTTCCGGTTATACTGGAACTGTAACGTTTTGTAAGGGTATTATGATGGGCGAAGGATCCCCTTTGCTTCCCTTAGAACAAAGTTCATTTTTATCCAAGATAATGCTCGTCCACATCAACAGATTTGCAACACATTTCCTGGAAACAGATTTGTACTTCTTGCAAAAACATCTGCTCATCGTAGACAGAGGCAATTAACCTTAATTGCGACCCCTTCTATACACAGCTATACAAAAAAAAAACCATGGGTAGATCAAATTCTTATTGTTCCACCACTGCAAACAAAATAAGAAGAATAATTCAATAGCCCAATATCTCTCGATGGGTCTTAGTTCAGCGCAAATCGGTGGGTTAGCCTCTCTAGAGATCTAAGTAACACTTTTGTCTTGATACCACTTCAAGGTTGTCTTGGCATAGTGCTACGAAGCTAATTCACGCCAGAAAAAAGTAGATACCTCGTATCGTCTTACTAACATTACTATCAAACGACGGAAAACACAGCTATTTACACCGCTTAGAACGTCGTCCACCCCCCTCTACGTTAAGCGACTACATCGTACTGATGCCAAATCTAGATCTCAACCCTATGAAACTAATTCAAAGAAAAGAACCAAAATATCATTTTCTCCTAACCTTTTAAAACATTCACCCGCCAATACAAAAATTTCATTTTAATGAGCTGTGATGTCAATTCCTATGGAAACGTTTTCCGCCTGTAGCTGCGACAGTAACTGCGAAATTCGCAAATTTACATTTTCTCATCCGATAACTCTAGACGAACACCATCACCACGGACTTCAGATGGATTTACACTAAACCATGTGAACTTTTACCTTTAACAAAGTAGACAAAGCAGACCATGCTAAATAACTAAAGCGCTCCTTAGCTTTTATCATAGCTTCGCTGATTAATAAATTTCACAAAATTTTAACCATGTAATGCGTGTAAAAAATATCATATCCTAATTAATCGTACCAAAATAATTTCTCACAAAACAAACTGAACAGAAAGACTATTCAATAGTCACGATGTAGTTATACAGATCTTAACTACACATTACGTTACATGACGTTTATGGCGCTATTTGAACATGTGGTAAGATATTTGACGCTTTAAGGAATTTATTTTTAAATGAAAATTTAGAACTTTGTGCCCCTGCTACTGTATATATATATATATATATATATATATATATATATATATATATATATATATATATATACAATACTGTATATATGATAAGACGTTGTAGTATATAAATCTTACAGTAGGTATTTACAAAATGGCCCTGTATGTAGGGTTTGAGAAAATTAAATTCAAGTACTTGTTATATCCAAAGTTGTAAGATATTGTAAAAATATTTTGAAATTTGATATTTTTTTGAAGGACGGTAACGTAATATTTAGTACGAGCGCAACTAAAAACAAACATCAGTAGAATGGGCCCCGTTGAGGACAATGCCCACTTTCACCAAGTAGGCCCGCCCCTTTTTTGACGGCTTCTTTTTCAGCGGATTTCCAACCCCTTGATGACATTTTCAACCCCTTTATGGCATTTTCAGCCCTAACTAGAGACCTTTTGGTAGTATTAAGAGCCTTTTTGGCAGTCCAACCCCTGGAGGATCGGAAATCGCAGGCACACATTGCGCGCATACCGCGTTCTGATTGGAGAGCATGCGTGTAGGCCACGTCCCCTAGTTTCTGATTTGCTATGGACTCCGCCCAGATACCCCCCTGGTTCTTTTATTGGTTCCGGTCATTTTGTGAGCGTGTCTTTACGGTATTTGTGTTTTTGTCGGCCGTTCTTGTTTTGGAGGCCATTTTGTCGGCTAATTTTTCGACCATGGCGGGAAATTTAAAAAAGTATTCTAATCATAAGACAGGTATAAGACGTCGTACGCCACACTGGCTTCTGATTAGTGGCGGCCATTTTGTCGGCCATGACGGGAAATTTGAAATAGTATTCTAATTATGAGTCATATCGGCAGTTATTGTTTTGGCGGGAAATTTGAAATAGTATTCTAATGATCTTGCTTTATTTTTGTAATTGGTGGGAGATTTGAAATTGTATTCTAATAAGGGGGCCCTCATGCTATCTCATAAGACGGGTTTAGGACTCCGGAACTTGTTCTAGGGCCTTCACCCCTCTGTTACGGACCCTCCTTGTTTTTATTTTAATTATACGCGTCATAATTAAGTACCTCATTTTGGTTGTCGACCATCTTGGCAACCATTTATGGTTTTGGCTAGAAATTGGAAATATAATTCTAGTAAGGGATCGGCATACTAACTCATAAGATAGGTGTAGGACTCCGGCAATTGTTCTAGGGTCATCGGCCCTTTTCCGGTCTTGTCCTTTGGCGGGAAATTTTAAATAGTATTCTAGTAAGGGGACCTGCATTTTGTTTCTAATTATAAGTCATAATTAAATTTTGTTTTGGTGGGGAAATTTGGCGGCCTTCATGCTATCTCATAAGACAGGTATAGGTCTCCGGAACTTGTTCTCGGGTCAACAATAACAAACTTTCACTATTCAAATATCTCAATCATGTCTGGAAAAAACCCGCTAATTACATAAAGGCAAAAACGATGATCATCGTTTCCAATTTTGATAAACCGATAACAAACTTTCGCTATTCAAATAACTATCGTGTGGGGAAAAACCCATTAATTACGTAAAAGTATGCAAGTCGACCATCATTGTCAATTTTGGTAACACACTTCATGTGTCGAATTTTGAAATAGTATGCTTGTTATCGGGTCTTCGCCCCTTGTCAAAAGATGATAGAGGCGAGCGAGGCCAGAGAGACGAGAGAAGCGAAGGAGACGAGAGAGACGATAGAGACTAGAGAGAGAGACCAGAGAGGTGAGATAGACGAGAGAGATGAGAAAGACGAGAGGAACTAGACAGACTAGGGAGAGGAGAAAGAGACGAGGGCGGGGGAGAGAGAGAGAGACGAGAGAAACGAGAGAAAACCGCTAGACAAGGGAGAGGAGAGAGACGAGAAAGACGAAGGATACGAGAGTGACTAGAGAGATGAGAGGGACGAATGTGACCAGTATCGAGGGAGAGGAGAGAGACGAGAGAGAGAAGAGAGAGACAATAGAGACTCGAGCGATCAGCTGTTGTGATTGTAAGCAACAAAAAACAGCTGTTTATCTGTTAAGCCGTTCTTTCAATACGATTATCAACAACAACCCTCGTAAGTGATCGTTTTTTATTTTAACCCTTACACTTTATTTAATTGCTAGAGGCCTGATTTCAGGTTTTGCTATATTTGTGTTGTATGGATATTTTCGCCAATTTAAAAGGTACCACTGTATGCTAAACGTGGCAATAATGTTACACGCTAATTTCTTGCTCGCATATTGACAGCAATGTCAAAGACTATCTCATAAGATGTTAAATCAATTTGGTATTTTTGAATTGTGGTTGATTTTAGCAAGCTGTAGCTTAAACCAAACAAGTATTTTTGAATTGTGAACTGATTTTCGCAAGCTGTACGTTACGATTTGATTGATTGGGATTGAATTGATTGAGGCTGATTTGCGGATTATCGACTGTTTTCCCACGCTGATGCCCTCACGTTTAGAGAGAGTACCAGCTATGAGTGTCGGTTAGCCTTATCGATAAAGTAAGCGGTCGCTCATATGGACTAGGTATATACAGTGGGAGAATCGTTACCTGAAGATTATGAAGAATTGTTAGCTCAGATTCTGGTTTGATTTGATTGAGATTGATTGATTTGACTGATTTAGTTAATTGCTTTGATTTATGGAGACTGATGTGATTTGGTTTGATATACTTTGGCTGATTTGATTGGTCGTTTGACTGGATTGACTAATTTCTGTCTTTTGAGAAGGGGCGAAGACCCGAGAACAAGCATACTATTTCAAAATTCCTCTCAGTTTATCAAAAATAAAGTTTGTGTGAAAGATGAAGTGTATTATCAAAATTGGGAATTTGAATAGTGAAAGTTTGTTATTTTTTTATCAAAATTGGAAATGAAGGTCAAAGTGTTTGCCTTTACATAATTACCTGGTTTTTTTCCCAGACACGATAGAGATATTTGAATAGTTAAAGTTTGTTATTGTTGACAAATGACTCATAATTAAAAACAAAATGTGAGCCCCTTACTCGAATACTATTTCAAATTTCTCGCCAAAAGCAGAAATGATTGCCAAGATGGCCGACAAACAAAATGAGGAACGTAATTATGACGCGTATAATTAAAATCAAAATAAGGAGGGGGCGACCCTATGTTATGAGATAGCACGCGGGCCTCCTTATAGAATACAATTTCAAATCTCCCACCAGTTACAAAAAAGACAAGATTATTACAATACTATTTCAAATTTCCCGCCAGAACAAAAATTGCTTATATGACTCATAATTAAAAATAAAATATTGAATACTATTTCAAATTTACCGCCATGGCCGACAAAATGGCCGACAAAACGAAATGGCCGCCACCAATTAGAATCCAGTACGGCGTCCTATATCTTATGAGCGCCCCTTATTAGAATATCATTTTAAAATTCCCGCCAATGTCGATAAGATGGCCGAGAAAATGATCTCCAAAACAAGAATGGCCGACAAAAATATAAATCCCTACAAGCCACGCCCACAAAATGGCCGCAACCAATTAGAAACTAGGGGTGTTCCTGGTGGAGTCCGTGGGCCAATCAGAAACTAGGGGGCGTGGCATACAACCAGGTCCTCCAATCAGACCGCTGCATGCGCACGCAGGGTGCCTGCGGTTTCCGACCCTTAAGGGGCTGCACTGCCAAAAAGGTTCTGAATACTACCAAAAGGGCCCTATTAGGGGTGAACATGCGATACAGGCGTTGAAAACGCCATCAAAGGGTTAAAAATTCGCCCGAAAAGAAAACGTCAAAAAAGGGGCGGGTCCACGTGGTGAAAGTGGGCGTGGATTCTCCCCACTCCATCTTGTCCTCTTCCAGACCCATTCTACTAACATCGTATTGTGTAGAAGGGACCACCGTCGTTAAAATCGCCGTCCTCTATCTGATGAGAGCGTTTCTTGACAGCTGTTAAAGCAAAAATACTACTGAATTACGTAAGAAAGTTGTAATGAATTTGAAATTGTCTTGTGGTGTTTCAACATCATTGAATTAGTAACTTTGGTTTTTAAATACGATTGTAATATTGTGTTTAGATTGAAATTTAATTATAAGTTATTGCAGGTTTTTCAACAATATATTTTTTAATTAAGAATGTATAAAGATTGTATTGGTACCATCTTTGTATATTTACTGTCTATTGGATTTGGTTTTAGAGTCAATAACCTAATAAGCTTGTTTAAACGTTGTCAGCTATTTGATTAGTCATTATTATAAGGAAATTAACAGTTCTTAAAAATGTAATTTGAATCTTAAGGTTTTATTTTAATAAGATTACACTTAATGGTCAATATTGCAGAATTAGTAAACTACTGCTCAAAGTTGGTATTTTCACAATACAAAAAATAATGCATTTGTGTTTTATTTTTGTGTGAAATATTTAACGTACACTGTGAAGCAATTTAATCAAAGGATACAATTTTCAGTTGTGGGGTAAAGCTCGTACAATATGTATTCTTGCAAATTACCGGGTATTTACGGAAAGTTTTCATTGCTTAATGTTTTTGTGGTAATTAGTTACCGCATTTAGTATACTCCGCTGTTGTATTTATAAAATTTAGTGTGTGACAAATTATTCATTATTTCGAATACAATTAAAGTTAATGAGCTTATTCAGACCAAGTTTAACATACTTTTTAAGACTGAATTGTAATTTTGCAAATTTTATGTTTACAGTTGAATTAGTTATCTACCGAGTGAGCCTTAATCTCTTCTTCTGCAGTCATTGAGGACTGTACTACCTAAGCCATGAAGATCTACCGACAAATATCGATTGTAGTGACGCCTATGGATATTCAATAATGAACCCGGAGCTTTATTGGATTGTAAATGTAAGGTTTTTTGAGTCAACCGGTAACCTGCTTATTTATAATCCTGCATAACTCTTAGCGCGGTTTGATCGTGTAACGTATTTTGTTGCCCACCTGTGGGGCTTATTTGTTGCGATGACGCCTTTGTAGTCCTTTTTTTTTGTTTAAGTTAAGAATTTTAGATTACAGATGATTGACGTAATTTTTAATATTTTTGTGTAGATTTTGTAAGATTATCGAACTTGATGTGTATATGAGTTTGATTCATATAATTTTGTGAATTTAAATATATTTTTTGAGAGTAGTCGTGTTGTGAGCTATGGGAAAATTTTTCTTGACTTTTACTGAATTTTTTTATCGTTGCTTGTCTCTCATAAACGTGTTATTTAGTGATTAAGATTTTTGCTTTTTGAAGCATTTTGAAATACGTCTAGGAAATTTTTGAAGAATTATTTTACGCAATGGATTTTAAAAGTTCACATTGACTGTTTGACATTAAATGAAATTAGATATAGAGTAGCTATTACAGGAGGTGACGCTTCTTAGATATAATAGCTTGACGAAAAGCAGTGAGGAGTTGCGTGTTTTCTGCACTCGTACAAGTTTTTACTTATCTAATCCAAGAAGATTTACCGATAAGTACTAATTGCAGTGACGTTTTTGGACATGCAATACCGAAATCTGCGTTTTATTGTGTGTTGAGTGTAAGGTTTTCTGAAGCATTCTCTCACCTACCCGCGTATGTACAAGTCTGCACGATGCCCAGCGCAGTTTGGCCGAGTAACAACTTTTCTTTAATTCACACCCACGTAACAAAATTCGATTTCGAAAAGCGAGTAAAGTATGTCACAGAAAACCCAGAAAGATGAAGAGGCAATTATGTGAGGTTATGAAAAAAGTACAGAGATTTACCTATTTCAGCATATTCCGTGAGTTTTGTGATATGAAAGTTTGCCCTGTTTTATCATTATCCCCAAGAGTAGTAGCGGCACCTTGGGGACACCTTAACTTACCTTCACGTCCACGTGTGTGTCTTATTTTTGCCTTGAGATCGACGTTGGGTTTAGCTTTGGAGTTAGTCTAGGGGTTGACCTTGGAATTGACCTTGCGCTGAGGATTTGTATTCTAATAAGTAGTCCTAGCCTTGTAAGACGGAAACTAGATCTAGGGCTTCCCTCCTGTCGTACAAATTGTATTCTAATAATGGGGAAGAAGAATTAATAGATAAGCTATGTAAAGATGATTGACAAGTGTTTTTTTCATAATAAAAAGATGTATTTATTATTATTAATATTTATTAGGGGCAGTTTTGATTTTTATCAAAGATATAAAAAAACTGGACGAAGACCTTAACCCATTTATGCCTAATGACCTATATGTGGTACATTCAAAACTTGTCCGTTCCTGTCGCTGCTGCGAAAATGTAGGGGACCAGCATATTATATTGCATTGGTCTGTAAGTAGTTCTCGAAGAACAAACATCGTCTGCGCTTTTTGTATTAAATTTGTGGTCAATAATTGACAGTTTTGGAGTGCGCTTTGCAAGGTAAATTAAAATTTTTGCCAAAATACATTTAGAGATATGATTTGTTTATACATAAACGTAATTTTAGGATCAATAGTTGACATATTCTAATGCTTCTTGTTTCATTTTTTTTGTGGTTGCTAAGATACCATGTTTGTTGTTTTGTCGGCCTATATTTAGGACATTAGGAAAATAAATGTCTTCCATTTGTTTAAATGTTTGTCAAATAGTTCTAGATTTAATGTTTTTTTTGTTTGTCTTAGAGGATTTGCATTACATAAAGCGCTATCTATGATAGAGGATGAAGAAATTGAAGCTGAGTCAATCACCTTACACCCTCCTGTTGCACGTGATAACGTCACTGATGAGGATTCCGGTAATGAGGATGAAGTAGATGTTAACAATTTACCATCCATCCAAATGCCAGGTTGAGTTAAATTCCAAGCCATTAGAGGATAATTATAGCTTAGAGGGCGAAATACCATTCGCCGAAATTAGGAAAAGGTGCAAAGGTGAGAGTAAAAACAAGACTGACAGTAATTTGAAACGTAAAACGGTCTATTGTTACCAGATGACGATTATGTTTTTCCTTTAGACCAATTTTTTTGATGATGATATTTTGTCTAAAATTGTAGTAGAAACTAATCAATACTTACAGCAAAAAAATAGCAACGTATCTGTTGATGTATCAGAGACCAGGTGTTTCTTTGGAATACTGATTTTAAGTGGCTTTTCCAGTGTTTCCCGAAGAAGAATGTATTGGGAAAATTCAAAAGATGCGCATAATCAGATTGCCTCCCAAGCAATCTCTCGAGATAAATTTGAATATATTATGACACATATTCACTTTGCAGATAATCTAAACCTTGATAAGTCTGATAAATTTGCTAAACTTAGACCACTATTCAATCAACTAAATCAAATTTTTTGAAATATGCATCTTTAGAGTAGTATGATAGTATCGATGAAGCCATGGTTCCTTATAACGGACGCCATGGCTGCAAACAATTCATTCATGGAAAACCCATCCGTTATGGGTTCAAATTTTGGGTGGATTTAGAAGAGTGGACCAATTGTAGGCGAGCGTGATAATATCACTACTGGAAATGGTAATGTAGAGCAATGCTAGCTTTTTCTTGAGCGACTTGTTAGTTTTAAACGTGGATAGGGTATCTGTACCTGTTGGCTATGGCCGTAAAAACCTGGCGGGCTTAAAGTTTGAAGACTTTTGTAAAGCAAAAATAAAAGGTATTGTTGTACCGACAACAATGAATGAAAACAATTGTTTAGCGTGAGCACTAGGCTTAGCAATAGCGTTTAGAAATAACGATACAATGCGCAGTAGCATGGAAACGAGATGTTCTTTACTTCAAGAGCGAGCTATGAAAGTTTTCCTAAACAGCGGTGTATACCTTAGGGCGATAGTTACGAACATATTTAATCATATTAAAATAATTTAACCTCATATACTATAGTAGTTTATAATTCGCGAATAGGTGATTCGGTTTACTTTGAGGGTCCTAGGGGATCTGGTAGAGTAGTTTTAAATTTAATACTCGAAGACGAGCACTATAATTTTATTACTAGTCTCACTTCAGCATTTGCATGCAGTTATTACTGCGAACAGTGCAAAAAACGTTATAATGACAAAAAACGGCATGTGAAATGTATGTATCAGTGTCCTTGTTGCCATCAGAAATCGCCATGTTCCATTCAGAATCCGAAAATTACGTAGATGTTCAAAGTGTCTTAAAACCACTGAGGTAAGGGGTAAGCCACAGCTATTGCTTCGCGTGTAAGAACCAAAAAAAATATTGGACACCTTTGCTCTATGCCCATTAACAAGGTTCGAGGTGACACTGGTGATGGTAAAGCATATATGTTTATCTTTTACGATCTGGAATGCACGCAAGAGAAGGTGTGTGATGGGACGCATGGTAGATTTCTGCATGAGCCCAATCTATGTGTGACCGCGAATGTTTGCTCCGTCTGCATCCGATACACTGACAATTTGGATGAGCGATGTCCGATGTGTAGCGCAAAAGTACACATTTTCAGAGTTGAATCGTTTCTGTCATATATAGCCGAGAAAACGCGAAAATTTAAAGTTACATGCATTGCACTTAACATGAAGGAGTATGATGAACTTTTTATGGTTGGATGCATGCTAGCTAATTACCGATGGAGGCCCAAAGTCATCTCCAATGGTCTAAAACTAATCTCCATTCAATGCGACGATATCAGGTTTATTGACTCCCTTAATTTCATTCCATCACTACTATCGGTATTTCCGAAAACTTTCAATTTTGCCCAAGTCCAAGGGATATCTCCTATTTCTCTTCAACACATCCGAGAATCAGAATTATGAGAATCTTTTGCCTGCACCAGAATATTTTTGTGCAGATCAGATGTCGGAGAAAGATCGGCAAACATTTTTAGATTTGCACGCTGCTGAGACCCAGAGTAATAATGTTTTTTAAGATGAGTGAAGAGATTGTGAGGTATTGCTTGATGAATGTTAAGATCCCCGTTAAAGGTTGCATTAGTTTTTGGTCGACTTTCACGACTGAAAATAAAGTCGATCCGTTTGAGGAGTCAACTACAATTGCTAGCGCTTGCAATAAAGTGTTTTCTAGGCTTTTCCTCAAAGAGAACACAAATGGTCTCATTCCTGAAGGCGGTTACAGGCGTGTCAACAAATAGTCAAAAGTGGCAATACAGTGGTTACGCTTATGTAAATAAATACTGTAAATATCCTGTAGGTCATCCGAAAATTCACGTAGGCTTATATTGTACTTCATTTCATTAGACAGGGTGGAGGGTTTAGTTAAATGTTGAATACTACCGCCCTCCGACCTCTATCACCCTTTCTTGCCCTTTGTTTGGCAAGTTGATGTTTTTGTTATGTAAGACTTGTGGTGCTGAGCTAAATGAAGGAGAATGTGTGCATAGTGAACCCGAGCGATGTTTAGTTGGAACGTTTGTAGCCGACGAGTTGCATACGGCTATCGCTAAAAACTATAAAGTTTTGGACGTTTTTGAGATTTGAGAGTATGAGGTAATCACATATTATAAAATTACAAACCAGGATGAACTGTTAGTTGGTTACATCGATAATTTTCTGAGACTCAAACAGGAATGTTCAGGGTAGCCTAGTCTTTGTACGTCAGAAGCCGAGAAGTTGAACTACATAACGGAGTATTACAATAAAGAGGGAATTCAGCTAGACGAAAAGAACGTTAAGAAAAATCCCGGCTTAAGATACTTGGCCAAGCTAATGTTAAATTCTTTTTGGGGTAAACTTGGTCAATATGAAAATTTAACTCAGAGCAGTATTGTATCCGATCCAAAGGATGTTTTCAAATTGTTTACGGATCCTTTGGTTCAAGTGCAATCAATTATGCCTATTAATGATAATGTGGTAATGGTGAATTGGGATAGACCAGAGGGTGAAGGCGAAGCTCTAAAAATTATTAATGTTTCCATAGCAGCGTACACGACAGCTCATGCACGTTTAGAATATAGTTATTTGGAGAAGCTGGACCGCGCCTTCTGTATTATGATACAGTGTCATATTAGTGGCGAAACCCTAGACTGGAATCCAACTTGAGGGAATTTCCTCGGTCAGATTACCGACGAGCTGGAGGCGTACGATGAAAGAAGTTATATAGCTGAGTTTGTTAGTGTGGGGCGGAAAAACTGAAGTTTAATGTATTTTCAACCAGTAAACAGGCAATTAAATCAGTGTGTAAAGTGAAGGGCATTACCTTAAACTATAAGAGCTCTGGTGTTATAAACTTTGAATCGATGAAAGATATGGTGGTTAGTAATAGTAAAGACTCTCTTTTTGTGTGCAACGATAGGAAAATAGTTAGAGATAGGTGTCATAATGTATTAAGTAGGCACGAATCTAAACAGTATAGAATAAGTTACTCTAGACGACGAAGGATTAAGAACTTTGACAATTTACCGTTTGCACATAAGGAATAAATAAAAAGCATATAAAGAAAAATTACTTTGTTTTATGTATGTCAATCTGCTCCAGATCAAGTCTAAGTCCTCCTCCACGTAATTAAGCTCCTTGATTTTTACAGGTCTGTAGATTTGCCGGTGTGTTATTAATTTCCTTAAAAATATCTATGAATGCTTTAGTTAGAGATGCGACTGTCTTCGTTTTAAGAGCTCATATCCAAACCATCGTGAGAAACATCCCAATATCCGAAAGTATGTAGTTGTATCCAGTATTGTGATTACTTAAATATCACGTATCACAAAGATCAATCAATCATAATTCAAAAAATCTTAATAGCAATGTACCTGCCTCGAGTAAATTTCTCACTGTAGACTTATGCATGGTGTGCACTTTTTTGTTTCTATAGCAACACTAATACCTTCAACCTTCCCTAGGAGTACGTTTTACAAATCTCAACACTTTTTTGACAGTTCTGCCGAGACAGAACATGTATGTAAAACCGTCTTATGTGGTAGCATGGCAGGCCCCTATCGGTAAAAATTCGAGGATTAAAAGATGGTGTTCTAATAACTAATTTGATTATATCCCCTTTTCGATAGAGGTAGTTCAGCAAAGACAGAACTTGTGTGCAATATAGAGGCAAAATCTAGCTTAAGAAGACAAAAAACTTTTCGGTGTAGTAACCGCTATACTGAGGATGCTGTTTACGTATTAGAAAACGAGCTGCTGAGCCGGAGTTGGATAAACTCAAGAAATATGTATGCGGTACAGCTTCAGGGATGAAGAAGAACTGAAGATCTACGTATTATTTCAAGGTGGTGTGCGGAGATCAGCTAATTTTAAGAATAGTAGCAAATGAAAAATGCATATTATCCGCTGCATTTATTTAAAGTATAATTGCCACCGAATGAGTATTATTATTACTATGAAGTAGTTATAGCTGTTTTCACTGTTAAGAAGATATTACAATATAACCGGTAGAGATGAAAACGGTGAAGTTGATGAGATAAATGTATCTTGACCTGCTGATGCTGGTAGTGATGTTCTGCATGAAGATCCAGATAGGTTAAATTACGCTGCCCTTATTTTTGAACATAAGGGGAAGTGCACTCATCCCAAAAAGTCTTGACTGCTGCTGAAAATGTCTTCACACTGATACCTAACATAAGAAATTGTGGATTACCGTTTTCGATAATTTACTGCTATACGTAATATATTTTTGCCATCCTGGCCTATAGAAATAAAAAGTAGTTACTTTCAATCGGTATTATAAGTTTATGGCTAAATATATTTTACTGTTTTTAAAGAAAGCATGATATTCCATATAAATAATTAATTTTACTTAATTTAAGCTGGGTACTAAAAGCAATACGATTGAGTTTAAAACATCATCCCTGCTAAAATACACACTTACTTATAAGTGAGGTATAAAGAAGACCACGATTAATCATTATTAATAGTAAGACAAGCCAGTCAATTATTAAAATTCAAACAATTTTTACATTACAAGGAGCTCACAATGAAATGTATATAACCTATAATACATATGTGTAGCTATTTAATGCATTTTATTTCTGCTTAAACCTTGTACATATCATTTTAACAGTCGACCTTCAATATTCACTTTTAATTGATAACACTATTAAAAAGAGTACACAATGAAACGTAAACAATCTATAATGCATATGCGTACCCAATTAATGCATTTTATTTTTGCTTAAACCTTGTACATACAATTTAACATTCTCAAGTAGAAAATCATTATAATGCGTTTTGTAAAGCAAACCAGCAAGTTAATTACACATTTACATGCATAATGCTAAAGGTGATCTTTTCTCAAGGTAAAATAAGTGCATTGCAAATTGTCAACAGTCAACCTTCAATGTTTGCTTTTAATTGATAGTTGACAGCACTATTAAAAGGAGTACACAATGAAACGTAAACAATCTATAGGGCATATCTGTATTAACCAACGTATTAATGCATTTTATTTCTGCCTTGTACCTTGTACCTTCTACATATAGTTTAACACTCTCAAGGTGAAAATTATTTTAAAGCGTGTTTTACCAAGCAAGAAGGCAAGTTTATTACTCATTTATATGTATAATTTTGAAGGTGACCTTTCTCATGGTAAAAATAACTATGTTGATCTAATAAAATTAGTATATAGGTAAAGGCCTCAACCCTCAAATGGAAATTAAAGAAATGTAATAATTTTAATAATAATTATGCAGTCTATTTATAATGAGCCCTATTACGAAAATCACATTGTAAAACAGTCTAGGCCAGAATTGTGTTTTTAAAATCATATATAAATTAATTAATAGGCATAAATATAATATGTTAACTACAGATACTTACAAAATTTGAGCTAACGCTTAAAATTCAGACTTAAATACAGCATAAAACAATCGTTTAAGGTCTAGGTTGTTATATCTTTGAAATATTTTTGATAAAAACGAAAACTGGCCCTAATAAATATTAATAATAATAAACACAGCTTAAGTAACATCTTTTTATTAGGAAAAATACTTGTCATCATCTTTACGTGTCTTATCCATTAATTATTTCTTCTTACGCATTATTAGAATGCAATTTTTATAGCGATTCTCACAAACAGGTTTCTATAACAGCCTTACAAGACCAGTATCCTTTATTAGAATACAAATTTCAGCTCGAGGCCAACTCCGGGGTCAACCCCTAGATTAACTCCAAAATCAAGCCTGAGGTCGATCTCAATGCCAAAATACGTCGTACACGTGGGCGGACTTGGAAATTCCCAAAGTCAAAAAGTGAAAATTAAAGTGCCATTATTCTACCCCCGAGTTTGTGACACCAAGGTAATTGATTGAGCCATTTAGCCATTTAGGTCATAGCAAAACTATAGAAATATACCTGTTTCGTCTAATCCACGTGCTTTTGACACCAGTCAAATGGTTATGGTTTGTGACGACATAAAACGCTTGCGTACTTCGTAGAAAGAAGGTAGTTTAAGAAAAGATGGAATGAGGGCAATCGGAAGAAAAAAGATAGTGGTCTAGAATGTGGAGGAGGAGCATTATATTTGGTGTGGGGTGTCATAAAAAAATTGTCAGTTTCATCAAAATAGCTGATGATGGGTGGTGTTTCGTTTCTATTGTTGTACCAAACGTTTGTTCAATATCTACAGCATGCTAAAGCACTAATTCTTTACACAGTAACAATTAGATAAATTTAATTAAATTATAATAACTAATGAACCAGTTAATTAGAATGTAGGTATCAAAGATGGATTTGTAATTATTCAAATACGAGCATTTAAAAAAAATTCTTAGACCCAATTATATTAGAATTAAATGTAATTGGCGAGGTTGATAGAACAGACTTTCGACGTCTTCATTAATTATGAAATAATTAATAAAGAACTTCCTAAAGGACACAATTGGGTGTAAAAATTAGTAATATTTAGACTCGACCTAGAGCTGAACACAGATTCACTAATTAAAA
The DNA here is from genome assembly GCA_036346205.1 of Vesta saturnalis. Lineage (NCBI taxonomy): Eukaryota > Metazoa > Arthropoda > Insecta > Coleoptera > Lampyridae > Vesta > Vesta saturnalis. The sequence continues at coordinate 26,858 of JARFJB010000564.1, read as the reverse complement.
TACTTGATTTACGGAAGTTAACTTACTTATATAAAGGATTTATTTTCCATTATAAAAAATTCTTTTTGTATAGTGCATATTGATAATTTTTATTTACCTTTTATTAATTATTAAATTTAAATGAGATGTAGTATACCAGCTTTTCATACTATCAAAGTAAAAGGTTTAGTTACTTCACTTTGAAGGCTTATTTTAAAAAATTGGTGGGTCCGATTTGCCTAAAATTTTTGCTATTTAAGAATTTATTATTTATTAATTGGCGTACTTTTAAAACTGTTGAATTTTATTTACAAAAAGGTATTATAAATTGTATCATTTTTCCAATACGCTCGACTTTAAACCTTCATAAATATTTTATTTTCCAATGCAAATCAATAAAATTGACGAATTAGGTAGGTAGTTCGATTCTTTCTGAACGTTCAAAAATTGTAACACATTGTTTTCATTTGCTTGTACTTATTTTTATCATAACAATAAGGAATTGCCTAAATAACATAAATGTAAACATATTTTCTTAAAATATACTCGTGATTATACGATTTTGTATTATTGAGGTCTATATAATATATATATATTATATATATATATATATATATATATATATATATATATATATATATATTAAGCTTCATACTTTAAAATTAGTTACAATGTTACAGGGTGTTCCATAACGCCGTGCCACACCAAAGTTAAATTTTTAAACGAAACACCTATATTTTAATTTAAATTTGAAATCTTCACTCCTCATTACAAAAATATATACTTGTAATATGTTATACAGGTATTTAAAAGTTATAACCACTTTTCCATGAAAATGGTAACAGGTTCACCGCCCTGTATAATTTCAAAGGGCTACAAGAACAATGATCTGTTGCAGCCGTAGCTTTTTAATAATTGTCAAATTTTATAAAAATGATTGAGTTTGTGAATATTCGTTAAATTGATTACAGGGTGGGTCAAAACATCAATTCATTATTTTCTCAGTTTTTTCAAATGGATCAACCTGTATTTTATATCACTATCGAAAAGTGCTATTGTTTTACTTATATTTTTGTTAAGCATTCCCTATGCCCAAAATTATTAGTTTTTGAGATATTTTCATTTTTATATGCAAAGTATTAATTATGTGTCTAAATGTTTGCCAATTATGAGTGGGCCATGATTTATTTGTCAAAAACTGACAGTTTACCATTATTGTCTGTTAATTGATTGTTGTGGTAAATTTGTTTATAATTTTAAAAAATCTAAAATAGGGCAAAAATGAATTTTACTCGTGATGAAATGCTAGATATGATATGGATATTGGGAGAATGCAATAAAATGCATTGCTTTCAAAAGAGTTTATTTTGAACGTTTTCCTGAGAGGCGACAACCTACAAAATCAAGTTTAGAAAGATTGATGGATTGGTTTAACCGAACTGGTTCAGTTAACTATGAAAAGCATGAACGAACAAATACTCCTGTGACAAAGGAAATCGAAATAAATGTGTTGTTGGCAGTTACAGAAGACCCACATACAAGTATAAGGAGTATTTCTAAAGAACAACAACTTAGTTATATTAAAATATTATCTTTTGATTTTTAATGGTATTTAAATTATAAATCTAACTTTATAAATTAGTTATTTCGTAGTATTTTAGTTAAAAAAATGATTGTTGAACATTTTTGTCAAATTTGAAAAATTAAACATTTTTTATTTTTCAAATTTGACAAAATTGTTACTATCTTTAACAATTTTATATCTTTTTTACAAAGATAACTGTAGTGTTAATACTTTAATGTATAATTTAAATATTTAAAATCTCCAAAATAATATTTTATTATGAGTGTTAATGGTGAAAGTTTACATTTTCATAGTTACTATGTTTGCAAACAATTCTGTGTAAAACAAATGCACCCTTATCACATTCAATTGCATCAGAATTAACAGATAATGATTTTGAGAAGAGATTAGCATTTTGTGAATGGGCTAAAAAGGTTAATCAACAGAGAGACTTTTTGGCTATGTATTGTTTGAATGAAGCTACATTTCATCGAAATGGTTGTGTTAACAGGCACAACTTTCACTATTATTCCACAAGTAATCCATACCACATAATTACAATGTCAAACCAGACGGTCATTAAATGTTTGGGAGGTACTGTTGGTAACTATGTCGTAGGCCATTTTTTGAAGATCATTTAAATGCTGAGATGTATCCAGATTTTTAGTAAATCACTTACCTGTATTACTGGAAGAGGTTCCACTTCGTATCCGCCAGCAAATGTGGTTTTTACATGACGGTTCTCCTGTACACGATAATCTTTTAATTCAAGGTGAACATGATGATCAGTATCCTGGAAAATGGATCGGAAGAGATGAACCAGTGCGATGGCCACCCAGGTCACCAGAATTCAATAAAATGGACTCATTTTTTTGGGGTTACATTAAGAATGAAGTTTATAAAACACCTCCGACAACAAGAGATAACATGACGGAAAGAATAACAAATGAATTTCAAAATATCAGTGTACAAATGCTTAGTAATGTTAGTAACTCTTTCAATTACCGTTTTCAGGCATGCACAGATGTCTTGGGAGGTCATTTTGAACATCTTTTGTAATTAACTTTTATTGTAGTTTAGGAAATTAGTATTGGTTTTATTTGTTCGTAATTGTATTTTTTTGTAAAATTTGTTTGTAGTATATTTGTTTTTATTCCTGTATTCGTTATTTGACCACTATATTCACAAACAATAATAGTAAACTGTCAGTTTTTGACAAATAAATCATGGCCAACTCATAATTGGCAAACATTTAGACACATAATTAATACTTTGCATATAAAAATGAAAATATCTCAAAAACTAATAATTTTGGGCATAGGGAATGCTTAACAAAAATATATGTAAAACAATAGTATTTTTCGATAGTGATATAAAATACAGGTTGATCCATTTAAAAAAACCTGAGAAATTAATGAATTGATGTTTTGACTCACCCTGTAATCAATTTAACGAATATTCACAAACTCAATCATTTTTATAAAATTTGACAATTATTAAAAAGCTACGGCTGCAACAGATCATTGTTCTTGTAGCCCTTTGAAATTATACAAGGCGGTGAACTTGTTACTATTTTCATGGAAAAGTGGTTATAACTTTTTAAATACCCTGTATAACATGTTACAAGTATATATTTTTGTAATGAGGAAGTGAAGCGGATTTCAAATTTAAATTAAAATATAGGGCGTTTCGTTTAAAAAAAATTAACTTTGGTGTGGCACGGCGTTATGGAACACCCTGCAACATTGTAACTAATTTTAAAATATGAAGCTTAATGATGGCTATAATCTCCCGTAACGTTTGCTTTGATACTTCGAAGGACATAGAAGATACTGAACTTTATCGCACTAATCAATCACCCTGTATATATATATATATATATATATATATATATATATATACGTATATCGTAACAGCTTATTGCCACAAATAAAAATGCCTAAGCATATAGCCGCCGAGTTTAAACAGATTGTTATAACGGTAAAAGCTTTTTTCAAAGCGGAAAGAAAATGGCGTAAACGCAATTACTCTTAATCAAGTTACTGTGGAATGCTTGGGGATTAATGAAAGATGTGTTGTAAGGGTATCAATTGAAGAAGGGGCAAGTAGTACTGGTATAGTGTTAGGTGCGAGGCCAAGAAATGGTAGACCGAAAGTAGATGTCGATGATTTTCTACAGGGCGCGTTATACGAAGACAAATATTAGATTTTTCTGTGGAAAAAGGTTTCCAACCATAGTCGAGCTGCATCAAAGATTGACAGACGAGTGTCCGGATTTTTCACAAGTATGTACCGCCACATTAAAAAGATCGGTAAAAGAAACGAATTTTACTTATAAAAAATTATAGAACAGGCCAATCCTGATGGAAGCTATAACAATAGCTGCTAAAAGAGTGGAATAGTCATATTCGATTAAAAGGTACAGAGAAACGGGATGGAATATTTTTTTGCTGGCGAAACATGGTGCGTCGCAAACCATTCAAGAAAATTTGGTTGGGTGAAATTTGTTACCCCAGAAAACCGCGCGAGTTTGATCAATACCGATGGACAATTCAAGAAATAAACGTATTCAGAAGGGGGAATCAAGCGACATTCTGGATCTGGACTAAGATTGATTATATTGGATATTGGCAACGAACACGGCTTTTTACCAGGTTGTACCAAATGCTTCGTTGGAAAAAAAGGTTCGGCTGATTACCATGACGAAATGAATAAACAGCATTATGAAGAATATTTGCTTGAAAAAGTGGTCAAAGAATTACGTGTTAAAATGTGGCTTCCAGTAGTCCACTGTTCCAAATAAAGGACGTTTTGGAACTTTGCAAGTTAACTTTACACTCTGTGCTAAATATCGTTTCGAGTAATTGTGTCGATCATGCCAAGAAAGTTGAAAATATGTATAGATAAAAGGGAAATTTAGTAGACATTGGCATAGAACCGTTAGTTATACATTTGGGCGACCACAATGATGATTTTCAGGACATTGAGGAAGATGGTAAAGAAGATAGCTATGATTCTGTACAAATGTATTTATTATGTAATTTGAAAAAAATAGTTTTCTACATCTAGAAATTTCGCCTTTTATTGGAATATAAATACTACGTTCCCACTTAAAAATGCATGCATTAATACGTGAAACCACTTTGCCGTATTATATACATCGCGATTTCTCAGTAGAGGACACAAGGTCACGCGTTGAATTCTCTTCCCATGTTACCTCTGCGTGCAGTTAGACTTAATCCTTGTTCAATGATATATTTAATTCTATCTCATGGTTAGCAATTATACAGGATCCTGCATCTTACCTCCCGTCTTCTACTACATCTAAATGATTTATATTACAAAAAATATTAAAATGGAGCAATAAAATGCTTCCTGGACAGCACATTTTAAAATATCTTCACAAATAAAGGGTGGCCCATAAGTCCATAGCAACTCAAACTTATATATTTTGAAATGAAACACCCTATATATTATCCCACATTTGAATACTGCTTGCTTCATACATTACCTCAACAAACTTTCAGCATTATTTCTTATACTGAGTGCTTTCAATGATATGCCAATTTCTTTGTCTGAATGGACATGTGTTGTTCACTCTGTATCTTTCAAAAACAAACGAGATTAATTATTATACAGTATGGTCCAGAACGATACTCGTAGATTTTCTCGAAATCTTCAAATGGAACACCCTATATTTTTCCTCGATATGGGATAGTATATTTGCTACTGCATCAATTTTATTAAGCATTCCCTATACCCAAACCCACTGTTTTTTAGTTAAATTCGTCTTTATCCGGAACCACCCGTTATTAATCAAAACTAAGCGCAAAAGTTATGCCTTTTACAGTGAACACCTATATTTTTTATTGCTATCGGGTACGGAATAAAGTACGCAACAGCTTTTATATTTGTAATTATACTGATATGTTTCAATGTTTCAGAGGTATTCATCAAAAGCTGTTATTGGACATAGATTTCTAATATTAATAATACCATTGACAATAAGTTTTTAATATTTAAATGATATTTTTTACAATCGGACTAGTATCTTTTTTTAATACGCTCATCTACTGCGTTAAAATACGTTAGACATGAAGCGTAAACTAAGGTGAGTAAGAAAAACTATCGTTATCATACTTTCTTGGGAAAAATAAAATAAGCTGGCCATGGAAAAAAACTATCAGTTTTGTACATTGTTAGTTACGTGTTGCTAAAAAGTATTAATTATTTGCGTTACCACTATTTTTAAGCGGTGATTATTCGTTTAAGGGGTTTTGCAGATAAAAGTGCTTATTGTGATGGAGTACCAGAAAGATGAGCTCGTAGATATGATTTTTATACCAGGGGAATGCCAAAGAAACTCTTTTCTGTCGAGTTTATGCAGAGCGTTATCCCGAACGAAGGCACCCAGACAAGCGAAGCCTGGAAAATTTATTGCAAGGATTTTTACAAACGGCTATACAAAACCGATTAAGAGTAGACCCGTTAGAAGTGAAGAAAATGAATTGTCTGTTATGTTATCTGTTACCGAAAATCTTTACCGAAAATCCTTCAGTGAGTCAAAACGCAATTAGTTCTGCTGTAGGTGATAGTGAACGAAACATTCAAAGGATTTTGAAGGATAACCGTTTTCATGAGTATCATATCCAGAGTCATCAACAACTATTTGATTTAGATTTGGAGCGACGTGTCGTATTTTGCAATTGGGCTCAACTTTTATGATAAGGTTTTGTTCTCGGATGAAGCCAAATTTCATAAAAATGGATTTGTCAATCGCCATGACTTCCACTACTATTCAGATCAGAATCCGTTCAGGCGGGTTGACTATCAACACGAATGGTGAATAAATGTTTGGGGCGAAATTATTGATGAACATGTTATTGGACCTTATTTTTTTAACGGGCATTTTTTGCAAAATCTATGTGCAAATTTGCCAGTTACTGTGAGGAATGAAATGTGGCTGCAACACGAAGGAGCCCCCGCCCATTTTTCCATGCACGTCAGGGACCATCTTAATGCATTCTTTACGAATCGTTTGATCGGCAGAGGTGGGCCGTGTAACTGACCACCCCGATTCCCTGATTTAACTAAACTGGATTTCTTTTTGTGGGGACATATTAAGGAAATAGTTTACCAAAAGCCGCCAACTACACAAGACAATATGCAACATAAACTAAGGAACGTGTTTTAGAGTATTACACTCGACAAGTTAAGCAGATAGCAAGGTCTTTTCAATACCGCCTTCAGTTGTTAAAACTATTCATAAGTTTGCTATGTCTAATAACAGCTTTTGATGAATATCTCTGGAACTTAGAAAAATATCATTATAATTACAAATATAAGAGATGTTGCGTACTTTATTCCGGACACAATAGCAATAAATTATATAACTTTTGCGTTCAGTTTTGATTAATAACGGGTAGTTTCGGCAGAGATGAATTTAATTAGAAAACGAGTAGGTTTGGGTACAGGGAATGCTCAATAAAATTGATAGAGTAGCAAATAAGCTATCCCATGCCGATGAAAAATTTAGGGTGGTCTATTTGAAAATTTTGAGAAAATCTACTATTCTAGTTTTGGACCATAATGTATACGACTTCCGTTATTTCGTGTAGCCATGTGTATAAAAATAAAATAAACCACATAATACACATAAAATATTTATCCTACTGCAAATAATAATTAATTTCGTTTGTTCTTGAAAGACACAGAGTGATTAACACATGTCCATTCAGACATATCTTTGAAAGCACTCGGTATAAGATGCTGACATTTTGTTGAGCTAATGTACGAAGCGAGGAGAATTCATAATATATAGGGTGCTCATTAAAAAATAAATACGTTTGTGTTGTCATGGACTTATGGCCACCCTGTATTTGTGAAAATATTTTTAAAGTCTACTGTTTAGCAAGGCATTATATTGTTCCATTTTAAAATCTTTCTAACATAAATCATTTAGATGTAGTAGAAGACGGGAGTTAAGATGCAGGACCCTGTAGAAATTAAGAAAAGGTCGATCGTTCCATATTTGTTGGTTTTAATATACAGCATCCTGTAAAAACAATGCGTATAATGCTAAGAAAAAGGGAGTTAACAAGCGTGGCATTTTTCCTTTATTACACAGTTTTTAAATAATGTAAAGTGATGAAATCAGTATCAACCTCTGCGCAAAAGTGTACTTTGGCATATACCTAAAGATGATGGCAATCCATTAATTATTGTTTTAATTATTAATTCATAAAGATTGGTCCTTTACGAATATATTTCGGGCTAATACTTAGCTAAATGTAACAAAAAGTATCAAACTACGTTAACATATGCAGAAATAAATAATGATTATGATCCAGGTTGTTTGATTAAAATCGGACTAATACTTCTCGAAATATAAACGTTTAAAGTCAGATGACTACCTTTTCACTTTGATGGTAGTTAGAGTAAACAGTACGTGTGTTTGTTTTCACGTTTATTTATTTATTTCATAATTTTACGTAGTTGTACTTGATGTTTTAATACCATACGAAAATAACTATACATCATTGCTGAATAAAAGCTACAATTTTTTTAGTCAACCTCATATTTATTTTATATGTCACCTTCTGCTACTGTTCTGGTATAACTTACGACCGACCCGTTTTAAAAGTTAAAACCAGTAGCCGCCATTTATCAGGTAGAAAAGACATCGGGAATTGCTGGACATTTTCCGAAAGCATTCTTATAAATCGGTATTCTTTATGTTGGAATATTTTATTCAACAGCAAATTTTTATGGAAAAAAAGTAGGTGGATGTCTTTTCAAGTATGCGATATTGATAGATTTATGGGCAAAAACAGTTTTACTTTAAAATTATTGCATTATTTTCATTTTAAAATGCCTAACTGAATTATTTATTAAAACTTTCCGATTTTATACAATAAAGCATTACGAATAACATAAATAGTTTATTTTCACGAACATTCAGAAATAGAATAAAAAGCGTAATTGAAACAAAAAAGGGAAAGTAGTGACACTTTGTTTAATATAAGGTATTGTATAAATAGAAGGTAAAGCATATCAAATTTCAACGTATGTGGTTTTCTTTAGAATATAGAAGCAATGTTGCTATAGCAGGAGGTCGACAGTTTGAAAAATGTACAAATTTGATAAATGATGTTTTGTACTAGACAGATACACTGCCATTGCTGTACGTTGGTCTCGTCTCGGTTTAGACAAGCTGTTGAATGACAAAGAGAAGCAATTAGGGAACTCTACAGGATATTATATTTATCAATTTTGAAGTCGTTAACATATGGCAAGTTACACATTCTATATTAATATATAAAAGCGATGCGGCTCGTTAATACTTACATTCTCTTTAATCAAAACTATAAATACACTTTATGTTACAAAACAAAAAAAGAACACGGATAATTAACATTAATCTACTGCAAAATAATATCGATTACTCATTTGTCATGTAAAAACTCAATAAGAGTCTGGTTAATTAAACTGTTTATTAATAACTCAACTGGTTTTGCTAATTGATGACCTTTTTTTGTTTAACGAAATAAAAGCTACTTATCAAAACACAAACTAGTAAAAATTTTTACTTTCTTATAAGAGAAAATTTCTATTTTCTAAAAGTTTATTTACAGTGTAGGTTAATTCAACTGAAATGGACATAGTTTTAGTACTAACTCATAAAAAGTAAAGAGAACAAAGCAAAATACATTCTAAATAAAATTTCTTATCTTTTTTTTTGGGGTTTTTTAATGGTGTATTTTAAATTATACAATCTAAACGTTTCGATAACACTTACAGTTATCTTCGTCAGTAATAATATCTATTAAAATTGTTAAAGATGTAAAAAATTTTGTCAAAGTTGAAAAATTAAAACATAAACATCAGCCTGCTATTAATATTGCAGTTTGAGAAACGTATAAAGCCAACTATAGAATTAAATTTTAGTAAAAAATTACTAGGTCGTTAAAAATTAAATATTGTTAAACTGCCTTAAAGATGACAAATCAGAAAACTCTCTAACGGCGAAAGCTAACAATGAAAAATGTCAGCCAAAAACACATTTAATAAAATTTAATCAAGTTATGATGTAAGTGTACAAATACAAACATGACATCAAATAAAATAATCCAGTTAAATCTAACAAAAAGATATCTTTGTCAATAAGTGCAAGTGTTATTAACAATGAAAAGCATAATGCAGAACGTTTTTGTAATTTTTAATTTTAATCTTAATTTCAAATACTTAAATAAATAAAATACTCATTTACACTGATATAATACACTTATAAATATGATGGTATCAGTACTGCAGTGATTCAATTATTAACTTGCATTTAAGAACAATGTATTTATAATTATAATAGTAAATTAAAATATCTGGTGTGAAAGACCACACGATCTTCCAACCTACAAAATGTAAATTAAAAGAAATGAAATAATTTTAATAAAATTTTTTAGGATAGTTATGCAACCTCTTTTATAAGAAGTTCATTACGAAAATAGGCAAAATAATAGACGCAAAAACAGTAATCTATGTCAATCAGACGTTTAAAACTTCATGACAGGCAGAGGTTAATAGACCTTTAGATGCTAACTTAAATTAAAAGAAATGAAATAATTTAATTTCAATTTTTTTCGGATAACTATGCAACTTCTTTTTATACGTTCATAACGAAAACAGGAAACATTGTAAAAACAAAAACAATAATCTATGATAGAATGACGTTTAAAACTTCATGTCAGATGGAGATTATAGACATAAGTACATGTTAACATAAAAAAAACACCCCGCTTCTATAAAAACATCGATAATACAGCTTCAGCATTTTCAATAATATTTATTTAATTTATACATTTATTTTGCTTTACATTGAAAAACTTTATAAAGAAAATTAAAAAAAAATTAAATTTTCTTCAAATAATACTTTTTCTTATAAAATTAATCGTTGTCCAGATAATGAAAAAACTAAAACTAACACTTAAATTCTACCTTTGGAATTTTTTTGCCGCTATATTACGCACCTTAAATCTCAAACGCAGCTGGTAGTTATGAACGTGCTTATTTATTTTGAAAGGGAACGTGACAATCAAGGGACACTCGCTCTATTTGAATCTGTTATGCAGGTATGTAGTACATTTTGTGTAAAACATGATAATTGAAAGGACTACTTTCAACGCACCTCTGAAGCATGTGGGGCTAGTACAAATACAGTGAGTTCTATTAAAAAACGGTTTACAGTAGCCCAAAAAGTAAATAAACCTACGCAGTCACCAGCTAGGCGGAGAAAACGTACGAAATCTAAGTCCACCGAAGTTGATGACTATGTGAAGGATGCTGTAAAGAAAAAATGTATGAAATGCATTCAAAACGTAAATAGAAACATGCAAAACATGTTTATTACTATATACCTGATTTTGTAGGCATACATGTTACGCTGGATTCGTTACAAAAAGAATTACGCAATAGTCAAGTTTTCGATCTCAGTAGATCAAGTTTAAGACATCTCTTACATTCCATTGGCTTTTCATCTAAAGTAGATGATAGTAGGAGAGGTTTATTGTTTCAATGACATATTGCTGTCAATCGTGTACGATTCTTAAGTGAACATTACAAAAATAAAGAAGAAAAATTATACAATCCTGTATTCTTAGATGAAACTGATCACACAAAAGAAGCTGACATGATAAATCTAAGGAAAACATGAAGAAGAAGTCAATGGGTGAAAGAAAAAGGTTGGTTGTAATTTAGTTATTACTTTATAATTCCTAATAAAATAACTGTATTTTTTATATTCATAGTTGTTCATGCAGGTAATGAAGATGGATTTATTTCCGATGCTTTACTTTTGTTTTCTACAAAGCTACAAAGTGCAGACTATCATGGAGATATGTGTGCGGAGTTGTTCACAAAATGGTTTGAAAATAATTTAATTGCGAATTATATAGTAGACATATATAGCTGCTAAACTACTATATTGAATTATTTTTAGCGCTTCCGGTTTTGCCGAAAACAACAAAAAAAAAATTTTTTTAATTTTTTTAATATTTTATGTCAAAGTTTCAAAAACAAATCCAAAGTACTTTAAAGTTACGTTTCTCATGCTATTCAAATATGTAAAAATATGCAGAGATTTTCAAAGTACAGGGTGAATAAGAAAAAAATAATTTTGTAGGTAAATATATATAATATATTGCAAATTATACGGAATTAAGAATTGCTGCGGGCAACAGTTAGTTTCCTTATACGAAAAAGTGTTGTGCCGAAGTCCATCAGTCAGATTTTTAAATTTATAGTTGTTCATGCAGTAATGGATTTATTTCCTATGCTTTACTTTTGTTTCCTACAAAGTTACAAAGTGCAGACAATCATGGGGATATATGCGCGGAGTTGTTTACAAAATGGTTTGAAAATAATTTAATTACAAAATTAAAAGAGTATTACGGTTACCACCATATCACTGTCAATTTAATCCAATTGAACTGGTGTGGGCAAACTGCAAAGAATACTACAACAAAAACATAGGAAGACATCATTTTAAATGTAACGATGATCATGTAAAAGAAATATGGATGGAATCCTTGCTACGAATTGATGGGACATATTGGCAGAAATGCATTAAACATGCCGTAGTGTCTATGTTAGAGTGGTGGGAAATTGATAAAATTTTGAGGTTGTGTAACCATTAATTATATCTGTTAACGATTCCACTTCTGAGAGTGAATAATTTTTTAAGTTTAAATGTTTTAATTCCAATGTAATATAAGTATTCTGATTTTTACATAACATATTGATAACTCTACAATAGGTGGACTGAATACAAGTACTGATTTATTTACATTGCTTTTCATTTAACTTGGACCAGTATGAAATCTATTTAAACTATGTGCTAAATTAAAATATCAAACATCCATAATTTCGTTGAACTTCGAACTACATTACACTGTACACATTTTCTTCTACAAGAATGAAATTATCACAAATTAGTGATAATAGCATACGAAAAGCTCTTATTTTCAGATCCAAAAACCCATTATTAACCCCTGTGGGAGGTTCAAAGAGTAATTTATTACTAAATTATCCTTTGATGCTGCCACTTGCAGTAAAGTCTAGGAAGATTATTTCTTCGGTACATGTAAACCCTTTAGGAGTATTTTGAAATTGATCCCACCCACTCGTAACTTGATATTAAGTGGTCAGTCAAAAAATGACTGTTAAATTTTTTCTCTCGCTTTTTCTAAATTGCTATAAAAAGCACTTTCACGTGTCCAACTTTCTACAAAAATCATTAACATCATCACTCGCGTAGAACATAATTATGTGTATTTACTTTTTGGAATTTTAGATTCAAAATATTTAGCTTCGCGAATACGTCGACCAAGTAGCTTTTCGAGTTATAGTTAAATATTAAATGACATTGAAATAACCATAACTCGAAAAGATAAAAAAAAAATAAAATGAAAATAAATAAATAAATAATAATTGAATCATTTGGTCGCTAATAAATACCAGTAAGTCTGGTGAGGGGCGCGGAACCAGGAATCGCGTATAGAGCAGCATGGTTGAAACGCGTGGTGTGGTTGAAGGGCAGGTAAGAAAAAAAAATGTACATGTATATATGTACATTTTGAGATTCATACAGTAAGTATACGATCTATTATTTATATCTATCTATTATGTCGTGACAGTAGACAAATAACTGTCCGGTAGTAGGACGATACCGTTAGTAGGGAATGGTACATCGTCCGGGGCACGATTTGGCCAGTGACCGGTCTGCTCGCTATGGTATTACTCAAGAAAACAATACAACTGCCTCGGATCGACCTGGCTACAAGAGGCGGTCAAGGTCGAAGCAGACGTTGCTGACGGCTGCGCAAGGAATGAATGGCGAGTCGGTACGTGGAATGTTAGAGGTATGCACGGTAAAGAATTTGAAATTGCGAATGTAATGTACGAAAGACAGCTTGATATTCTGTGTGTATCGGAGACAAAGCGCAAAGGAAAGGATGCTGTGGAGATGGAGGATGGTAGCCTGGCACCATGGTTAGGAGTTGAGACGGAAGTGCATGGCGCAAAAGGTGTTGGGATGATCATAAGTGATCATAAGTGAAAGAGCGAAAAGATTTATTAAACAGTACCAATTGGTATCTCCCCGGGTAATATGGGTTAGAATGAAAGTGGAGTTTCGAAGAATTTTTCTTATTGCATGCTATGCACCGGTGAATGGAGAAAGAGACCAGGAGCGTGAGAACTTCTAGAATGAAGTAGAGAACGTGTTGAACGTATGTAAGCCAAACGAAAGAGTGATTATAGTGGGGGATATGAACGGATGGGTGGGTGTACAGAGAGAACATAGTGAACGCGTTCTAGGAGAGTTCGGAGACCAAAGAGTCAATGAGAACGATGAACACCTGCTGAACATCTGCGTGGAGAGATGCCTGTTTGTATCCAATACGTGGTTTAAACATAAAAATGTGCATATGTATACATGGCAGAGGTGAATCTACAAGTATGATAGACTTGATAGTGTATGATGAACGGCTTAGAAACCTGGTGAAAGATACAAAAGTAATGCGCAGAGCGGAGTGTGGATCGGACCACTTTTTGGTTGTATCGAGAGTGTGTTTACGGCAAAAGTGGGTCCGGAGAAGGAAAGCAAACGTAGCGCGAACGTCCAGAATTAGTGTTGACAAACTAGTGCGAGAATGAAATACGCAGATGCTGTGGTAAAGAGTTGAATGTGAATGAAACAGTGCGGAACGAACAAATAAAAGACACTGACGTTGAAAGGGCATGGATAAGCTTGAAAAACTCTGTTGTCAATTGTGCCGTGCGAATATGTGGAAGAGCGACTGTAGGTAGAGAGAAAAAATGTGCTTGGTGGAATGAGTCGGTAAAAAAGGCAGTACGTAAGAAAAAATATGCGTACATGGCAATGATTTCTGCAAAAAATGAGACTGAGAAGAAGCGATTGTATGAGGTGTACAGATTAAGAGGCAAAGAAGCGAAGGAGGCAGTGAGAATAAGTAAAGAGGAAGTGATGGCTGTGGAAGGAGAAAATGCAGAATGAGTTTGAGGGAAACAAAAAACTCTTCTAGAAATGGGTCAAAAATACAAAGCGTGGCCCAAAACAGAACGCTGCAGGAGTGATGAATGCTAGAAACGAAATAGTATGGGACGATTGTGAGGAAATGCTGGCAAGAATATTTCGGAAAGCTGTACAGTAGTGAGGAAAGTAAGACTAAAGGGTTAAATAAGGAGAATATAGAAGAAATGTTGAATGAAACTGGGAAGGATATTGGAATAAATGAGGTAGAGAAAACGGTGGGAAAGTTGAAAAACTGCAAGGGAGCAGGCGTAGATGAAATCACTGGTGAAATGCTCAAGTATGGAGGTGCAAAGCTTACACGAAGATTGTGTGAATTATTCAATGTATGCCTTATGTGTGGAAAAGTTCCGAGTTATTGGAAGAGCGCGCTCATTGAACCATTGTATAAGGGTAACGGGAACAAGAGTGATCGTAAGAACTACAGGGGAATAAGCTTGCTCAGCGTGCCTGGTAAAGTATTTAGAAGAATACTGATTGATAGAGTACGAAAAACTACACAAACTAAGATGTCGGATGTGCAAGGTGGCTTCATGCCAGGGATAGGATGTGCCGATCAGATGGTTGCTCTCCAGCAGGTGATCGAGATGTGTTTAAAGGTAAAAAGGAAGTTGTGCTGTGCGTTTGTAGATCTGAAGAAAGCATATGACATAGTGAATAGGGAGAAGCTGTGGGAAATATTAAATAAATATGGCGTAAATAAGGGTCTAATAAATGGAATAAGGGCAGTATACAACGGTAGCCGAGCACGTGTTAGAGTGAGAGGAGGTGTGAGTGAATACTTTAATATTGAGCAAGGAGTGCGACAAGGCTGTGTGCTGTCACCGTGGTTGTTCAATGTATACATGGATAAATGTCTTAGACAAGCATGTACCGATACAAATTGTTTAATTGTTGGTGACGTAAATGTACGACTTCTGGTGTATGCAGATGACACAGTCTTATTAAGTGACAGTGCGGATGAGCTGCAAACCGCTCTGAGGAAGTTTGAAACAATCTGTGAGAGCATGGACCTAAAGGGAAACGTGAACAAAACTAAGATTGTGGTGTTCAATCGGGAAGGTGGAAAGGAGAGTAGAGTATTTACTGTGCAAGATGAAATTGTGGAGCAAGTGGACGAGCTGGTATATCTCGATAGAATGTTTACTGCAGATGGTACAATTGAGAGCGAGATTGGACGAAGGGTCAATGCTGGATGGAAAGTGATTGGAAGTATGTGGATGATAATTAGAAATGAAAGCATGAGCCTAGCTGCGAAACGAGCAATCTATAATGGCTTATTCGCCATGGTCACATTGAGAGAATGAACAACGTAAGATTAATAAAACAAATATATGTGGGTGAGGTTAGGGGAAAGGCCGGGCCTGGTAGGGCGCGTAAAACTTGGCTGAATGTAGTATAATCTATGATACAGGAAAGAAAGATAAGGAGTTTTAAAAACAAAAGGGCATGTCAGAGACTATGTATGAATCTTGCGGAAGCTAGGGAGGTATGCGGAGATAGGAAAGCACGAAGAAAGATTGTGATTGAAAAATAAATAGGAGGCAGGGATTGTTTTGCCTACCCCGCAAGGGAATGGCGTGAAGGTTAAGTTAAGTTAAGTTAAGTTAAGTTAAGTTGAGTAGCTCAATTTCATCACAAATAAGTCAGCTTGAAACTACTCTGCATCTGGTCGGTTTTCCTCTTCTAGAAAAATGCGATTTCATCTGTTAATTCATAAACATATTATGAACATTGTAATGACCTGGAGTAGTAAACGAAATAGTATTTTATTATTTTAAAATTATGAAGATAATAATACAAACAAGGATTTATTTAGTTTCAGTATCCAGGTTTGCTAACAAACGGCACTTTTGCGTACGCACCAATTTCCCCCTTCAGCGTGTGCAAAGCCATCGCGTCTAATTTTACCAAAACCCCACTTCATCGCGAAAATTATAACGTAATTCAATATTTCCTCTCCTATAGAGTACTTTTCTGCCGTATTTTATTACTACATCTGCTCTCCTGAATTTCTGCCAAAATTTCTCTGTGTTCAGGAAAATAAATCCTGGCCAGTGCTCTTAAAGCACTTTCGGGTTAATTTTGAACTTATTGTTATAACATATTTCAATATTTCGAAGCACAATTTCTAGTATACCAATATCAATATTTAAAGTATCTGTCAATTACTGTTACCAATAAATCAGTTTACAATTAATCTGACGCAAAAGAGAGACTAGCGACCTGCACCGAAGTTATTCTATTAGCGATCAGCGGTAACGTAAATTCGTTATTTGTGTGAAATTTTAAACTCAAGGCCACTCCTGCAAGCAAGCAGACCGCGTGGTCACGGTCATTGTCTTAGCTGAGATACAAACCGTAAAATTTCAACAACACGTTTTTATCCAAAACGGAATCCGGATGTTCACGGTGTCCTCTTACCAGGATAATGTTAATTCCTAAAAAGCTAGAAATAGAACCAATTGATATAGGTAAGAAAAGAAGAATACTGTACATTAAACCATGAAGGTCTCAACAACCTCCACGACCCCTACCTAGTCGAAGAAAGCAGAAGTCAACTCTACCATTGGTAGAGCCGTATTCTAGCAAAGTACAGATCATGGGTTCAAATCCTACTCGAGGTAATCTTTTACTTTATGTATTTAAATAATTTTTAATTCAAAATGGCAAATCACAAACAAATGTAAGAATATGACGATACAACTAAATAACTTGGACACACAATATTGAAGAATAATTTGCATTTTCCAGTAATCTGGTAATCTAGAACAATTGCGCATGCTTAAAGGTATGTTATGTAAATAATCTATGGAATTTTATTTTATGTCATTGGCAATTTCATAACAAGCTCTCTATCGCGGAAAATTTAGTTCACGTCTCCGTATAAATTTGAGATTATTGTTTTTTGGTATAGATTATATTTGAGATCATTATTTTTAGTTTTCAAAAGTAATAAATTAAAACAAAATCCGTAAAGTAATACTTCTAGGTTGACTGCGTTTTGTAAAGTCATTCCGCGCGTTCCACGAAAGGTTTACACATTGTAAGTTATATGGAATGAAAGTATTTGTATGTGTAAGATTTTTAAAGACAGAAAATAAAGAAGCAACTACAACAAATCATAATTATGTGTATTGTGCAAATTTAATAAATGCGTTAATAGGTGAAATACCTACCTACATATTTTTATTTAAGATTGAATGTAATGGTCTAAGCACAGGTTGCACAAAGAGAATACTGTCAATCTGCTTAACTTAAATAAGATATCAAAAGTCAAAACAATAGCATTAGATTTTAATTGATTTAGCATCTGTTAAATGTGTATGTAAATTAAGAATAATATATTATCGTACAATTTAAAACTTTACTATATCTAATTCGTATTCTCAAGCTGTTTGAGTTAATTAAAGATTTTACTACCACGGATATGAAATTTTAATTTACTGTTATTTGCTTCTTACTTTTTTAAAATCAATTTTAACATTTAATAGATTGGAAAGTTTAGTGGTGGCTATAAATTATAATTTATATTATATGATAGATGAAATCATTAATATTTAAATCATTTTTTGCTTTCCGCATATGATCAAGATTACCATAAATAATCTTAATTAAATTAGAAAACGTGCTAATTAATTTTTTAATTTTTGAAGGTAAGGCATTAAAGGAATTTGAATGAATAATCGTTGTCGTCACCACCGCAAGGCGCAAAAACATCTCATTATCTTCTTTGAAAAGTGCCTGTCATACATGGCTCATAAAATATTACCGGCAATAGAATTCTCCACAAAATTAATTGCCTGTCATTACTTTCGAATTTTTCAAGTTCTGCCTCGTGGTTTGAATCCAGCAGAGAAACGGATATATGCAATTGACATTCTACATCCTTGTTTGTATACCGCTTCCTATATATAATATAAATCATACTGTCATGTGATGAAGTTTCGTAAAGATTAATTAAAATTTATTCAACTAGAAGTTGTATTTTAAAATTCGTGAAAAATGCTATCAAGATACCAATGTTTATTACATATTTATGTTAGAATCAATCAGTGGAGTTATTAAAAGAATGTCACATGAAAATCAATAACATGTTAAATGTGGCTTTGATCTTATACATAAATTTATAAATTAGTACACTTGCCAAATGCAATTCTAATTAAGATTACTGTGTGATTGAGATGACTTAATTTCAACTATTGCAAAAAATTTCGAAATTACGAATAAATGAGAAAAATTTTACAACTTTATTAACTAATTATCAAATGTTAAAAGATTTCAACTATTTCGTTTTAATTAACATTTTAGCTTGATATATTTGAATGAGTGATCGATCACTCTTTATAATCGGAACTTTTCATAATACCATATCGCCTATGTTCATCTGCAGAAAAGTCTTTCATTACTTGTCGGTTATGCCTTTGTAGTTGTTTTTGTTTGCTTCAACCTTATATATTGAAGAGCATTCTGTTATAGTCCTCGCTATTCTTTATGCTTTGATAGATGTGTCACATCTAGGACAGGTATTGTTGAGGTTAGATAAATGACGACCGCGCAAGGAAGCAAAACAATCCTCTTTGTTGGACCTGACACATCTCGTCGGTGTTAATTTACTCTTTGCTGTATAGTCCCTTCATGCAACCGGTCTATCAAGATCTTTGCCCATCTGCTCTTTATGACGTACCCCATGAACTGTTTGAAATTAGCTTTCATTTACACAAAAATAATGTTTATGATTGTTAGTCAGTTTTGTAAAAATTTAATTCAAACATACTTTATTTGTGCAATAAAAAAGTTTAACGTAAAACTAGGTTCAAAAGTTGTCATAGAATAGTTTTCTAAACCAATTTACAATTATTGTAAATTCTTAACGCAGTCAACAGGTACCAACCACCCCTCTTCAAACTATAAAACAAAGTCTGTGTACACGAAGTTTCATATGCAACATTGAATATTGCTGCTGACAATGTAATTAACATTGTGCAGTCATTGAAAACCAACATAAGTAATGCTTAATCACTGTATAAGATATAACTTCCTTTAATTGACTACACAAAAGGTAGTTTTAGTATGTCAACTTATTTACGCAAATCTTACACAAATAAAAATGAAACTTTACTCTCATCTGGGCCGCTAGCAGTTTTCACGCCTTGTGCAAAACGTGACATGCCACCCAACCTTACACTAATAGTCAACACAGGATGAAAAATTTTTACCTACCAACCTACATATACATATGTAGGTATAGAAGGTCATCCAATCGACTTTTTTTTATACTATCGCCAAATCGACTTATTAGCTCATTTTACAACGGTTGGCCAAATTTCGCCAAGATCGGCCAGGATGTTTAGATGTGTGTCTGTATGTGTCTGTGTGAATGTATGTTACTATCCACGATAACTCCAGTAGGAAAGCACTTACGTACTTAAAATTTTGTATTACAGCTTGTTTTCATATGCCTTGGAGCTGATTAGATTGTGGCAGAAATCCTGTGGAGGAGAGGAGGTTGTTAGGGTCAGTTTTTGGATTTTATCAAATAAACAGCTGCATATTTCAAAGACATAAAAACTCCCTGATATATACCTTAAACATTTCGATTAATTATGTTCTGTGCAATTTTTTGATACCACGCGTAATTGAGCGGTAAAAAAATTCCTAAGGTAGAATTTAAGTGTTGTAAGTGTTTTTTCAATATCTGAATAACGATTAAGTTTATACGAAAAAGGTCAGACATATGTTTTAAAGAAAATTTAATTTTACATTACTCTTCTTTATGGAGGTTCCGCATATAACGCAAGGTAAGTCTAAAACATACTTAAATATCAAAGAAAATCGATAAACTGTATTATTGATATCTCACAGAAGCGGACTGCTTTGGAATTTTTTTTTGAAGTTAACAGGTATTCATGTGTATTAATCTCTATCTTACGTGACGTTTTAAACGTCATTCTGATATAGCTTATTGTCTTTGTTTTTACAATGTTGCCAGTTTTCGTTATGAACGTATAAAAGAGGTTGCATAATTACCCTAAAAATATCTGATGTGGAATACCACACGACCTCCCAACCTACAAAATGGAAACTAAGTGAAATGAAATAAATTTGATAACAATTTTTTTAGTATCTCTTTATTATACGTTCATAACGAAAACAGACAACATTGTAGAACCAAAAACAATAATCTATGTCAGAATCACGTTTAAAAGTTCATGTCAGATAGAGATTAATAGACATAAATACGTGTTAACTTAAATAAACATTCCAAAGCTCCCCATTTTTATAAGATATCAATAATACGGTTTAACCATTTTCATTTTATTTGTTATTACTAAACTATACATATGTAGGTATAAATTACATCGATTTATGTGTGTGTGTGTGTGTGTGTGTTTGTGTGTGTGTGTGTGTGTGTGTGTGTGTGTGTGTGTGTGTGTGTGTGTGTGTGTGTGTGTGTGTGTGTGTGTGTGTGTGTTGTGTGTGTGTGTGTGTGTGTGTGTGTGTGTGTGTGTGTGTGTGTGTGTGTGTGTGTGTGTGTGTGTGTGTGTGTGTGTGTGTGTGTGTGTGTGTGTGTGTTGTGTTGTGTGTGTGTGTGTGTGTGTGTGTGTGTGTGTGTTGTGTGTGTGTGTGTGTGTGTGTGTGTGTGTGTGTGTGTGTGTGTGTTGTGTGTGTGTGTGTGTGTGTGTGTGTGTGTGTGTGTGTGTGTGTGTGTGTGTGTGTGTGTGTGTGTGTGTGTGTGTTGTGTGTGTGTGTGTGGTGGTGTGCGTGTGTGATGTGTTATGAATGTCTGTGTGTATGTATGTTAGTATCCACGATAACTCCAGAACGAAAATAACTACATACTTAAAATTTTGTATTTAAGCTTGTTTTATTTGGCGCGGCGCGGATTAGATAGCGCGAGAAATCCAGGAGCAGTTTTAGGTTTTTATCAAACATTTCTGAAACAGCTGCATGTTTAAAGGATATAAGAATTGCTAGATATAGCCATAAATATATCAATCAATTATGTTCTATGCAATTATTTGATGTGGCGTGTAATTTAGCGGCAAAAAAATTCCTAATGTAGAATTTAATTACATAGTTACCTTTGAACTTATTCGTTCATAACAAAAACTTATGATAATAGAATTTAAGTGTTTATTCAAACTTTATCATTATCTGAATAACCATTAATTTTATAAGAAAAGTTATAGACGTATTTTTTAAAGAAAGCTTAATTTTACGTACACCTTCTTTATAAAGTATTTTAATGTAAAGCGAAATAAATGTAAAAATTAAATAAATATGATTAAAAGTGCGGAAGATGTCTTATCGATCTTTATAGAAGCGGGCGGCTTTGGAATTTTTTTTTAACATGTATTTATAGCTATGATCTATGAATCTCTAATTGACATGAAGTTTTAAGCGTCATGCTGACAGATTATTATTTTGGTTTTTGCAATGTTCATTGTTTTCGTTATGAACGTATAAAAAAGATATTGCATAGTTATCCTAACAAAATTTAAATTAGCATCTAGATGTCTACTAACCTCTGTCTATCATGAAGTTTTAAACGTATGTTTGACATAAATTATTGTTTTTGCATTTACACTGTTGTCTATTTTCGTAATGAGCTTCTTTTAAAAGAGGTTGCATAATTAAATTATTTCATTTCTTTTAATTTCCATTTTGTAGGTTGAAAGGTCATGAGGTATTCCCCACCAATTGTTTTTAGACTTACCTTGTGTTATATTAAGAAGCTTTATAAAGGAACGTTATGTAAAATTAAATTTTCTTTATAAAATATACCTACATTCTTTCTTATAAAATTAATCATATTCTGATATTGAACAAAATTGTACTATCACTTAAATTCTACCTTAGGAATTTGCCGCTAAAATACGCGACAAATAAAAATATTGCATAGAATATAATTAATCGATACGTTTAAGGTCTATATCTAGGCATTTTTATATCTTTGAAATATGCAGCCAGAAGAAATATTTGATAAAAACCAAAAACTGACCCTAATAAACCCCCACCCCTCTCCGCCTCTGGATTTCTCCCAAAATCTAATCAAATGAAGCCAAGCTTAAATACAAAATTTTAAGTACATAGGTAATATCCCTCTGGAGTTATCGTGGATACTAACGTACATCCACACAGACACACACACGCACGCATCCACGCATGCATGCACGCACACATGCACACGCGCGAGTACACATACACACGCGTGCGCACACACGTCACCACCCTTTTGTTTTTAATTATGAGTAATAAATTTTGTTAGCCATTTTGAAATCGGTAGTTTATGCTTTGGTAGGAAATTTGGAATAGTATTCTAATAAGATTGTTTTATTTTTGTAATTGACGGGAAATTTAAAATTGTGTTCTAATAAGGGGCTCTCATGCTATTTCATAAGACATGTGTTAGACGTCGGAACTTATCCTAGAGTCTTCAACCCCTCTGTTACGGACCCCTTATTTTGATTTTAATTTTGTCATAACTAAATTCCTACGCCATTTTGTTTTAATTTGACCATTATATTCTAATAAGGGGTCTTCGTGCTCTCTCATAGGACAGGTATAGTACTTCACAACTAGCTCTCGGGTCTTCGCCCCAAATTTCCACCGCCAATTTGTTTTTAATTAAATTTTGTAGGCTAACTTGTTTTGTCGGCTATATTGGAGGCCATTTCATACTATTTCATAATACAGGTATAGGGCGCCGGAACTTGCGTTCGGGCCTTCGATCCCTTGTCAAAAGACATAAGTTAATCAAATCAATCAATTCACCAATCAAATTAGCCGAAACATATCAAACCAAATCAATCAATCTCCATCAAATCAAACAAATTAATTAATCAAATGAAATCAATTAAGCAAATCAATCTCAAACAAATCACTCTCGATCAAATCAAACAATCAGATCAATTTCAATCAAATCAAATATAAAGCTGAGTTAACAATTCTTCATAACATTCAGGTAACGATTCTCCCACTGTACATACCTAGCTCCTATGAGCGATCGCTTACTTTGTAGATAAGACTAACCGACACTCAGAGCCGGTACTCTCCCTAAACGTGAGGTCACCGGCGTGGGAAAAAGTCGATCATCCGCAAATCAATCTCAATCAATTCATCCTCAATCAAATAAATCAACAAAATCAATCTCAATCAATCAAATCATAACTTACAGCTTGCGAAAATCAGTTTACAATTAAAAAACTGGTTTGGTTTAACTTACAGATTGCAAAAACCAACCACAATTCAAAAATACCGAATTGATTTAATTTACAACTTGCAAAGCCAACTATCAATTTAAAAATACCGGCATTATTTAGTTTACAGCGTGCAAAAAACCAACCTTAAAAAAACACAAGCCCGTCTGGTGACGCAATTTGATTATGACTCATAATTAAAAACAAAATTGCGGCTAAATTTAATTATGACTCATAATTAAAAACAAAAGGGATGTGGTACAATTTCATTATGACTTATAATTAAAAACAAAATGCGCCAGAATTTAATTATGACTTCATAATTAAAACAATTGGACTTTTACCGAGTCATGTGACCACCCCCACACCCCCAACCCCAGGGTTGGTCTACCAAAAAGGCTCTTAATACTGCAAAAAGGGTCCTAATTAAAAGTAAAAATGTCATCAAGAGTTTGAAAATGTCCCCAGAAAAGAAGCCAACGTAACCCTAACACTCACCCCAGCCCCCAAGCCTTGCCCACCACTGTTTGTCCTATGCTGAACCCTTCCACCATTTTTTGCCCTAAGGGGGCCCCCTTCTGCTTACGTACCATTGACAATGTGAGTTCTACGATTTTTTAAGGAAACCATTCTAGACAATGAAGTCCATTTCCGCCCGCAATACTTCATTACACCGATATTTCTAGCGGGATTGAGACACGTGCCATACAACTTACTAAACAATCAGAACTTGTTGTTTTCAGAAATTTGTACAAATGGCAGCCTTTGCTGCGACGTTTTTCTTTGACACTATGTTTAAGATAAAGTCAACTCCAACGCTCTGTACAAATGATTTCATCATTCGTAATATAGACAAAGGGTAAAGGAAAAGTCAACGTATTTCATTCCCTACTAAAGAGGAAAGCCGGACTGCTGGAGGTTTTCTAGCTCCTTCAACCACAGTCATGTATTCCCATACATACATAAATTAGTTGCGTATGCATGGTGGGATTAGGGATAGGTGCGGTCAGGGTAGTATGGGAAGAAACGGAGTTAGGGTTATCAGGGGGAGGTTACTACCACGGCATTTGCCTAAATAACCGTACCTACATGATATGCGAACACGTAGCGATTATTGCAATATATGTGTATGAGGAAAACTCCCTGAAAAAAAACGGCAAGGGGAGTCGAACCTATTGCCACCCAAATACTACGCAGAACGATTTACCACAGACCTACGAGCTAGCCGCAAATGAGCAAAATGGTAATGAAAAATTTCGTAAGATGGACGATGTTGCAAAATTATTTTTTACACCTCTCAGTGGAACCCATATTGTTGCATGTTTACATTTATTTTGAAACACAACACAGACAAAACCATTTATTTACTTTTGTAAACATGTAAGATTATACCAAAAATTATTATTTTATACAAATAAAACACGAACACAATTTTAAGCAATATCGTATTTCAAATTAGGTAGTATTTATTATTATAAGAATTACAATGTCGTAGGAAAAAAATAATATTTGGATTTATATTAATGATATAGGTATCGCTATGGGTGGTAAAAACGGAAGGTTCTTTAATTTATTGTATTTCTGTCATCTCATCAGCACGAAAACTAGCCCGAATTATGAACGGAAAATAAATGACACACAGACACAACAAATGATAGAGCACAGCATTTGTTGTTGATTTATGTCGGGGATATTCAGTTGCCCGAAAAGGTACACCGCACACCATTAATCTATGAACTGGCTTCTGTGCGCTAGAGAATGTGAGACCAAACTGAGTGCACATGTGCTACCACTGACACATCTATAAAATATGATCCTCTGAAGGATAACAAATGCATTATTACTAGTGTTAATGGTTATAATAAATAAAGTACGGACAATAGATTCTTAATCCCGCAGATTTATTAACCTTAGCTCTACTACGAGCATAAAGGTTGATGAGATCCCAATAAATCAGTTTTACAGCTGTAAATTCTCATTATATACTATTTTATTTTATGCACCTGTACTTAATGTCTTGCTTTAATTTACATTACCGTGAACGTTAGAGGTGATTTAGTGTTTATTACTTAAGGGAATATAAATCCATATGATATTTGATACCAAAGCGTAGAGAATCGCAACACTTTAGGCTTCTAATTACTTAAATATGCTATAACGACAAAACGGACGCATTGTTCTAAATAAGTATTACTTCCAACTGAATAATCTTTTCTGGGTATTCTAGTGATTCAGTATTATCATTAGTTTTAAATGCAGGTGTTAATCCATTTTCCAGACAAAGGGACACAGAATGGTATTAACGACATATTAGTACTATTATGTCTAATAATAATTTATAACAATAATTAAAATAAATCTTAATATAAGCGAAATACATAATCTAGCAGACAAAATAAAACAGACGCCATGCCGTTTCCTTTTAATTTAATAAAATCCCCGCCTCTTGGCCTACCACTTAGTGAACCACTTTTTAACCTATTAAATAATTCGCTTTTTATGTTTCTTACACAACATTAATTCCAATTTTAATTTTATGTGTACGAAACTTCAGCTGAGTCACAATACAACAATTTTTCACATTCTACACGCCTATGCTATTATAACATAAAAGTGAAATACTAACTTTGGATTCACATCTTACTACATGCAGTGAATAATATTGTGACCAAAAGGTATTCACTTATCTCTATCACAAAAATGTGATATGGGCGGAACATAATCAAATACATGTATAATCAGTACAAACACAGGACAGTCGCCTAACGGCTATAGATACCTCCTCTTATATAAAATGTACAAAAATAGTAAAGACGGTTTCCTAATTACACCTAAGAAAATAAAAAAATATAAAGGTATAAAATTTTTTGAATGTGAAGCGGAATAAATATATGACTTATGCACTAACGCATTCACTCACGCGTTCACACACATAAGCACCTAAGCAGTCACCACTTGACACCACTCACCACACACACACACACACACACAAACCCCACACCCCACC
>JARFJB010000563.1:0-92978 GCA_036346205.1 Vesta saturnalis | reverse complement strand
TCAAAGATAAAGGTTGTGGTGTTTGGAATATCTCTTTAGGTTTTATTAACTTATCTGGTTCTTTCTGTGTAGTATCAGTTGGAAGGTGTTTCTAATACCATTGTCTATAATTTTTCTATGGCGGGTAAGAGGTTTATTACCTCATTTGCAATATCGGTATTTGATTTTGTGCTGCACTTGCATATGTCCTTTTCGACAAGACCGGTGACAGTTTAAGCTCTTCCCTTGCTTCAAAGTACGATAACTTTTTGTGGTTTTATTTCCTGTATGGCCAATTCTTCTTTAAATTTGGGACACTCCTAGATCTACATAAATGACCTCACCACAGTTAATGCATAATATTAATGCATTCCCATCATGAACTTCATTACCACATACGCATCTAGACTCGTTTCTACAGTTGGCAGCAGAATGTCCAAATCTCTGGCATTTCATGCATCTCATTTGTGGTATGTACGTTCTAACTTGTAACAAATAGATTCCTCCAGTTATGCGTGGGTAAAGACGGAGTGTTAAAGGTAAGGATGTGTTTGGAGTATCGACCAAATTACCATTCCTTTTTGTCTGAATTCTCCGTACATCTACAACATTTTGACTTCTGAGCTCCTCTAGTATTTCACTAACAGTGCAGTTCAAAAATCTTTACAAAATACTATCCCTTTGCTTTTATTTAGAGTATCGTTTATTCATTATTCTTATTATTCTTATTATTCTTATTATTCTTATTATTCTTATTATTCTTATTATTCTTATTATTCTTATTATTCTTATTATTCTTATTATTCTTATTATTCTTATTATTCTTATTATTCTTATTATTCTTATTATTCTTATTATTCTTATTATTCTTATTATTCTTATTATTCTTATTATTCTTATTATTCTTATTATTCTTATTATTATTATTATTCTTATTATTCTTATTATTCTTATTATTCTTATTTTTTTTTTTTTTTTCTTTCTTGCATCAGCTACTGGGGCTATTAGCACCATCCACTAAACTTACACAAGTATGGTATGTAATTTGATAAAATACAGGTAATACAAGTATACATTACACTAATATTTTCTAGTCTACTGTATCATACTTTTCATAAATACCTATTTCTTTCAGGAAGTTTAGCATGTTGATTATAGCAACTATTTCACCAGATTGTCTCTTAAATTTATTTGCAGTTGATTTTGCTCCTCTCTAGGTAGTACATAGGACAATCGAGTATTATGTGTGATACAGTCAGCACAACATCACATACCGCACATATCGGGCCATCTTCGCCCTTTAAGAGGTGCTGGTGGGTTAGTGCAGTGTGACCTAGACGTAACCGGTGTAGTTTGATATGTTCCTTTCGAGGTAAATCGACACATAGTAGAGGAGTTCGTACATCCGGTTTTACACCTGACAGGTGAGTATTTATTTGTTGCCACATTCCTTGCCACTTTGCTAGTATTTTTGTTTTAGATGAAATTTGGCAAGAGGACGTTGATTGGGTTACTGGTGTTCCATCCGTCCACGGAGGTATGTTTGGTGAAGTAACTGGTGGTACTGGCGGCATACGTTCACACCCATACATGACAAGTATTCCTGAAAACGTACTCCTGATGGTCGTGTGATCGTTTTCCTATTGGTGAATAGCTTTACATTTGAGAATAGCACACGATTGTTTGGATGACAAGGCGACTTTATAAAGGACATGTAATTTGCCATTATATATCGCCGGATTTCGAGGGTGGTACAGTTGTTAATGAGACTTTGACCGGGCTGGTTGGATAGGCACCAAGAGAGTACCTGATTCCAACGTTGTGTATCCGATCCAAAGTCTTCAGTAAGCTTTTTCGGGCTGACGAGTAGGCTATGCACCCGTAATCAATGATAGTACAATCGGTTGGTAAACTCTTAAGAGTACTTTCGGTTCTGCACCCATGCGGAGAACTTTTATTAAGTTTAACTTCTTGTCACACCTCTGCTTACGTCTGTTATGTGTGGCCTCCATGATAGTTTAGCATCGATGATGACACCAGGAACCTAGCTTCAGGCACACATGCTATCGGTTCATTATTTAGGTACAAGAGAGGTCGAAGTGTGGTTTCCTAAGGCGGCATATGTAGACACTTGTCTTCTTTGAAAACTGGAACCCGACGGATGCGCCATTTGCTACAATGGTATTGATTGCCACTTGTAGCGTTCGCATTATTCCTCCTACGGCCTTCCAGTGTACATAATTGCCAGATCGTCAACGTAGAGGCATTTAGTTATGGTATCGTCGATGTTTGATGCAATGGCGTTTATTGCTAGTGCAAATATAACTTAATTCTTATTATTCTTATTATTCTTATTTTTTTTTTTTTTATGTTTTGTGAGCACGTCGACTGCTGAGGTCTTTAGTGCTGTTGTTTATTAGTTTCGATTAATGCGGATCTTTATACATTTGTACGGTGATTATATTTTATTATACATATCTATTGTTTTAAGGAACTGTATTGTGTTCTGGATATTTTCTTGATTCTCCAGGTTGTCTTTCAAATTGTTCGATATAGAGAATATGTTACGTACATGGGAGTATGTCTCACAAGACATATAATGTGTTCAATAGTTAAAGGTACATTACATTGAACATATAGGAGGGGTTCCTTTGAGATTATTGTTTGTGGGTTAGATAGGTATGACCAATTCTTACCCTGTGTAGTACACTGTATTCTTTTCTAGAAAGGTATAGTGGTGCTTTCCATTTTCAACATTTGGCTGTATGTTTTTAATTTTTGTTGTGCTGGTCCAACTTAGTTGCCACTTTTGTTTTAATTTATTTTTTAAGAAACTTGTAAAGTTAATTGGTTTTCAATCACTATATTTTCATCGTTGGGTTCCTGTGCTTTGACGTGCAGCTCTATCGCTCTTTCATTTCCAATTATGTTAGTGACTAGGAACCCATGCGATTTCTATTACATGCCGTAAATCTGTTAAATGTTTGATGGTTGAGATAATGTTCTGTGTCAACGTATTACATGTTATGGATTTTGTAAGCTTGAATTGAACTAAAGTCACTGACAATGAGGAATTTATTTGTTTTACTAATGTTTCACAGAACCGAAGCGCCTGCCAAATACTGTATAGTTCAGCTGCGTAGATTGAAGTGTAATGGCAAGGACCAGTGATGTTCTTCTCCTTCGACTGAAAACGCACATCCCACACCAGTATTTGTTTTCGATCCGTCTGTATATAATACTATGTAGTGGTATGTAGAGGCAGTTTCTTGAATTCCAAGTAGATGTATTGAGGGTGGTTTCTTGTCATGTCTAGAAAGATGTCTTAGCACATTAATAGAGGGTACTAGCCATGGCGGGATTTCAGGTCCTAGAGGTAGCATTTGCGGAAGTTGGTGATTAACGGATTCTAGTGTACTATTTATGTGGTATTGCAGAGGTTTGCAGTCTTTGTGAGGATTGTCTCGTCATTACAAAATAGAATGTTGTTAGGATGATCAGGCATAGATTTAATTTCGCATGCGTAAGCTAGATTCTATATTTTCTGTGTGGAAATAGGTAGTATACCTGATTCGCATAGTAAGCTATCACTTTGGTATAAAACGCACCAAGTGAGTATCTTATAGCAGCATTCTGTATTGTACTCAAGGGTTTCAAAGTACTGTTTGTAGCTGATGAGTACGCTTCACAACCGTAATCAATTTTGATTGCACTAGCATTTTGTATACTCAATAGAACTTCTGGATCAGCTCCCCATTAGAGCTTGCCATAACTCTTATAGCATTAAGAACTACTTTACATCGTATTGTTAAGTTGTCTATATGTTCCTTCCATATTAATCTATTATCGAGTGTTAATCCTAAAAATACTGGAGGTCTTATTTTTATGTGTTTGTTTTTAACGAGAAGAGGATCAAAGTGTGGTTTTCAATTTGCAGAAGTGCATACAAAATGATTTTTCAGGTGATATTTTAAATCCTATATTTTCCGAGTTTGATAATATACGATCGATGGCAAGTTGTAGCTTTCTGTTTATTTCTCCTATTGTAGGAGCAGAATATAGTATTGCAAGGTCGTCAACGTAAAGGTATGTGTTGATGTCTGAGGAAATAGATTTCATTAAGGAGTTTATTGGATTACGAAGAGGACCACACTTAATGTTGAACCCTGAGGGATTCCGTTTTCCAGTATTCTACAGGAGGAATATGACGTACCAACTCTAACTCGAAATCGCCTTTCTCGAGGAACGAAGTATAAATTGGGTTTACCTCTAAGGCCCCATTCGTATAATCTTTGTATGACTCCATATCTCCACGTCATATCAAATGCCTTTTCTACATCCAGAAAGACAGCCACTGCATGGTGTCTGCTGCGAAGGTTTAGAACTGCATCCTGTAAATGCACTAGGTTATCCACTGGGATCTAAATTTCCTGAATCCCATTTGGCAGTTTACCAGAAGTTTCTGTTTTTCCATAACCCACATTAATCTGTTACTGACCATCTCTAATATTTTTGCCATACATGAGGTCAGGCTAATTGGTCTGTAATTCATAGCTAATGGATTTTTCCCATTTTTAAGAATAGGAACTATTATGGCCTCCTTCCAGCAGTAAGGGTATCTACCTTCTGCCCAGATTATTAAATGCATCCAGAATCAATTTTTATATGGTTCCGTAAGATTTTTATCATATCATACGTTATGAGATCCGGGCCTGGAGAGGAAGATTTGCTGCGTTTCAGAGCCAGTTCAAATTCTGTCAATGTAAAGAAGACATTATATTCAGTAGTTCTGATTCACTAAAATTTAACTTAATCTCTTTATCAGTTTTTGTGTAAAGAACATCGTAGTTTTGGGAACTGCTGGTTTCTTGAAATTGGTCCCTAAAATTTCAGCTATTTGTTTGGGTTCGGTGATTATATTGTTATTATCTTGGAGTTGTATTGAAGATGCCGTATTTTGCCTGAGATAGCTTTAATTTTTTCCAAACCTCTTGCAGGTGTTTGGCTAGTTATTGATGACACATAATTGTTCCAGGAGTCTTTTGCTGTTTAAGATAGTTCGAAACTGCCTAGCTTTTTGAAAGCTACAAGATTTTCATTTGTAGGATATCTTCGATAGCGATTAAATGCCCGTTTTTGTTTTACTTTCACTGACCGTGTGATTCCACCACGGTACATTACGTTTTACCGGATTTCTCCTGTTTTGGTATAGCGACGTTAGCCGCATTAATTATCATGTCTGTGATTACTTGTACGTTACATGAAGCTTCATGGTGGTTTGAAGGCATAAACAAATGTGACTGGAAGACATCCCATCGAGCTGCTGATATTCTCCAGCGAATTGGAGTTACCATATGCATTTTAGTTGTTCTGTACCTACTACAATGGGAAGTGGTCACTATGATAGAGATCGTCTAGTACTTTCCATGTGAGTGATGTAGCAATACGTGCCGAAGCCATTGTCAGATCTATGGCTGAAAATAATCCAGTTCTTGCGCAAAGGTGAGTTTTTGCACCGGTATTTAAAAAAATAATTGGTTTAGATCTATTGCATTTTCCAGAGCCTGTCCACATGCATTAGTACGTAGAACCCCATGCGATTATTTGGTTCGCCAAAATATGTAGCAGGTAACTGATCTAAGACGTTTTGGATATCCTGCTGTTGCCAATTATTGTTGGGAAGGTATATACAGATAATTACTTTTATCGGAGCAGTTATTTTTATAGCAATGGCTTGTAGTGGCGTTGTCAATGATACTATGTCGTATGACATTTTCCCTGATAATAATGCTACTCCACCTCTAGCCCTGAGGTCTGGAGGTACATCTTTTCTAATTATTCTGTGTCTACGCAGGTAGTATTGTTGATTCGGTTTAAGATGAGTTTCTTGAATGCATAGACATAACGGGTTGAACCTTAATAATTAATTTAAGTTCGCAATAGTGACGAATGCAACCGTTACAATTCCATTGAATTATGGAGTCCATTGTTGATTTAACAAATTAAAAGAAAAGACAATTGTCGATTGGTTAACGAGTAAATAAAAAAACTACGAGCACGGATAAATAACAAATAGATGTAGAACAAACAAACAAGTAAATAAATAAATAAATAGATATAGTTAAAAATAAATAAATATATAAAATAGAAATAAAATACATAAAGTAGTTGAACGCTACTGTATGTAGATATATCACAGATATTATTACTAATAAAATATAATTATTATATAAGACTAATAATTCCCTTCATGTTGCAAATCTGAGGAAACTGAGGTGCTTTCGGTTTTCCCTTTGGCCATCCCTTTTTCCCTTTTTTTGACGAAATAGAATCATCTTCTGACACTACTTCGCGACCTACTGGAGAACGTTTCCGTTTTTCAACGTTCGTCGAGGTTGAACAGGTCGAATGAAAAGACGGTGGAGGCAAAGATGCTTCACAAAGATGCTACAGAGGGTTTTGAATCAGGGTTTGATTGCTTCGACTAACTGGGAAGGAGTTCTAGCTAGTGCTGGCACATCGATTTTAGCCTGAGGAGCTACTGAAGTAGCCGCGGCTTTAGAATAGCTAATTCCTGGACATGGTGTTGCGATAGTAATTTTTCTTCTTGCTTCATTATAACTTATTTTTTCTTTTACACGTACTTCTTGAATTGCACTTTCTTGTTTAAAGACTGGACAAATTGGTGCTCTAGCAGAGTGATTTCCGCCACAATTTATGCATGTAATAGGTTGTTCGCATGGCGAACCGACGTGTAGCTGCTTACCACATGAACAAAGTGGTTCTTGTGCTGTACATCGCAACGAGTGTGGCCGAACTTATTACTAAAACACCTCATGGAGGGGTTATATAATCGTACATTTAAGGAATAAAACGCAACTCTGATAGTTTTAGGTAGAATTAGTGTTGAATGTAAGAACGTGATTGGGCGAATCTATCAGTTCTCCATTTCGCCTTGTCTTTATTCGTCGAACTTCGATAACTTTTTGACTGCTGAGTTCCTCACATATGTCCTCTACAGAGCAGTTAACAGATCGTGGCAAAATATAACACCTTTAGATATATTCATAGTTCTATGCGGACAAACATCGATCTCAAAGTCACCAAACCTTTTTGTTTCTAGAACCTTCTTTGCCTGTTTATTAGAAACAGTTTCGATTAAGATCCCTTCCTTTACTTTTTTAATCATTTTAAATCTCCGTATAACCCATATAGTCTTTGTATAAAAAGGGCTGATTCTCTCAAACTAACCCCATCTTTCCTTTTTAGAATAAGGAACCGGGGCAAGGCCTCCGTCTCCATATCCTTATTGTTGCAGGACTTTGAAGGATATCCTCCTGCGACTCCATATTTAAGGAGCTGGCACTCCGTGTTTTTGTTTTGTGATTTTTATTCATATCGTTCCCACGAAAAACCTCGGTAGAAAATGTCACTCGCAGCAGAGCCGGGATACCACAAGAAGGCAAAATTCTGTGGAGGGGCGCCAAACCCCCACAGGCGTTTCAACGCTAGAGACCAGGCTTCCCCCTGGCCACGCTCAGGCTTCCCCTCGCGCAATCCCTTCAGCACCTAAAACTGCCAAACGACCTTGGAATTAGGGGATTTTTTATAGAGGTTACCTTCCTCGTAGCCCGGGCGGTAAAGCCAAGGCCACCGACCGCTAGCTGTACAACGTTCCCTAGCCACGCCCTGCTAGAGTCTCTGAAGTACAGTTCGCAGTTGCGGTATTAGGAGATGGTTAGCGCTCAACCATCCCCAGCAAGGACATCCCGGGCTTGCCACACCCGTATACGCTTTTAACGGCGTACGTCCTGGGATAAGTAGAAAGAAATGGAAATGGAAGAGGTCTCTCAACGTTAGCTGGGAGCCTGAAAAGATCAAGAGTTGGAGCGAGGGTGCTCCGACAGAAAAGAGTTAAAGTGAGGGAAGTCACTCAAGACTAGTATAAGAAAAGTGCACTTCCAGCTAGGGGGACGCAGGGTTGCCATCCCTGTCCTCGTTAGGTACGAGGCCCCACGTGGACTGGTCCGCGACACCGTATTCACTAGAGCTAGCAGTGACGGTTTAAAGCCACGAGCTCATATTTCGGTGTTGGCCTTGCATCACTTCCGATCATTTGCAAGGTCGTTCCCCTATCCGCCACCTGGGGACGCGCCTAGTAGGTAGTCCAACCCAATATTCTTATTATTCTTATTATTCTTATTATTCTTATTATTCTTATTATTCTTATTATTCTTATTATTCTTATTATTCTTATTATTCTTATTATTCTTATTATTCTTATTATTCTTATTATTCTTATTATTCTTATTATTCTTATTATTCTTATTATTCTTATTATTCTTATTATTCTTATTATTCTTATTATTCTTATTATTCTTATTATTTTATTATTCTTATTATTCTTATTATTCTTATTATTCTTATTATTCTTATTATTCTTATTATTCTTATTATTCTTATTATTCTTATTATTCTTATTATTCTTATTATTCTTATTATTCTTATTATTCTTTTATTTTATTATTCTTATTATTCTTATTATTCTTATTATTCTTATTATTCTTATTTTTTTTTTTTTGGAGGAGGAAAATCCTTTATGGACACCACCGTGGGTGGTAGTGTGGAATTCTCCATTATTAGGCATACCCACTAAAACCCTTCCTCAGCGCATCAGCTACTAAGGCTTTGGCGCTTATACCCATATAATCAAGTATTTATTGCATTATTTTAGATAAGGTACAGGTAAGTATATACATTTCACTCAAACCTTTTTAACTAATTATAGTTTTTATAGATGCCTGTTGATTTCAAGTAATTGATTGTGTTCGCTTTGGGTCTAACTCTACTAAATTATCTCTTAGGCTCTTGCAGATGGTGTTGCTGTCTCTTGCATGATAAGTAGGGCAATCAAGGATAATATGTGACACAGGCCTGATATCGCATGTAGCGCATGGGTTATCTTTCCTTTCAATAGATGCCCGTGAGTAAGGGCTGTATGACCAAGACGTAATCGGTGTAATTTAGTAAGTTCGTGTCGTGGCATATCAACACATAACTGAGGTGTACGAACATCTGGTTTTATAAATGACAGGTGAGTATTAATATGCTGCCATTTTTCCTGCCACCTCAGTAATATCTCTTGTTTCAGGCTATCTCTAGCTAATTGATTTTGTTGCTGGATAGCTGGCATCTCCGACCACGGAGGTACATCACGTGGGCTTCGGTAGTATGGGAGGCATGCGTTCAGCCCAATAACCTGCAGGTATTCAAAAACATCCCAGCTGGACGGGTAATTGTCCTCCCATTTTTCATATTTATATTCGGGAACAGCAAACAGCTGTTGGGATGTAATGGCTTTGATTTAATACGTCATGTAATTCGCCATTAAAATATAACGCCGTATTTCAAGTGGAGGTAGGAAGCTTCACAGTAAAGAGATTGAGGGGCTGGTAGGGGCGCCAAAAGAGTACCTAATTCCAGCATTGTGGATTCTATCCAAGGCAAATACTTTTGGCTGATCCGTATGCTATACTGCCATAGTCTATAACCGATAGTATCATCGCCTGATATATTTAATAGTATTTTTGGACATTGGTATGTGCAAGAACTTTTATTAAATTTAGTGCTTTTCCATTTTCTTTAATTTCGTTGATATGTGGTTATCTTTGCGGTCAAAACGACAGAGAAACCTAGCTTCGGAAACACATGATCGGCTGGTCACCAAGGTACAGTAGCGGATTGAAGTGGGTTTCTAAGCCGACATAAATGCAGACACTTCGTTTCTTTTCAAATTGAAAGCCAACAGAGGCGCCATTTGAAACAATGGGAATTGCATTCTGGATATTTCACCTACTGTTTTCCTGAGTACAAATAGCTAGGGTCAACATATAAGCATTGGTTACAGACTCCTTAACATTATACGCTATATCGTTTTATAATTGCAAATTGCAACTCAATGTTGAACCCTGGGTACGCCATTTTCTAATGTTTGAGCTCGACAAGTTATTACCAACACGTACTCGAAAACTTTTTCACTTAAAAAGAACGCACCAGTAGTGGAAGTCTTCCTCTGAGACCGTATTGGTATAACTTTTGTAGTATAGCGGGACGCCACGTCATGTCGTAAGCACCCTTAATGTCGAAAAGTACAACGACCAAGTGTTCTCTTTACAGAACGCATTTTGAGCAGCATTCTCTACTACTAAGAGGTGGTCGGTAGTAGATCTACCTTTGCGGAAGCCAGACTGATACGGTACCAAGACGTTGTTGTTTTCAAGCCACCACATGAGTCTGTTGTTTATCAGCCTCTCCATGAGTTTTCCATGCAGCACGTGAGACTGATGGGCGATAACTGTCAGGAGATAGGGATCTTTCCCAGGTTTTAGAATAGGCACAACAACAGCCTCCTTCCAATCTTCTGGATACATGCCTTGCTCCCAGAGGGTATTAAACATCTCTAACAAGGCATGTTTCATGTCGACCGATAGATGCTTGAGCATATCGTTTGTAATCGTATCGGGTCCAGGTGCTGATATTTTTACCGTTTTAGTGCTTCCTCTAGTTCTTGCAGTGTAAATGGCGAGTTGTATTCGAATCATTTACGGAGTTGAAATCAATTTCTTCAACGGGGTTTGCTAGATCCGGGAAGGTAGGTTCAGAGTTTGCAGAACTACTGGTTTTCTCAAAATCTGTTAATTTGGCAATCTCGCTGAGATCTCCAGTAATCCCAGTATTTGTTCGGATGGACGAAACTTGTTGGATCTGCTTCTTCCGGATATAGATTTAATCTTGCCCACACTTCAGTCGTAGCCGTGGTGGATGTTATGTAGACGTGTATCTGTTCCAGCAAGTATTCTTATTATTCTTATTATTCTTATTATTCTTATTATTCTTATTATTCTTATTATTCTTATTATTCTTATTATTCTTATTATTCTTATTATTCTTATTATTCTTATTATTCTTATTATTCTTATTATTCTTATTATTCTTCTTATTCTTATTATTCTTTTTTTTTTGGCGTCAACCACT
Organism: Vesta saturnalis; assembly: GCA_036346205.1. Classification (NCBI taxonomy): domain Eukaryota; kingdom Metazoa; phylum Arthropoda; class Insecta; order Coleoptera; family Lampyridae; genus Vesta; species Vesta saturnalis. Next base: position 81,965 of record JARFJB010000563.1, on the reverse strand, counting down.
GGGTTATTAGCACCCGTCTGAACTTTGTCATAACAATGTTGCTTTATACTATGTATTATATGTTTCGAAAATGATTTATTACATACAGAAATCGAATTATCTTCTTCAACTTTATTCCGTCTAATTCTTTCAATGCGTTTTAAAATTAAATTTATGTTACATTTCTTTGTGTCTCTTGTATTGAATACATTCTTCAAAAATGTGTTCCAACGTTATAGGTACTCTACATAGCTGGCATATATTTTTGGTTTATTGGTAACAGATACTCGTGCGTCAGTTTAGTATGACCTGTACGGAGTCTGGTTAATACCACACTTGCTTTCCGTGGCATCGGTGGGTACCTTTTGTTCTCGTGCTATCGGTAAGTGTTGCTTCAGAGCTCGGTTTCGTTTTCCCATTCGTCTTGCCATGCAAATACCTTGTTTTTGATATTTGTACTACTTTCAAATTCGTCCGATGCTCTATCTTTGCTAGTTTGCAAGCTCCTTGGATATTAGTGTACATGGGAATATTTGTGACCGTGTCATTTAATCCAACGTAGGTGAGGTAATGGTTAATGTGTACTTAATCTTAAATGTTTTCGAGGCATATTTTAACAGAAGCGCTCTTCTGTACCTTAACGGTAATACACCTGCCTCTACACACAAACTATTTGCCGGGCTTGTTGGAAAAGCTCCCATGCGTACCTTAGACAGGTATTTTGGATACTGTCTAGTGTTTTGAGCTTGGTTTGACATGCTGACATATATGAAGGCTACCATAATCAATTCTTGTTAATACTAGTGTCTTGTATAAACGTAGCATTACCTCTCTATCTGCTCCCCACTTTGAGTTTTATGCACTTCATTACGTTAATAATCTTTTTCGCTTTTGTTTTAATATTTTCTATGTGATCTCTCCAAAGCAACTTTGAATCTAGTGTTACCGAGAAATTTATGTTTTTGAATGCATTGTATTGGAGACCTTTTATAAACAAGTTTGGTGTGGTGTTCGCAGCCTGCAGAAATGCATGCAAACAGTTTTCTGCGGAGAGAGTCAAAACCTACGCTTTCAGCTTGATTTATTGAATTTACAGCCGTCTGTAATTTAGGATTTCCTGTTCCTAATTTAGTAGAAAGATAAATCGCTATATCGTCGAATATACGCTACGGCCAATTGATTTTTCCAGTTTACTTGTTATATTGTTGATCGCTATACTAAACAATGTCACGCTCATTGGCGATCCTGTGGAACTCCGTTTTCCATGGCGTGAGCTGTTGATAAAGTGCTTCCTATACGTTTTAAAACATCGATCTGTTAGAATGACTTTATAAAATATCCCATGTTTCCCTTATTCCCCATTTGTGAATTTGGAAATAACTGCTACCTCCAAACCGATCATACGCCTTTTCAAGGTCGAAAAATACGGCTACAGTATGTTCTTTTAGAAAGCCTCTTGTACCTTTGTGCACAGTTGAACTATATTGTCAATCGTCGAACAGTTTTTTCGAAATCCGGCTTGGTATTTATTAATCCACCCTTTTCCTTCCATGAGTGCAACCATTCTTTTATTTACAATTTTTCTAGGATTTTTCCTAGCGAGCACGAAAGAGCAATTGGCCTATAGCTTCCGGGATTTATGAATCCTTTCCTGCTTTAAGTATTGGAACAACTATTGTCATTTTCCACAGAGATGGGTAATATCCTTCATTCCAAATCCTGTTGTAGATGTGCAGTAGGTCTTGAAGGCTTGAGTCAGGTAGGTTTTAATCATTTTGTTTGGAATGTCGTCTATACCCGCTGCTGAGTCTTTTAGCTGTCTTATCTCATTCTTAAGCTCTGTCATAGTTATAGGTGTGTTGTAGTTTGTTCTTGCCCTTCGTCGAAATTAAGGGTACTTCACGCTGGTTCTTTGTTGTTGAAAAATTGTTTGTGTAATTTTGATCACTGGAAATGTATTCGTAATAGCTTGCAAACTCTTCGGCAACTTGTAAGGATTACTTATTGCTTCAGCTGACGTTAATTTGGAAGCGTAAATTTATTATTTTTCCCGATATCGCGAATTTTCCTCCATAGTTCTGAAGCCGCAGTATTACAGTGTAGATTTCCTACGTATTCTTGCCATGACTGTTTCTTGGCATTTCTTATTTCTAGTCTAGCTAAAGCTCTACATCTTTTAAATTGTATTAAGTTTTCAGTTGGGTTTACCGAAAATCTCTAGAGCTTTCTTCCGTTCATGTATTGTTAGCTACGTTAGAATTCCACCAGGGAACCCTAACTTTGTTTGGAGTATTGTTAGTTTTAGAACTGTATTCTGAGCTTCGTTTATGATGGAATCATTTAGATTTTCTATCATTTCATTAATGCCTTGACTATGATCTATAATTATCATTTTCGTCTAAACTCTTCCCATTTTGCGGTTTAAACACCATCTACTAATTGGTACATCTGGTGATTTAGAAATTGACGACTCGATTACAATAGGAAAGTGGTCACTTCCGTGCAAGTCCTCTACGGCTTCCAAATCAGACTAAGTGCGCTTTGGGGGTTGCATATAGTGAGATCGATAGCCGAAAGAGTTTGACTTGGCATTAAAAAGGTTGGGCTACCGTCATTTAAGTACTAGATCATTTCGGTCTAAGAAATTTTCCACATTCTTACCTCTGATATCATATCTTTCGGATCCCCATACAGGGCTATGAGAATTAAAATCTCCTAACAGCAAAATGGTTTTTCCAGTTGGGACGTTATATGTTCTAGATCTTGTATCGTCCAAGTTCCATCCGGTAGATATATATTACATAGCACCAAGTCAATAGGGTGTGTTACGTGCACGCTATTGCTTGAAGAGTGATATTAGGTTTATTGGTTTATTATACAGTTTTGATGTAAAAAGTGGCTACCCTCCTTTCGCTCTCAAAAGGGTGGCATATCCATAGGTATACTGATTAATGAAATATTTGTCCTCTTTCCTAAAATGTGTTTCCTGTATACATATCGCTAGTGGTAAGTACCTTTTTATTAACAATTTTAATTTTCAGTGCTTTTGCAGCCATTGCAATTCCATTGAATTATATTCTCCATCAACATTTTGGATTTGTGTTTTTGAGACTATCACATTGACATTTAGTAAATAAACTATAAAAGGTAAATATCACAGAATAAAATGTAATCACATATCTAGTACTAATATCACAGTTAGTTAGGACGTCACAAAATTAATAAAATATCACAGATGGTTGACTAGAGTATTAACAGGTATCGTCTAACGACGTATTTCTTTTTGAGGGCCTCTAGGTACACCCCACCTTTTTCTTTTCCCCTTCTTTAGCTTTCGAGAGTGAACTGGTCAATAGATTCAATACTAGAATCATTATTCTCAGTTTTCCGTTTTGCACCGAGATTCATCCTCCATTGTTTCCGCATCTGATAGAGATATGGATAGACATCTGGGGTTAGGTAAAGCAAAGGTGCGGCTAAGGTTTCAACAGGAGTGGAGGCTAATGGTGTAACCCTGTTTCCTGTCTTAAACTCGTCTCTAATTATTTCTAATTTCAGAAATCAAATCTACTTTTGACACTTCAGTGGAGGAGCAACTCAGGTGCCAGTAGAATCATTTCTTCTCTAATTATTTTCCTTATTTCGGGAATAATTTCTTTCAGAGGCAGCGTACTGGTTGATGACGAGGCAACCTGCGCAAATGTAGATCTGCTTGTGACGGCAGAGCCTCCATCTGTTTTGCCTGTGGGTAAGGCACCTTATTTAAGACCATAATCTCTTTTATCTTTGCTTCCTTTTAGTAGGGCATCCTTTCCAACTGGCAGAATGATCACCTTCGCAGTTTGGGCATTTTTTGGAGATTCGCAAGAGATTCCTCGTGCAGCTCCTTTCCACACACACAAATTCTTGGGTTTTGCAATTTATTGAAGAATGCCCAAACCTTTGGCAGTTGAAACACCTCAACGGATTAGGGATGTATGGCCTAACTACTAACGGGTACATGGGCCATTATATTTTTGAAACTTGTTTTATTAAAGGTAAGGACGTGGTTGGGCGAATCTACCCATTTATCTCCTTTTCTAACCTTTATTCGTTTCACGTCTATTACCATTTCGTGTTCCAGTCCATTTAATATTTCTTCTATCGTACAGTTTAATAAATCTGGGCAGTACACTACCCCTTTACACTGGTTGAAAGTGGGATGAGGGGTTACCTCAACTTCCATTTCTGCAATTCTTTTGACACTTAATAATTTTCGCGACTGAGCTTTTGACTTTGTCTCTACCAACAAGAGTCCTTTCATTTTCTTAATAGTGTTAACTTCTCCAACCAATCCAAACAACGCTTTGGAAATTAGGAAGGACTGACCTTGTCAAAGTCCTCCTCCTTTCTTTAAGGAGCAGAAACCGGGTAAAAGACCTCCTTTTCCTGTTTTCCTTTTGAGGCGGTTTGAGTACGCTGTCTACCTTCAGCGCTTATTTCGGAGGATAAGTCCTCATTTAAATTGTGTAACTCATACTGGTCCCACGAGTTGGGATGTAACAACGTCGACCACAGCAGTGCACCCATACCATAGCAAGGCTTGATACTGTGGAGAGGCGCCCATTTCCCACAGGCGTTTCAGCGACCAGGCTTCCCTGGCCACGTTCAGGCTTCCTCGCGCAATCCCTTCAGCACCTAAAACTGCCAAACGACCTTGGGATTAGGGGATTTTTTATAGAGGTTGCCTTCCTCGTAGTCCAGGAATTAAGCCAAGACCACCGACCGCTAGCTGACGACGTTCCTAACGCATTATTCCTATTATTCCTATTATTCCTATTATTCCTATTATTCCTATTATTCCTATTATTCCTATTATTCCTATTATTCCTATTATTCCTATTATTCCTATTATTCCTATTATTCCATTATTCCTATTATTCCTTATTATTATTCCTATTATTCCTATTATTCCTATTATTCCTATTATTCCTATTATTCCTATTATTCCTATTATTCCTATTATTCCTATTATTCCTATTATTCCTATTATTCCTATTATTCCTATTATTCCTATTTTTTTTTTTTTTGTTATGGCGCGTCGACATCTAGGGTCATTGGCGCTTCCTGTGTTGTTTTATATTTGTTTTAGCAAATTTGTGTTCCTAAGGTAAGTTAATAGTTTTTTAATTTCCGCCGAGTCATTGCATAGTACTTTTGCTACATTTTCCCCGAGACCATTTCGTTGTCGTTCATTGTTAAATAAGGGACATTCTACTAGCAAGTGATTTACTGTAATAGGCACATTACACTCGTTACATGTGGGCGGATCGCTTCCCGTAAGGTAATGTTCAGACGTTATTTTAGTGTGGCCTATGCGCAGTCTGGCTAGTGTTACTTGCTCTTCTCGTGATACATTTTTAGGGGTTTTCCATGGCAATACCGATAGTTTTATTCGTCTAAGAAATGTATCCGATTTGTCCCACTCTCTTTGCCAAGATTCAGTTATTACAGAATTTATTTCTTTTGCAGTATCTGCGTAGGTATATAGTTTGGCTTCTATTACGCCTTCCTTTTCAGCTGTTCTGATTGCAGTGTCGTAAGCTACGCACATACTGTTTAGTTGTTTATAGTCAGTTATTATCATGAAAGTAACTTCCTTTGAGGATTTAAATATTTCTTGTAGCAGTGAAAGAATCAATTGATCCATGGGATATGTTGTAAATTTATTCATAAGGCGTTGACCGGCTATTTTGGATTTGGCTATGATTAGGTACCTTGCAGACTGGCGGGAGATGTAGCAATACAGTAGTGCTTGATATATCGAGTACATTTCTGCCATTATTTCTGAGCTTTTTGGGGGGAGAGACCAGGAGTGGGGTTTGTTTTCGAGATAAATCGCACTACCAACACCTGTCTCAGTTTTGATTCCTAACGTATATATTACAGTTGTATTGGAGTACTGGTTTATATTAATTTTATTTGATTCAACATTTATCACAGTCGGTAATCTTATTTTCCACGGTGGTACTTCAAGATTGTTAGATTTTAAAAGTGTAGGTAACCTGATCTGGTATTTCTCAAGCACCTCGTGCGCTCGTACTCTAACTGGTCTAGTTATGGTTGGGTATTCTTCGTATGTGTGCCTTTTCTTAAACAAGATGTTGTAGTTCGGGTGCGACGGTTGTGCTTTTATGCGCGCTAAATAGCAAAGCAACATTTTCTCTCTTCTTTTTGCAAGAGAAGGTAATCCTGCGTCTACGTAAAGACTTTGGATGGGGCTGGTAAAAAAGGCTCCTGTGCAATACCTTAGTCCTAAGTGATATACGCTATTGATGCGGTCGAGGGTACTTTTCCTGGCCGAGGCGTATACTATACAACCATAGTCAATACGGCTCAAGACCATTGCCTTAAATACCTTCTGAAGAGTTTCCTGTCTGCACCCCACTTGGTGCCCGCCAAACATCGTATCATATTTAGAGTACGACGACACTTAAGTATCATGTCATCTATCTGTAGGTGCCATCGTAGAGTAGCATCTAAAATTAGAAAACCGAATGCTTTGTATACACTTTATGCGGGTGTCACCTACATAGATTTTAGGATCGGCGTGAGGGCGCCTAAGTCTGCAAAAGTGAATACAAGCTGTTTTCTGTTGAGACAGTCTATAGCCAGCGCTTTCCAAATTTTTCAGGACGATGTTTATTGCTATTTGTAGATGAGAATTCACTGCATGTATTGTTGGACCTTTAACATATATAGATAAATCATCAACGTATAAACATCTCCCAATTTCTTGGGGTAGGTTTGCCAATATGTTATTAATGGCTATTACAAATAGGGTAACACTTAAGGTCGATCCCTGTGGTACACCATTTTCGAGATTACGCAAAGATGAAAGGGTATTTCCTATTCTTACCCTAAAGCTACGTTTTGATAAGAAAGCTTTGATAACTTTAGGAAGGTTACCACGGAAGCCCCAACTATATAAGTTCTCTAATATACCGTACCTCCAAGTCATGTCATAGGCCTTCTGAATATCAAAGAATACTGCTACCAAGTGAGATCTTTCTCTGTATGCATCTTGTATTGCGTTCTCTAGCTGAACCATACAGTCGAGGGTGGATCTCCCTTTACGGAAACCATACTGATCTGGCGTGAGCAGATTCTTGTTTTCGAGAACGTACACTAATCTAAGATTAATCATTTTTTCAAAGATTTTACTGAAGCAGCAGGTAAGACTGATTGGCCTATAACTGCTGGGGTTTGTTGGATCTTTGTTATCTTTTAGGATGGGTACTACGATCGCTTCGCTCCATGCTTTGGGGTATATGCCATCCGACCATATTTGGTTATATAGATTTAAAAGGAATGTCTTTAGTCCAGGGTTTAGATGTTTTATGAAATCGTAGCTAATATTGTCCTGACCCACTGCTGATGACTTTACGTTCTTAATTCATAATTTAATTCAGACATAGAAAAGGTGAATTATAATCTATCATGTGATCCGTGGCAAAATCTATCTCAACTTCTCTGCATTTTGATTAATAAGAAAGATCGTTCATAATTGTCATTACTGCTAGCCGACTCAAATTGGTGCCATTGTCTCACAAATATCAGACGTCATGGTGATGGATGTATTTTCTACAACTAGTTGTCTGATAGTTCCACTTTGACCAGTGCCACTTATGGCCTTGACTTTCTTCCAGGTTTCCGTAGCTGATGAACTAGAGGTAAGTGTGTTCACGTACTGCTTCCATGATTCCCTCTTACTTTCGAGAATTAATCGTCGAGCGACAGCTCTCATCTTTTTGAAATGAGTTAAATTTGCTGGTGTAGGATCTCTGTGGAACCGGTTAAATGCCTGTTTTTTGTTTTTTATCGCAGATGGTACTTTTTCACACCACCAAGGCACTCAACTTTTGCCGTTTTTCCGCTACTTTCAGGGACGGATTTGGAAGCAGCGTTAATGATAGAAGAGGCCAACAAAGAGATGCCAGATTCTATGGAATGTGATCTAAGAGTGAATGGTAGAGATTCTTGGTAAAGTGACCAGTTTGCTTTACTTGCAATCCATCTTCTAGGAAAAGCATCGTGCTTATCCTTACGGCAGTTGTGCGAGATGATGATGGGAAAATGATCGCTGTCGTAAAGGTGGTCCCCGGTTTTCCAAGTAATCTGTGGTGCTACAGCAGGAGTGACCAGCGTTAAGTCTACAGCTGAGAAACCTCCTCCTCGAGCTGCAAGGTGAGTTACCGATCCAGTATTTAATAGAAATAAGTCTTCTCTCTCAATTAGAGTTTCAACAAGGCGGCCTCTAATGTCTTTCTTACCAGACCCCCATAGATCACTGTGCGCGTTGAAGTCGCCTAAAAGGATGAAAGGTGTAGGTAACTGTCTGATCAGTTGAATTAAGTCCTGTAGTTCCCAGTTAAATTCAGGTAAGTAAACATTGCAAACAGTAAGCGCTATTGGATAGGTTGTACGAACTGCCACTGCCTGAAGTGGAGAATCTAGGTATATAGCAGTTGCTTTAATTCCGTTTCTAATAAGTATTGCAACTCCTCCACAGGCGCGGGCGTCATGTAGAAAGTCTTTCTATAAATTGAATCCTTTTAGTCTATAAGGTTGATCTGCCTTTAAATGCGTCTCTTGTAGACAACAAATAGTGGGAAAATCCCTTATTAATAGTTTTAAATTGCAGTACCTATTAATTATACCGTTACAGTTCCACTGCAATATGAAAGTATCCATTTTGATTTTAGTATTACCAAACATCAGCGACTATAAGGGATACATAACAAATATTGTATAAGTAAGACAAAACTAATAAATAGCTAGACAAAAAAATGACTAGATAAATAAATATAAAAATGACTAGACAAATAAAACGATAAGATGACTAGATACATTAAAAATAACTATCACAATTAGGTTATCACTTTAATCTGAGATTAATGATAAGAACTATTTAGGTGGCTTTCCGATTTTCCTTCGGCCAACCTTTACCCTTTTTCAGGTTTTCTCTCCTGCTTGTTAGTGACGATGAGAGTCTCCTCCATCACTGGAGGAGTAGATTTCATCAGCACCTCTTTTTAACTTCTGATAGGATTTCAGTTGTGGAGTTACGGAACGATTACGGGTGCTATAAAGCTCGGGACTTGTAACGTAGTAGGAGACTGTTCTACATTATCTGTACATTTGGAAATCAACGGTTTAATGGCTTCTACCATTAGAGGAACTAACTCCTTTGCCAATGTCGGGATGTCAACTGTTAGTTGTTTTTCCCTGGTGGCAGTTGCGTAACTGACTCCTAACGTTGGTGTTGGTATTATTACCTTCTTCTTTGCTTCTGCGTAAGTAATTTTTTCCCTAACCTTTATCTCTTGTATTGCTGCTTCCGTTTTATATTTCGGGCATTGCGTAGATCTGGCTGAGTGAGGACCGTTACAATTTACACATGCTATAGGGTCCTCACACCTGCTACCTTCATGCAATTTCTTGCCACAAACACATACTTGTGGTAATTGACAATTTAGAGATGCGTGACCAAATTGTTGAATTGAAACATCTAAGTGGCGGAGGTACATATAAACGTACATTCAGCGAATAAAACGCTACTTTGATTGTTTTTGGAGTAGTTGGAGAGTTAAATGTGAGAACATGCACAGGACTGTCCCGTAATATTCCATCTTTCTTTGACTTCAATCTCCGCACTTCAATTACTCCCTGCGAATGAAGTTCTTCGCATATCTCATTTTCAGAACAATTCAGCAGATCTTGACAATATATTACTCCCTTGGATATGTTCAGCGTTTTATGAGGAAATGCTTCAATGTCATAACCTAAGAATGTGTTACTTTGTAATATTCGTTTTGCTTGGTTAACGGATGCAGATTCCACTAAAAGACCTTCTTTTGTTTTCCTTACCATTTTCACCGTGCCAAACTGTCCATATATACCTTTGCTAATAGCAAACGGGCTGACCTTATCAAAATTAACAAACTGTTCATTCGTCTTCCTTTTTATGACCAAGAACCGGGGGACCTTTTCTTGGCTCGTTTTGTTTACAGTTTTTTCTGTTGGACCTGTACCAACATCCATGATTTGAGAGGTGGACTCCTCTTCAGTGGTTTTTCGAAATAGGTCCACCGAACCCTTTAAGCGTGGATTTGAGAGACTCATAGTGTTCCCACGAGATGGGATGAAATCAAAAGTCGACTACAGCAGTGCACCCATACTATAGCAAGGCATTTATATTGTGAGGGGCGCCTCTATCCCCACAGGCGTTTCAACGCTAGCGACCAGGCTCCCCCCTGGCCACGCTCAGGCTTCCCCTCGCGCAATCCCTTCAGCACCTAAAACTGCCAAACGACCTTGGGATTGGGGGATTTTTTATAGAGGTTACCTTCCTCGCAGTCCAGGCGGTAAAGCCAAGACCACCGACCGCTAGCTGTACGACGTTCCCTAGCCACGCCCTGCTAGAGTCTCTGAAGTACAATTCGCGGTTGCGGTATTAGGAGACGGCTAGCGCTCAGCCGTCCCCAGCCAGGACATCCCGGGCTTGCCACACCGTATACGCTTTTGACGGCGCATGTCCTGGGAAGAGTAGGAAGAAAAGGAAAGGTCTCAGCTTCGCTGGGAGCCTGAACAGAACAAGAGTTGGAACGAGAGTGTTCCTGACAGAAAGAGTTAAAGTAAGGAAGCCACTCAAGACTAGTATAAGAAAAGTGTACTTCCAGCTATGGGGTACGCAGGGTTGCCATCCCTGTCCTCGTTAGATACGAGGCCCCACGTGGACTGGTCCGCGACACCGTATTCTTTAGAGCTGGCAGTGGCAGTTTAACGCCTCGAGCTCATATTTCGGTGTTGGCCTTGCATCACTTACGATCATTTACAAGGTCATTCCCCTATCCGCCACCTGGGGACGCGCCTAGTAGGTAGTCCAGCCCCTATTATTCCTATTATTCCTATTATTCCTATTATTCCTATTATTCCTATTATTCCTATTATTCCTATTATTCCTATTATTCCTATTATTCCTATTATTCCTATTATTCCTATTATTCCTATTATTTATCCTATTATTCCTATTATTCCTATTATTCCTATTATTCCTATTATTCCTATTATTCCTATTATTCCTATTATTCCTATTATTCCTATTATTCCTATTATTCCTATTATTCCTATTATTCCTATTATTCCTATTATTCCTATTATTCCTATTATTCCTATTATTCCTATTATTCCTATTATTCCTATTATTCCTATTATTCCTATTATTCCTATTATTCCTATTATTCCTATTATTCCTATTATTCCTATTATTCCTATTATTCCTATTATTCCTATTATTCCTATTATTCCTATTATTCCTATTATTCCTATTATTCCTATTATTCCTATTATTCCTATTATTCCTATTATTCCTATTATTCCTATTATTCCTATTATTCCTATTATTCCTATTATTCCTATTATTCCTATTATTCCTATTATTCCTATTATTCCTATTATTCCTATTATTCCTATTATTCCTATTATTCCTATTTTTTTTTTTTTTAATTTGTTTATAGGCGTCGACAACTAAGGTCATTGGCCCATTATATAGTGGTGATCAAATTCTATCGAACAAATCTGTGACTTGTAAAAACTGATGAAATTTCTTATATTCTGCGGCTGGGTTAAGATGTCTTCTAGTTCTCCTGTTAGCTGGAACGATTGTCTCAAAGCGTGAAGTCCGGGACATATGCACAGTATGTGTTGCACTGAGGTCTGATAACCACAAGTCAAGCAAACTGGAGGAGGTTCCTTGTAGCAGGTGGACGTGTGTTAGTTTTGTATGGCCAATCCTGAGTCTATGGATTCTAACACGTTCTGATCTATTCAATCGTAGGTGGTTTCCACCGCTTAGTGTATCCTACCGCATTTTCAAAGCCGATCTGAGGTCTAAATGACTCACTTCAAGGACATCCTCCTGTCCTCCTCTCGTTGCTCGCTTAGCCGCCCTGTTCCAAAACATTACCCTCCTACGTGTCCAGGGCCCAAATGAAAATCACTCTTTACCATTTTCTGTAATGTTCTTATACAGCGCCTGAATTTTTGGGTAAGCGGATAGCGAGAATAGAGAACCCTTATGCTGTTAATGGCACTTAGGCTGTCGCTAATGATAACAAAGCAGCTCCTGTGGGACTCATCATAGTACAGCAGGGCTTGCCATATAGCGTAAAGTTCGGCACCTAATATGGTGCACATCGGAGATAGTGTCCATTCGTGTGTTGTGCTTTCGATGCATATGGCACATCCTACTCCGTTTCCGTTCGCGATCCGTCCGTATAGATAACCGTTCGATTACGGTATTTGTCCAGAATAGCTTTTAATTCCGTCTGGTACGTTACATCACGCGTGTTTTCTTTCACGAAATCGGTGAGTCGAAGACATGTGTCCACCTCGGGACCGTCCATGGAGGAACTCCGTGGCCTATGGGGAAGACTGGTGGAAGGCTGACTTCCAAGGTACTAAGCAGTTCAGGGCTCTTGCACCGATCGGTCTCGTGATGGAGGGTCTATCGATGTATCCGCTCTGATCACCGAAAATAAGATGGTAGTTTGGTGGTTTGGTTGGGCACGTATTCCAGCAACGTATCTACATAGAAATGTTTCTCGTCTGCGTGACAGTGAGGAAAACCGGATTCAGAGTATATTTTATTCACTGGACTGGTAGGAAAAGTTCTATCGAGTATCTCAGTCCCGTATGGTGTATGGGGTCTAATCTCAACAGAGTAGACTTGCGAGCCGAGGAGTAAACTACGCAACCATAATCTACCTGAGACAACAATAAGGAACGGTGAATGTTTAACAAGGTGTCAGGTCGACACCCCACTTAGTGTCCGCAAGCGCTTTGAGAATGTTGATGGCCGCTTTACATTTATCAACAAGACCATCGATGTGTTGTTTCCACCTCAACTGTTCATCAAATATTAAGCCCAAGAACTTGACCGACCTTGATATTGAATGGCGTTATCTTTAAAGAAAAGAATTGGTCATAATGCGGTTTTCTAAGCCGACAAAATGGATGCACTTGGTCTTTTCCTGAAAACTTGAAACCGGTATTCTCGGCGTTCTGAATTATAGTATTTATGGCGGTTGAAGGTTCCTCGTGATTTGACCGATGGTGGGCCCTGAGCAGAATATCGCTAAATCGTCCACATAAAGACACCTTTAACCCTTTGTCAACATTCGCCACAAGGTCATTAATGGCTACTGCAAATAACGTAACACTTAGGGCGAACCCTGAGGGATGCCGTTTTCCATAATCCTTGGCCTCGAAAAGTAATTATGGCACTTGATCCTGAAGCTCCTATCGCTCAGGTAGTCTGCAAGAAAACTAGGTAAGTTTCCTCAATCCCCAATCATGCAGCTTCTGAAGCACACCATATCGCCACGTCATATCATACGCCTTCTAAGTCGAAAAAGAGCTACCGTATGTTGTCTGTCTCTGAATGAATTCTGTACAACGTTTTCAAGATGCATCAGTTGGTCAATGGTCGACCGGTTCCAACGAAATCCCGCTTGATGATCGACAAGGCAGTTGTTGGATTCAAGATACCACACAAGCCTGTTGTTAACCATCCTCTCGAAGAGTTTGCCCATACAACAAATGAGACTTATGGGCCTGTAGCTAGATGGAGTCAAGGGATCTTTACCGCCTTTTAGGATTGGAACGACCACCGCCTCCTTCCATTTTCTGGGATACGTGTTCTCCGACCAGGCCTTGTTGTACAGGTTTAAGAGAGACGTTTTGGATCGGGGAAGGTGTCTGATGAAAATATACGGGATCGCATCGGAACCAGGAGAATTGGATTTGGAGCATCGCAGGCCTCTTCAAATTCTGCCATGGAAAACGGTGTATTGTAGGAAGCGTGTTGTCGTTGCCGAAGTCGAGAGGTTCTCGATCACTCTTATTTTCTCGGAAATGTAATTGGTAATTATCGGAACTGCTTGCTTTTCAAACTGATCACCGATCGTTTCGGCAATGCATTCGGTGTATAGTAAGAATGCCGTCCTTCATTTTAATGTATTTCAGGGTCTCTCTCACTCTTCCGACTGCTATAGCCCTTATCTTCCGCCATACTTCAGACGTGGACGTGTTTGGCCCGATCGTTGAAATGTACTCGTTCCAAGATGCCCTTTTGCGTTCTAAGATTTTACGTCTGGCCATCGCTCTCGCTCGTTTGAATGCGACTGTTCGCAGAGGTGGGACAACGACGAAACACGTTGAATGCCTTCTTCTTATTTGTAATTGCGTCTCTCACCTCGGGGCACCACCACGGAACCTTCCTTACGAACCTTTGACCTCCGTCTCTGGAATTGAGCTTTTGCCGCAATATAATGGCGTCTGATTATTTGTACTCCTTGGGATAGGGAAGCATATGGATTCATGCCCATAGACATTTCCTTCTTAAACAAGGACCAATCCGCCCTTTCCAGGTTCCATCTACGGGTAGTAGTAATGGAAGATCTAGGGTGTTAGTTTCGATAAGGATCGAAGTGATCGCTGTTGTGAGGTCATCAAGCGGTTTCCATACAAAACGAGTGGATAAAAGCGGTGACGCGAGAGCAATGTCGATGGCGTGGAAGTTACGGGATCTAGAGTTGAAAAAAGTAGGAGCGCCGGTATTTAATAAGGAGATATCGTCCCGCTCTAGTAGTTCTTCTACTTTTCGCCCACTTCTGTCTCTAGATTCCGAACCCCATAGAGGACTATGTGCGTTAAAATCCCCTACCAGTAAGAACGGGATCGGTAGCTGACCCACCAGTTGTTCCAGGTCCTCCACTTCCCAGTCTTCCCTTGGGAGGTACAGACTGCATACTGTCATTACAATAGGATGCGATAGCCGAATCGCTACCGCCTGTAGCGGGGTGTTTAAAGGTAGCGACGTAGATACAGCATTACATCTGGTCAATATGGCTACCCCTCCTCGAGCCCTAACGTTTACATTGTCGTCTTTCCTTACAATAGTGTAACCTCTCAACCCATACGGTTGACCGTGTTTTAGATGTGTCTCTTGATACACACACATATCGGTTGCTCGTCTGTCAATATCGTCTTCAGGTCACAGTACTTTTGCACAATTCCGTTACAGTTCCACTGAATAACAGTGTCCATTGTTGATGAATAAGTAAATAAATAAATAAATAGATCTACATATAAAAATAACATTGACAGTTGTACGTGTTAAGACAAACAAACATATATATCACAGAAGTAAAATGATTGTTACAAAATATCACAGATGGAAAATATCACAGAAAATAACAGGTATCTTTATAATAATATCACAGATTGGTATACCACAAAAGCTTCTCAGCTTGTACACGAGCCTTTCAAAACACCTTCGCTTGACGGCAGATTCTGGGCTTTCCTTTAGGCCATCCCTTCTTCTTCTTTTCTTGTTTCGCCTCAGTCACTGTCACCTCATCCAGAGAAGTAATACTAGAATCTCTGGATCGAGATCTGGCGACCGACGTCTTTCGTTTAGCGCCCCGCGTCTCTGCGTCCATGTTTTCTACTTCGAAGACGTCGTAGGTTCCGAAAAGGATTAAATCTAATCACGGCGGGTTTCGTTAAAGGCAAAACAGGCCCACCATAAGATTCAATGCTCTTTTCTCGGTAATTATGCGCATCAGCGCTTGTATCTCCTCTTTAATAATCTGCCTAAATTCAGGGCCAACCGATTGGACAGGAACGGTGTGGAGGCCGAAGCGACTTGAGCGAAGGAAGTGCTGGGAGTTACAAAGGTGTCAACCTTCTTTCTTGCCTCCATGTAAGAAAGCCTGTGTACCACTTTTACCTCCTGGATTTTCATTTCCTGCCGAAAACTGGGCAGGCTTTGGTAATTGCCTTATGGGGTCCTTGGCAATTAGGACACGTAATAGGCACTTCACAGGCGGTACCATCGTGTGGAGATTTTCCGCATACACACCTCTTGTCCTGTTTGCAATTAATTGACGAATGTCCATACCTCTGACAATTAAACACCTCAGTGGGTTTGGAATGTAGGGACGCACTTGTAGCGGATAAAATGCAGCTTGGATAGTTCTAGGCAGTTTCGGGACATTGAAGGTAAGTACATGATTTGCAGTGTCGACAAATTGTCCATCACGTCTTGTCCTTATCCTTCTTATCTCTATCACACCTTGGCTTTTAAATTATCTTTGATTTCATCAATGGAGCAATTTAGTAAGTCCTACAAAAACCACACCCTTGGAAGTATTTAAAACCGCATGGGTACGACCTCTATTTCGAAATCACCAACACGTTGACATTTCATCAACTGTTTGGACTGCTTACTCGATACAGTTTCTACTAACAAATCACCTTTAACTTTCTTTATATCTTTAACCTGTCCTACCAAACCATATATTACTTTGCTTATTAGGAAGGGACTTACGGTGGTAAAATCACCTTCCTTCCTTTTAGGACCAGGAACCGGTACGGAGTCCTCCTTCTCACTGAACCTATACGTGGAGCGACGGAAAACCTCACTGCACTATTAGCACTTTTATTACGCTGGTTGCCAACAGCGCCCATTTCAGAGGATGGGTCCTCTAAAGTTCAAAGAAAGAGACATACAGTTCCCACGAGATGGGATGAAATATAAGTCAGCCATGGTAGTGCACCCTTACCACAGTAAGCCTAGATACAACCGGAGGTCGGCAGGTATCCGGAGGGCACCGTTCAAGACCAAGTCACGTATGGCCATTCATATCTCGGCACGGTTCGCATTACACCTTATATTCGCCTTTTTTAACGGGGCAAGGTCCCCAAGACATGGAACAAAAGACAGAGGGACCAATACAATCAATATGACGAGGACAAACGAGGGTCAGGATACTTCGCTTCACCACTACTGGCAATAGTGGCTACTGAGCCCCTCCACCACGACAAGGTGTATCCTTTGGAGGGGATTATTCCTATTATTCCTATTATTCCTATTATTCCTATTATTCCTATTATTCCTATTATTCCTATTATTCCTATTATTCCTATTATTCCTATTATTCCTATTATTCCTATTATTCCTATTATTCCTATTATTCCTATTATTCCTATTATTCCTATTATTCCTATTATTCCTATTATTCCTATTATTCCTATTATTCCTATTATTCCTATTATTCCTATTATTCCTATTATTCCTATTATTCCTATTATTCCTATTTTTTTTTTTTTTTTAATAAATAAGGCTTCGACTGCTAAGGTCATTTCGCCTATGTAGCATATTAGTCTTATTGACTTTATTCATCACATTATATTTCTTGGAACAGATTGATTGCTCTTAAAAAGTTTATTGTATTTTTTATACTTTCACTTGTTTGCAGGCTTCCTCTTACAGTAATTAGTCCATAGTTTAACCGCAGAGCATTGTACATAGGACAATCGCAGATGACATGCCTAACAGTTATCTGTACGTTACACTCGGTGCATATCGGTGCATTTTGACCCGTCAGAAGATGCTTATGCGTTAAAGCCGTGTGACCAATACGCAGCCGATGCGTCTTGGTCGACTTTCTCGATCCGCTTTGAATGACAAATACTCCATTCTAACGGATCTCTTCACCTGGTACAGATGGGTATTTTGGTTCTGCCATCGTATTTGCCACCCGTTCACAACTTTTTCTTTCAAACTGCTCACTAAGTCCGCCGGTCTTACAAATGGCACATCTGCCTGCTTCTTCCGAGCAGCGTTTCGGGCAGCTGCATCGCTTGGTCATTTCCATGCACACCTATATGGCTGGGCATCCATAAAAGGTTACCTGGCAATGTCGTGTTGTTAGGGTGTGCACTAGGCAACGTACCCTTTGCACAAACGGTTCCGTAGAGAACGTGTCTCGCAAACTTTCCAGAGCGCTTGAGAATCACACACTATGAGGCAAGTCGCGCAAGTCTGTGGGTAAAGAGAACATACAAAAGAGCTTGCCATATCGCGTACTGCTCTGCAGGTAAATTGACGCGTTTTTATTGAGGGACCAGGAATGCACCTCCTCCTCTACAACAAACGCAGATCCCACACCTTCATTGGATTTCGAACCATCCGTGAATATGATTTTTTCACAAGCATTTTTGTTCACAGCTTGAAAAACTTTTGCCGCCAGGCGTGATTGGACAGTTCATGTTTTAAGTTTCCGCAAGTTCGAAGTCCACCTTAATTGGGCGCAACCCCCAAGGCGAGTTCAAAGGTACATGTACTTATCAATTGGGAGGATCAAACCTCTGTGTGCAGAAAATTTCTGAATCTCCAAAAACAGACTTCCGACGGTGACATTTGCATCTTCTGTAGTAAACTTGTACAGAGGGTGACTCGTATTCCCATGATTTTGAAATGTATTTTATAAGTAGCATGTTCCTTCTATCTGCTAGTGAGCAGAGGCCCGATTCACAATATAAGCTCTGGCAGGGCTTGTAGGAAAGCACCCAAACAATAACGTATACCTACATTGTGTATTGTATTCAATGCTCCGAGGGTTGTTTTGGTGGCTGACCCATAGCAATGCAGCCATAATCAATTTGCGATAGCACAAGGGTCCGATACAAATAAATCATGGTTTTGGGTTCCGCACCCCATCTGGTGCGTGCCAATACTTTAAATAAATTAAGTGTTTTGGTACACTTCCGCTTTAGGTATTGGATATGACTTTTCCAGGTTAATTTGAGTCGAAGGTCAGACCCAGAAATCGGACAGTTTCGGCACATCTTATTGGCATGTCATCCAGATATAATAATGGATCGTAATGAGGTCTGCGCAGTCTACAGAAATGTATACACTTTGTTTTCTCAGGGAGAAACAAATCCTACTGACTGGGCCTGTTTGTGTACCGAATTCACCGAGGTTGCACCTTACGCTGGATCTCTCAATGGTCTTACCACGGCAGAATAAGGTGAGATCGTCGACGTACAATAGACTTTCCACACCAGGTTGTAATTGTGTGGCAATCTCATTGATTGCCAAAGCAAAAAGCGTACACTGAGTGCGGAACCTTGCGGTGCTCCATTTTGTAAAGATCTGGACGAAGACAGGACATTACCAAAACGAACATAAAACAGTCGATTAGACAAAAAGGACTAACTTGGGTAAGTTCATATTTGTGCATTTTTTGCAGTATTCCATGTCTCCAGGTCATGTCATAAGCACCTTTCAGGTCAAAAAATATTGCGACGAGATGTCGTCGCCTCTTAAACGCCTCTTGAACTTGAAAGTCCAAGTAAGCTAGGTGGTCGGTTGTAGACCTGTGCGGACGAAAACCTGCTTGCTGTGGTACAAGAAAGCTGTTATTTTCCAGCCACCACATCAGTCTGCTGTTCACCATTCTCTCCAGTAGTTTGCCCAGGCAAGAGGTTAAACTAATTGGTCTATAGCTGCTAGGTTGTGATGTATCCTTTCCGGTTTCAGGATTGGAACAATAATCGCCTTTTTCCATTGTGCCGGTAGAGGCCATCCGTCTAGATCTTATTAAACAAAGCAAGAAGACCGACCAAAAAAATCAGGTAAGTTTTTCAGCATGTCATTTTTATTTTATCTATTCCAGGTGATGTGTTTTGGGTTTGTGAATTGCACTTTTCATTTCAATCATTGTGAAAGGTAAGTTATATTCGTGCTGTTGTAGGCACTCAAAATTTAGATTAACCTCCCTGTCTTCCTTGGTTTCAGCGAACGCTTGTTCATAGTTGCTGGTACTGCTGATACGCTCAAAGTGATCCGACAGCATATCAGCAATCTCTTCTTTGTCCTCTGCTATGGTGGCATTGTCTTTGAAGAGATACGCGATGCTCTTGAAAGAGCTTTTGCCAGCTATGGCTTTGGCCTTTCTCCAAACATCGCTAATGGTAGCATCTGAATTAATCGACGATGTGTAGTCATTCCATATTATTCCTATTATTCCTATTATTCCTATTATTCCTATTATTCCTATTATTCCTATTATTCCTATTATTCCTATTATTCCTATTATTCCTATTATTCCTATTATTCCTATTATTCCTATTATTCCTATTATTCCTATTATTCCTATTATTCCTATTATTCCTATTATTCCTATTATTCCTATTATTCCTATTATTCCTATTATTCCTATTATTCCTATTATTCCTATTATTCCTATTATTCCTATTATTCCTATTATTCCTATTATTCCTATTATTCCTATTATTCCTATTATTCCTATTATTCCTATTATTCCTATTATTCCTATTATTCCTATTATTCCTATTATTCCTATTATTCCTATTATTCCTATTATTCCTATTATTCCTATTATTCCTATTATTCCTATTATTCCTATTATTCCTATTATTCCTATTATTCCTATTATTCCTATTATTCCTATTATTCCTATTATTCCTATTATTCCTATTATTCCTATTATTCCTATTATTCCTATTATTCCTATTATTCCTATTATTCCTATTATTCCTATTATTCCTATTATTCCTATTATTCCTATTATTCCTATTATTCCTATTATTCCTATTATTCCTATTATTCCTATTATTCCTATTATTCCTATTATTCCTATTATTCCTATTATTCCTATTATTCCTATTATTCCTATTATTCCTATTATTCCTATTATTCCTATTATTCCTATTATTCCTATTATTCCTATTATTCCTATTATTCCTATTATTCCTATTATTCCTATTATTCCTATTATTCCTATTATTCCTATTATTCCTATTATTCCTATTATTCCTATTATTCCTATTATTCCTATTATTCCTATTATTCCTATTATTCCTATTATTCCTATTATTCCTATTATTCCTATTATTCCTATTATTCCTATTATTCCTATTATTCCTATTATTCCTATTATTCCTATTATTCCTATTATTCCTATTATTCCTATTATTCCTATTATTCCTATTATTCCTATTATTCCTATTATTCCTATTCCTATTATTCCTATTATTCCTATTATTCCTATTTCCTATTATTCCTATTATTCCTATTATTCCTATTATTCCTATTATTCCTATTATTCCTATTATTCCTATTATTCCTATTATTCCTATTATTCCTATTATTCCTATTATTCCTATTATTCCTATTATTCCTATTATTCCTATTATTCCTATTATTCCTATTATTCCTATTATTCCTATTATTCCTATTATTCCTATTATTCCTATTATTCCTATTATTCCTATTATTCCTATTATTCCTATTATTCCTATTATTCCTTTTTTTTTTTTGGCGTCAACCACTGGGGTTATTAGCTACCCGTCTGAATTTTGTCATAACAATGTAACTTTATACTATGTATTATATGTTTCGAAAATGATTTATTACATGCAGAAATTGAATTATCTTCTTCAACTTTATTCCGTCTAATTCTTTCAGTGCGTTTTTAAAATTAAAATTTAGGTTACACATTTCTTTGTGTCTCTTGTATTGAATACATTCTTCAAAAATGTGTTCCAACGTTATAGGTACTCTACATAGCTGGCATATATTTTTGGTTTATTGGTTAGAGATACTCGTGCGTCAGTTTAGTATGACCTATACGGAGTCTGGTTAATACCACACTTGCTTTCCGTGGCATCGGTGGGTACCTTTGCGTTCTCGTGCTATCGGTAAGTGTTGCTTCAGAGCTCGGTTTTCGTTTCCCATTCGTCTTGCCATGCACTTAATACCTTGTTTTTGATATTTGTACTACTTTCAAATTCGTCCGATGCTCTATCTTTGCTAGTTTGCAAGCTCCTTGGATATTAGTGTACATGGGAATATTTGTGACCGTGTCATTTAATCCAACGTAGGTGAGGTAATGGTTAATGTGTGACTTAATCTTAAATGTTTTCGAGGCATATTTTAACAGAAGCCACGCTCTTCTGTACCTTAACGGTAATACCTGCCTCTACACACAAACTATTTGCCGGGCTTGTTGGAAAAGCTCCCATATGTACCTTAGACAGGTATTTTGGATACTGTCTAGTGTTTTGAGCTTGGTTTGACATGCTGACATATATGAAGGGCTACCATAATCAATTCTTGTTAATACTAGTGTCTTGTATAAACGTAGCATTACCTCTCTATCTGCTCCCCACTTTGAGTTTGCTATGCACTTCATTACGTTAATAATCTTTTCGCTTTTGTTTTAATATTTTCTACGTGATCTCTCCAAAGTAATTTTGAATCTAGTGTTACTGAGAAATTTATGTTTTGAATGAATTGTATTTGGAGACCTTTTATAAACAAGTTGGGCTGGTAGTGTGGTGTTCGCAGCCTGCAAAATGCATGCAAACAGTTTTCTGCGGAGAGATAAAACCTACGCTTTCAGCTTGATTTATTATTGAATTTACAGCCGTCTGTAATTTAGGATTTCCGGCTGTTCCTAATTTAGTAGAAAGATAAATCGCTATATCGTCGACATATACGCTACGGCCAATTGATTTTTCCAGTTTACTTGTTATATTGTTGATCGCTATACTAAACAATGTCACGCTCATTGGCGATCCCTGTGGAACTCCGTTTTCCATGGCGTGAGCTGTTGATAAAGTGCTTCCTATACGTACTTTAAAACATCGATCTGTTAGGAATGACTTTATAAAATATCCCATGTTTCCCCTTATTCCCCATTTGTGAATTTGGGAAATAACTGCGTACCTCCAAACCGTATCATACGCCTTTTCAAGGCCTCTTGTACCTTTGTGCACAGTTGAACTATACTGTCAATCGTCGAACAGTTTTTTCGAAATCCGGCTTGGTATTTATTAATCCACCCTTTTCCTTCCATGAGTGCAACCATTCTTTTATTTACAATTTTTTCTAGGATTTTTCCTAGCGAGCACGAAAGAGCAATTGGCCTATAGCTTCCGGGATTGCATGAATCCTTTCCTGCTTTAAGTATTGGAACAACTATTGCCATTTTCCACAGAGATGGGTAATATCCTTCATTCCAAATCCTGTTGTAGATGTGCAGTAGGTCTTGAAGGCTTGAGTCAGGTAGGTTTTTAATCATTTTGTTTGGAATGTCGTCTATACCCGCTGCTGAGTCTTTTAGCTGTCTTATCTCATTCTTAAGCTCTGTCATAGTTATAGGTGTGTTGTAGTTTTGTTCTTGCCCTTCGTCGAAATTAAGGGGTACTTCACGCTGGTTCTTTGTTGTTGAAAATTGTTTGTGTAATTTTGATCACTGGAAATGTATTCGTAATAGCTTGCAAACTCTTCGGCAACTTGTAAGGGATTACTTATTAAGCTTCCAGCTGACGTTAATTTGGGAAGCGTAAATTTATTATTTTTGATATCGCGCGAATTTTCCTCCATAGTTCTGAAGCCGCAGTATTACAGTGTAGATTTCCTACGTATTCTTGCCATGACTGTTTCTTGGCATTTCTTATTTCTAGTCTAGCTAAAGCTCTACATCTTTTAAATTGTATTAAGTTTTCAGTTGTAGGGTTTACCGAAAATCTCCTAAGAGCTTTCTTCCGTTCATGTATTGTTCTAGCTACGTTAGAATTCCACCAGGAACCCTAACTTTGTTTGGAGTATTGTTAGTTTTAGAACTGTATTCTGAGCTTCGTTTATGATGGAATCATTTAGATTTTCTATCATTTCATTAATGCCTTGACTATGATCTATAATTATCATTTTCGTCTAAACTCTTCCCATTTTGCGTGGTTTAAACACCATCTACTAATTGGTATCTGGTGATTTAGAAATTGACGACTGATTACAATAGGAAAGTGGTCACTTCCGTGCAAGTCCTCTACGGGCTTCCAAATCAGACTAAGTGCGCTTTGGGGTTGCTATAGTGAGATCGATAGCCGAGAAAGAGTTTGACTTGGCATTAAAAAAGGTTGGGCTACCGTCATTTAGAAGTACTAGATCATTTCGGTCTAAGAAATTTTCCACATTCTTACCTCTGATATCATATCTTTCGGATCCCCATACAGGGCTATGAGAATTAAAATCTCCTAACAGCAAATATGGTTTTTCCAGTTGGGACGTTATATGTTCTAGATCTTGTATCGTCCAAGTTCCATCCGGTAGATATATATTACATAGCACCAAGTCAATAGGGTGTGTTACGTGCACCGCTATTGCTTGAAGAGTGATATTAGGTTTATTGGTTTATATATACAGTTTTGATGTAAAAAGTGGCTACCCCTCCTTTCGCTCTCAAAGAGGTGGCATATCAACCGGCATAGGGTATACTGATTAATGAAATATTTGTCCTCTTTCCTAAAATGTGTTTCCTGTATACATATCGCTAGTGGTAAGTACCTTTTATTAACAATTTTAATTCTTCAGTGCTTTTCTTGCAGCCATTGCAATTCCATTGAATTATATTCTCCATCAACATTTTGGATTTGTGTTTTTTGAGACTATCACATTGACATTTAGTAAATAAACTATAAAAGGTAAATATCACAGAATAAAATGTAATCACATATCTAGTACTAATATCACAGTTAGTTAGGACGTCACAAAGAATTAATAAAATATCACAGATGGTTGACTAGAGTATTAACTAGGTATCGTCTAACGACGTATTTCTTTTTGAGGGCCTCTAGGTACACCTTCGGCCACCCTTTTCTTTTTCTTCTTTAGCTTTCGAGAGAGTGAACTGGTCAATAGATTCAATACTAGAATCATTATTCTCAGTTTTCCGTTTTGCACCCGAGATTCATCCTCCATTGTTTCCGCATCTGATAGAGATATGGATAGACATCTGGGGTTAGGTAAAGCAAAGGTGCGGCTAAGGTTTCAACAGGAGTGAGGCTAATGGTGTAACCCTGTTTCTGTCTTAAACTCGTCTCTAATTATATTTCTAATTTCAGAAATCAAATCTACTTTTGACACTTCAGTGGGAGGAGCAACTACAGGTGCCAGTAGAATCATTTCTTCTAATTATTTTCCTTATTTCGGGAATAATTTCTTTCAGAGGCAGCGTACTGGTTGATGACGAGGCAACCTGGCAAATGTAGATCTGCTTGTGACGGCAGAGCCTCCATCTGTTTTGCCTGTGGGTAAGGCACCTTATTTAAGACCATAATCTCTTTTATCTTTGCTTCCCTTTTGTATGTGGGCATCCTTTCCAACTGGCAGAATGATCACCTTCGCAGTTTGGGCATTTTTTGGAGATTCGCAAGAGATTCCTCGTGCAGCTCCTTTCCACACACAAATTCTTGGGTTTTGCAATTTATTGAAGAATGCCCAAACCTTTGGCAGTTGAAACACCTCAACGGATTAGGGATGTATGGCCTAACTAACTACATGGCTGCCATTATATTTTTGGTAAACTTGTTTTATTAAAGGTAAGGACGTGGTTGGGCGAATCTACCCATTTATCTCCTTTTCTAACCTTTATTCGTTTCACGTCTATTACCATTTCGTTCCAGTCCATTTAATATTTCTTCTATCGTACAGTTTAATAAATCTGGGCAGTACACTACCCTTTACACTGGTTGAAAGTGGGATGAGGGTTACCTCAACTTCCATTTCTGCAATTCTTTTGACACTTAATAATTTTCGCGACTGAGCTTTTGACTTTGTCTCTACCAACAAGAGTCCTTTCATTTTCTTAATAGTGTTAACTTCTCCAACCAATCCAAACAACGCTTTGGAAATTAGGAAGGACTGACTTGTCAAAGTCCTCCTCCTTTCTTTAAGGAGCAGAAACCGGGGTAAGAGACCTCCTTTCCTGTTTTCCTTTTGAGGCGGTTTAGTACGCTGTCACCTTCAGCGCTTATTTCGGAGGATAAGTCCTCATTTAAATTTGTGTAACTCATACTGGTCCCACGAGTTGGGATGTAACAACGTCGACCACAGCAGTGCACCCATACCATAGCAAGGCTTGATACTGTGGAGAGGCGCCCATTTCCCCACAGGCGTTTCAACGCTAGCGACCAGGCTTCCCCCTGGCCACGTTCAGGCTTCCCCTCGCGCAATCCCTTCAGCACCTAAAACTGCCAAACGACCTTGGGATTAGGGGATTTTTTATAGAGGTTGCCTTCCTCGTAGTCCAGGCAATTAAGCCAAGACCACCGACCGCTAGCTGTACGACGTTCCCTAGCCACGCATTATTCCTATTATTCCTATTATTCCTATTATTCCTATTATTCCTATTATTCCTATTATTCCTATTATTCCTATTATTCCTATTATTCCTATTATTCCTATTATTCCTATTATTCCTATTATTCCTATTATTCCTATTATTCCTATTATTCCTATTATTCCTATTATTCCTATTATTCCTATTATTCCTATTATTCCTATTATTCCTATTATTCCTATTATTCCTATTATTCCTATTATTCCTATTATTCCTATTATTATTATTCCTATTATTCCTATTATTCCTATTATTCCTATTATTCCTATTATTCCTATTATTCCTATTATTCCTATTATTCCTATTATTCCTATTATTCCTATTATTCCTATTATTCCTATTATTCCTATTATTCCTATTATTCCTATTATTCCTATTATTCCTATTATTCCTATTATTCCTATTATTCCTATTATTCCTATTATTCCTATTATTCCTATTATTCCTATTATTCCTATTATTCCTATTATTCCTATTATTCCTATTATTCCTATTATTCCTATTATTCCTATTATTCCTATTATTCCTATTTTTTTTTTTAAGGTGCGTCGACTACGATGGTCATTGGCACCTATTCTTACTCACTATTTTAATTTACATATATTAAATTTCACTGTACAAGTTTGTGACTTTCAAGAAGGTTAGTATATTGCTATAATTTAGGGAATTTGAAAGTATTGACTCGGCGGTTCCTTTCAGTTGGTAATGATTTCGATATTGTGCGAGAGATGGGCATTCTTGGATTATATGTCTAACGTCCAGTATTCCTTCTCCACATTTGCCACATAGCGTCGTCTCCCATTAATAGGTATCCATGAGTAAGCCTTGTATGGCCAATAATTAGTCTTCTGAGAATAATTGTATCTTTTGTTGCAGTTTTCTGGAAACTGTAGTCGCACGAATGTAGGGAGATATTTGAGTGCCAGGAGTCTATTGCTTTCCATTGTTCTGACCATACGGACCAGAGGTGAGTATTTATCTTCCTAAGGACTGTTATCAGCGTGTCCTCGTGTTTGCGGAGGCCGGCAATTCTTTCGAGACGTCTTCAATTTGTTAATGGCTGAGTGTTTTGGAAAGGTATTATTTACGTCTTGGAGCTTTGTATATACTGGGTGATTTTTACTAAAGCTAATTTTAGTTGCATATCTAAGTATTACCTTTTCTATGCAAGTCGGTGGTAATATTCCTGCTTCTTTATAGATGCTATGTTTTGGTGATGTTCTAAAGGCCCCACTTGCTGTACGGAAGGCTCTCAGGGCAACTGAATCTATAAGTTTTACATGGGATTTTGCAGCGGTTGCGTAAGCTGCTACTGCATAATTTGCTTTTGCGAGCACCAGCGATTTAATTATTTTACTGAACGTAACTGGGTTTGCTCAACGATAGTGACCGAGGACACTAATTCGGTTTAATATTTTTTCAT
The DNA here is from genome assembly GCA_036346205.1 of Vesta saturnalis. Taxonomy (NCBI): domain Eukaryota; kingdom Metazoa; phylum Arthropoda; class Insecta; order Coleoptera; family Lampyridae; genus Vesta; species Vesta saturnalis. The sequence goes on along the minus strand of JARFJB010000563.1, from coordinate 54,461 downwards.
GCTGGTCGCTACGTTCTGAGTGTGTTCCTTCCAAGTAAGTTTTTATCTAAGATTACGCCCAGAAACTTAACTGATGTTGCGTATGGAATGGGTTCTCGATATAAGCTTAATTCTGGGACCTCGTGCGCCTTCCTTCGTTTGCAGAAATGCATGCACTTTGTCTTTGAGGTGGAGAAGATTAATCCTCTGATTCTGCATTCTCAACTAAGCAATCAATCGATTTCTGCATTTCTGCTCGCATTGTTTCGTTGTCTTGCCCGGATGATATTAGAGCTAAGTCATCAACATATAGAAGAGGCATGACTGACTTAGGGATTTCATCTATACCGTTGATTGCTATTGCAAAGAGCGTAACACTAAAACTGATCCTTGTGGTATGCCATTTCGCTGGGGATATTGTTTTGAAAGAGTACCGCCTAATTTAATTTGAAAGTTCCTATTCTCCAGGAAGCTACTAATGCACATAGGAAGGTGTCCTTTGAGTTGCCATGCACTAAGTTTATTTATTATTTGGCCGCTCCAGGTTGTGTCGAATGCTTTCTTAAGGTCGAAAAATATGGCGATAGCGTGCTCCCTTTTTTCAAACGATTCTTTAACAAAATTGTCTACCTGGACAAGTTGGTCGGTGGTGGAATATCCTTTACGAAATCCCGCTTGATATATACTGATAAGATTATTATGCTCCAAGAACTGTACAAGCCTCTTGTTAATGATTCTTTCATATAGTTTACCTACACATGAGGTCAGTGAGATTGGTCTGAAGTTTTCTACTAGGTGAATGTCTTTGCCCGGTTTGGGTAGAGGGATTATTGTCGCTGTCTTCCAACATGCTGGGTAAGTATTAGATTTTAAGATTTGATTAAAGAGTTTTACTGTTATTTCTTTTGCAGAGTGTGGCATGTTTTTATCATGGAGTATAATTTGGTCATGACCCGGAGACGTATCTTTGGTTGATTTTAGGGACAATTCCAATTCTTCGATAGTTATAGGTTGATTGTATGGTTCCCTCGCCATCTGGAAAGATCGGTGGGGTATTCTCTATCAATTGCCTTAGTGGTCTCACGAATGCTTCTGCAAATATTTTACAGTGTCCGTGGGGTCGAATATGTTTGCCTTCATGTTAATACTGGAAGGTGAGGTGGTTGCTTCTTACCGGTAAAATTTTTATGACTTTCCATACCTTATTGATGGGAGTCTGTTCATTTATAGATGAGACGTAGCTTTCCCAAGACTTTCTTTGTGCTTCTCTCTTAACCTGCGCTCCTTAGCTCTTAACCTTTTGAACTCAATTAAGTTATTTGTTGTGGGGTGTCTTTTGTATTTGTTAAAGATTTCTTTTGACTTTATTGGCACTCTGAACTTCTTCATTCCACCAAGGACACATGGGCGCTTTGTGTTTGGATTCTAGGGGATGGTTTTTGTGCGGCTTCAATGATTTGATTGGCGAAAATGTCACATTCTCCTCTATGTTTGCTTCATGTTTAAGAGCGATGTTATGAACTAGCTTTGAGTACTGTTCCCAATTGGCGCAATGCATTTTCCACTTTGAAGTGCTTTTATATTGATGGTGTTGGGTGCACATAGAGATCAGGATCGGGAAATGGTCACTGTGGTGCAGATCCTTTAGTGTTTCCCATTTTAGTAGAGTCAGAAGTGATGGAGTGACTAAAGTTAAATCGATGCAGCTGAAGCGACCGTTTCCACTGTTGAAGTGTGTCGGCAAACCATTGTTCAGTAGTGAGAGCGGAATGTCGTGAATTATTTGTTCTAGTTGCGTGCCTTTAGTTGAATATTATTCCTATTATTCCTATTATTCCTATTATTCCTATTATTCCTATTATTCCTATTATTCCTATTATTCCTATTATTCCTATTATTCCTATTATTCCTATTATTCCTATTATTCCTATTATTCCTATTATTCCTATTATTCCTATTATTCCTATTATTCCTATTATTCCTATTATTCCTATTATTCCTATTTTTTTTTTTTTTTGTTGTTAAAGCGCGTCGACGTCAAGGTCATTAGCGCTATATCTTCATTTATCATCTGTACTCTATATTTTGTTAAAAAGGTTTGTCTCTTTCAGGAACTTGACCACTTTTGTTATTGAGGTAATGTTATTTTTAGGACATCTTCCAGGCTTCCTCCTATTTATTTCTTTGTCGCTCAATTTGGTAGAGTGGGCAGTGAAGTAAAAATGTTCGACTGTTAGGTTGTGTCGCAAGTTTCACATTTTGGTTTCTCTTCCTGTTAGGTAGTGTGAGGACGTCAGAGCAGTGTGTCCTATGCGTAATCTGCTGATCTTTACCTGTTCTGCCCTAGGGAGGTTTATCGGACTTCCTCTGCTACCTATTATTGGGTGTACACGTTTCAGAGAATTGTCTCTTTGGCCCCACTCGTCTTATTCCTATTATTCCTATTATTCCTATTATTCCTATTATTCCTATTATTCCTATTATTCCTATTATTCCTATTATTCCTATTATTCCTATTATTTCTATTATTCCTATTATTCCTATTATTCCTATTATTCCTATTATTCCTATTATTCCTATTATTCCTATTATTCCTATTTTTTTTTTTTTTTTTTTTAGGCGTCGACTGCTGAGGTCATTGGCCTATACACTAACGTAATCAGATATTCCGAAATAATCCTGCAGCCTTCAGAAACCTAATAACGTTCAGAATATGTTTTGCCTGATTCAGGATTCCTTCTAACTCTCCCGTCAACTTATAAAACTGTCTCATGTGGTATAGTCCGGGACATGTACTCAAAATGTGTTGTACAGTGATCTGATCGCCACAGTTCACACAGTTAGGAGGAGGTTCTCCAAGTAACAAGTGAGCGTGCGTGAGGTCTGTGTGACCAATTCTTAATCTATGGATCTTCACTCGTTCAAATCTACTCAGACGTAGAGGTGGTCTCCAAGGTCTAGTATAGCCTATCGCCGTTCTCAGAGCTTCCTTAAGATCGGTGTGTCTTACCACTGGAACATCCACATGCCCTCCTGGCGGCCCGTTTAGCTGCCTCGTCCGCCATTACATTGCCAGCTATGTTCGTGTGGCCAGGTACCCATACCAGTGCCACCTTTTTCCACTCGCGGTAACATGCTGGTATAAAGCTTGTACTCTTTGGGCAAGTGGATCGCGAGGAAAAGTATCTTGATACTGTGTAGCACTCAAACTGTCGCTTACGACAACAAAGCTGTTCCTGTAGCACTAATCAAACAAAATAAGAGGGCTTGCCATAGAGCATATAGTTCAGCCCCAAGTATCGTATACATAGACGACAGCGTCCATTCATGTGCTAAGCCCTCAACGCTTATGGCACACCTCACTCCGTATTCCGTGCGCGATCCGTCTGTATATATCACCGTTGAATTGTGGTGTTCGTCCAAAATAGCTTCAAACTCCTCTGGTAAGATACGTCGGGCGTGCTACTTCTACAGAGATTCTTGAGTCGAAGACAGGTCTCCACAGCAGGGACGGACCAAGGGGAACTTCGCGTGGCCTATCGGTAATACCTCTGGAATGCTTACGTCTAAGGTGTTTACAAGTTCAAAGGCTCGTATCCCGGTTGGTCTTGTAATAGATGGCCTATTGGTGAACTTTTTCCAATCCCCAAAGAGAGTTCGATAATTGGGATGATCTGGTTGGGCTCGAATTTTTGCTACGTACCCGCATAGAAGCAAATCTCGTCTACGGAATAGCGAGGAAAATCCTGTTTCTTCATATAATTTAGCAACAGGGCTCGTGGGAAAGGCACCTATTGAATATCTAAGACCCGCATGGTGTAAGGGATCTAGTTTCTTCAGAGCTGACTTGCGTGCTGAAGCATAAACCACGCACCCGTAATCCATTTTGGACAGTAAAAGGGATCGATGGATATTTAGCATTGTATCAGGATCGGCACCCCACCTGGTACCGGCAAGCGCTTTAAGGACGTTTATAACTGATTTGCATCGATCCACGAGCCCATCGATGTGCTGGTTCCATCTTAACTGGTCGTCAAATACCAGGCCCAAGAACTTGACCGACCTTGTTACTGGGAGGCGTTATCCTTAAAGAAAGGACCGGATCATAGTGCGGCTTTCTAAGACGACAAAAGTGAACACATTTGGTCTTTTCTCGTGAAATACTGAATCCAGTGTTCTCGGCGTTTTGCACTATGCTATTTATGGCCGGTTGAAGGTCTCGTAATTTGACCAATAGTAGTGCCTGAACAGAATATGGCCAAGTCATCTACATATAGGCACCGTTTTACTCTTGCGTCAATGTTGTTGCAATGTCGTTGATAGCTATAGCGAAAAGTGTAACGCTTAAGGGCGATCCTGGGGATGCCATTTTCCATTATTCTTGGCCTAGAGAAGGAATTTCCACATCTGGTTTTGAAAGTCCTGCCTTGCAGGTAGTCCACCAGGAAGAGGTAGGTTTCCTCAATCCCCACCCGTGCAGCTTCTGCAAAACACAATATCCAAGTCAAGTCGTACGCCTTTTCTAGGTCAAAGAAAGTGCCACAGTGTGCATCCTATCTCTAAATGCCCTTTGTACGACGCCCTCAAGAAACACTAGTTGGTCGGTGGTCGAGCGGTTCCAACGAAATCCCGCCTGATAATCGACTAGGCGGTGCTTCGACTCAAATACATAAGCCTGTTGTTGATCATCCTCTCGTAGAGTTTGCCCAAGCAACAGGTTAGACTTATGGGCCGGTAGCTTGCTGGAGCCAAGGGATCTTTGCCGCTTTTAGAATTGGAACGACCACCGCCTCCTTCCATTGTCTAGGGTAAGTATTCTGTAACCAGGATTTGTTATACAGCTTCAGGAGCGATATTTTGGCGACTGGGGAAGGTGCTGGATGAAGATGTATGGAATTGCATCCGGACCCGTGAACTCGATTTAGAGCATCCCAAAGTTTCATCGAGCTCTGCCATGGAAAATGGTATGTTATATGGCTGTTCATTGCCTTTTGAGAAATCCAGAGGAGTTTCTAGAGCCATCTTATTATCCCGGAAGGGCAATGGATAATGTTGAGAACTGCTTGCTTCTACAAAATGGTCGGCGATCGTCTCAGCAATGGAATCGGAGAGTCTGTGATATGCCCATCCTTCATCTCAATTTGGTGTATGTTGACTCGTCTTGCCAGTCGCTACCGCCTTAACCTTCCGCCAAACTTCGGATGTCGATGTGCTGGGTCCAATCGTAGAGACGTACACATTCCATGACGCACGCTTTCGTTCCAGGGTTACACGTCGGGCGTTTGCTCTGGCTCGCTTAAAATTAATTAAATTTTCCAGAGTGGGACGACGACAATACACATTAAATGCCTTTTTTTTGTAAGTAATCGCGTCGTTCACCTCCTTGCACCACCAGGGGACCCTCTTCACAGCCCGTTGACCACCCACTTCTGGGATAGAGATTCTTGCCGCGTAGAATGGCATCTGTGAGAATTTGTACTCCACAAGACAGATCAGCGTCTGGAGGTACTTCCATAGACATTTCCTCTTCAAATACGGACCAATCCGCCTTTTCCAAATTCCATCTACGGGGAGTGATGTCGGTAGGTCTTGGAGAGCTGGTTTCGATAACAATAGGAAAATGATCGCTATTGTAGAGATCATCAAGAGGTGTCCATCTGAAACGAGTGGCTAAAACAGGCGAGGCGAGGCAAGGTCGATTGCGTGGAAGTTACGGGATCTAGAGTTAAAGTAGGTAGGGGCCCTCGTATTTAATAGTATGGTGCCGTCCGTTCTAGTAACTCTTCCACTTTACGACCTCTACTGTCTCTAGATTCCGAGCCCCACAGGGGCTATGCGCATTGGTCTCCCACCAATAAAAACGGAGCAGGAGCTGATCCACCAGATCATGCAGATCTCCGACTTCCCAATCGTCCTCGGCAGGTACAGGCTACATAAGGACATAACAATTGGATGTAAATCCGCACTGCCACCGCTTGAAGCCGGGTATTTAGAGGTACTGGCATAGATCGTGCATCACAACGAGTTAATACGGCCACTCCTCCTCTAGCCCTAGTGGCTACGTTGTCGTCCTTTCTTATAATATTATAACCTCTCAAACCATATGGTTGACGTGTTTTAAATGTGTTTCTTGTAGACACACACACAACGGCTTCTGGTCTGTTAGTATTGTCTTAAGGTCAATATATTTTGAACGACTCCATTACAGTTCCACTGAATAATATTGTCCATTATTAGTGGATAAATAAATAAATTACTAAATAAATAAATAAATATAACACATAATAAACAATATTGACCTTTTACTTAGTGGACAAACAAACATGTATATCACAGTTAACTGTAAGTATAGTTATACCTAGTTGACAAAACAGACATGTATATCACAGAAAAGTAAGATTATAAAATATCACAGTAAAGGTATCACAGATATTATCACAGTTAATTGGTACAAGCCCTTATCGAGATATCCTCCTTTGAAGGATTCTGGGCTTACCTTTCGGCCACCCTTTCTTCTTTTTACCTTGTTTTGCCTCTATCACAGTCTCCTCGTCCAGAGACGTAATGCTAGAATCTCTGGAACGAGATCTAGGAGCGAGGTCTTTCTTTTGCCCCTCGGTTTCTGCTTCCATATTTTCCACCTCGGAGGAGGTAGTGGGTTCCATAAGTTAATATTTCGTGGCCGGTTTAATTACAGGAACTTCAAACATAGATCTAGGATGCTCGATTATCTTTTTGTGGCGAGAACTTTCATTAGCATTTCCATTTCTTCCTTAATAATTTGTCTGATTTCAGGGCCGACAGATCGAACAGGTTCAGGAACAGGTGCTGACGCAACCTGGGCAAAGGTGTTACTGGTGTTACTAAAGTGTCTACTTTCTTCTTTGCATCCAAGTAAGACAACCTGTGTACTACCTTAACTTCTTGAATTTTGGTTTCCAGCTTAAACACTGGACAGCTTTTTGCTATTGCCTTGTGCGGCCCCTGACAATTAGGACAAACGATTGGGACTTCACAAGAAGAACCCTCGTGTGGATATTTACCACCGCACCTCTTATCATACTTACAATTAACCGAGGAATGTCCGAATCTCTGACAATTAAAGCATCTAAGCGGGTTCGGGATGTACGGACGCACTTGCAGGGATAAAAGCTGCCTGAATGGTCCTAGGTAATTTAGGAACATTGTAAGTACGTGATTTGCTGTGTCTACAAATTCTCCATCACGCCTCGTTCTAATTCTTCTTACCTCCAATACACCTTGACTCTTTAAGTTGTCCTTAATCTCTTCAATGGAACAATTTAACAGATCTCGACAGAACACAACACCCCTCGACGTATTAAGAGCGCCGTGAGGCTACTACAATCTCAAAATCTCCAAAACGAAGGCATTTAAGTAATTGTTTAGACTGTTTGCCAGATACAGTTTCCACTAGCAACTCTCCTTAACTTTCTTAACCTCTTTAACATTGCCTATTAACCCATATAAGGTTTTACTTATTAGGAAGGGACTTACATTTGTAAAGTCGCCTTCCTTCTTTTAGGACCAGGAACCGGGGCACAGAGTCCTCCTTCTCGCTGATACCATTATGAATATTAAGTGGGGAAAATCCTCACACCTGCCTTAGAACTTACGTCATCAGGACGGATTTTCGAGGGCTTATTAATGGGCCCTCAGCCACTTCCATGTTTAAGGAGGTGGCCTCACATTATTTTTCAATGATACATTCATCCTGTTCCCAAGAGAACCCTCGGTCACAAACGTCACTAGCAGCAGAGCCGGGATACTACCAGAAGGCATTAATACTGTGGAGGCGCCTCTTCCCCACAGGCGTTTCAACGCTAAGGACCAGGCTTCCCCTGGCCACGCTCAGGCTTCCTTGCGCAATCCCATCAGCACCTAAAACTGCCAAACGACCTTGGGATTGGGGATTTTTATAGAGGTTACCTTCCTCGTAGCCCAGGCGGTAAAGCCACCGACCGCTAGCTGTACGACGTTCCCTAGCCACGCCTTACTAGAGTCCCTGAAGTACAGTTCGCGGTTGCGGTATTAGGACACGGCTAGCGCTCAGCCGTCCCCAGCAAGGACATCCGGCTTGCACACCCGTATACGCTTTTGACGGCGCATGTCCTGGGAAGAAGAAAGAAAAGGAAAGGTCTCAGCTTACGCTGGGAGCCTGAAGAACAAGGGTTAGAGCAAGGGTGCTCCGATAGAAAAGAGTTAAAGTAAGGAAGCCACTCAAGACTAGTATAAGAAAAGTGTGCTTCCAGCTACGGGTACGCAGGGTTGCCATCCCTGACCTCGTTACATACGAGGCCCCACGTGGACTGGTCCGCGACACCGTATTCTTTAGAGCTAACAGTGGCGGTTTACCGCCACGAGCTCATATTTCGGTGTTGGCCTTGCATCACTTAAGATCATTTGCAAGGTCATTCCCCTATCCGCCACCTGGGGACGCGCCTAGTAGGTAGTCCAACCCCTAGGCCTATTCCTATTATTCCTATTATTCCTATTATTCCTATTATTCCTATTATTCCTATTATTCCTATTATTCCTATTATTCCTATTATTCCTATTATTCCTATTATTATTCCTATTATTCCTATTATTCCTATTATTCCTATTATTCCTATTATTCCTATTATTCCTATTATTCCTATTATTCCTATTATTCCTATTATTCCTATTATTCCTATTATTCCTATTATTCCTATTATTCCTATTATTCCTATTATTCCTATTATTCCTATTATTCCTATTATTCCTATTATTCCTATTATTCCTATTATTCCTATTATTCCTATTATTCCTATTATTCCTATTATTCCTATTATTCCTATTATTCCTATTATTCCTATTATTCCTATTATTCCTATTATTCCTATTATTCCTATTATTCCTATTTTCCTTTTTTTTTTTTTTGCGAGGAGGAAAATCCTTTATGGACACCACCGTGGTGGTAGTGTATTCTCCATTATTAGGCATACCCACTAAAACCCTTCCTCAGCGCATCAGCTACTAAGGCTATTGGCGCTTATACCCATATAATCAAGTATTTATTGCATTATTTTAGATAAGGTACAGGTAAGTATATACATTTCACTCACAACCTATTTTAACTAATTATAGTTTCTTATAGATGCCTGTTGATTTCAAGTAATTGATTGTGTTCGCTATTGGGTCTAACTCTACTAAATTATCTCGTAGGCTCTCCTGCGGATGGTGTTGCTGTCTCTCTGCATGATAAGTAGGGCAATCAAGGATAATATGTGACACAGTTAGCCTGATATCGCATGTAGCGCATGTAGGATTATCTTCTCCTTTCAATAGATGCCCGTGAGTAAGGGCTGTGACCAAGACGTAATCGGTGTAGTTTAGTAAGTTCGTTTCGTGGCATATCAATACATAATTGAGGCGTACGAACATCTGCTTTTATAAGTGACAGGTGGGTATTAATATGTTGCCATTTTTCTTGTCAACTCAATAATATTTTTTGTTTCAGGCCATTTGTAACTAATGGATTTCGTTGACGGATAGCTGGCATCTCCGACCACGGAGGTACATCACGTGGGGCTTCCGATAGTATGGGAGGCATGCGTTCATGCCCAATAACCTGCAGGTATTCCATAAAACGTATCCCAGCTGGACGGGTAATTGTCCTCCTATTTGCATACATATTTATATTCGGAACAGCAAACAGCTGTTGGGATGTAATGGCTTTGATTTAATACGAATCATGTAATTCGCCATTAAAATATAACGCCGTATTTCAAGTGGAGGTAGTGAAGCTTCACAGTAAAGAGATTGAGCCGGGCTGGTAGGAAGGCGCCAAAAGAGTACCTAATTCAGCATTGTGGATTCTATCCAAGGTCATTAGTATACTTTTGCGGGCTGATCCGTATGCTATACTGCCATAGTCTATAACCGATAGTATCATCGCCTGATATACTCTTAATAGTATTTTGGGTTGTGCACCCATGTGGTATGTGCAAGAACTTTTATTAAATTTAGTGCTTTGTCACATTTTCTTTTAATTTCGTTGATATGTGGCTTCCATCTAAGTTGCGTGTCAAACGACACCGAAACCTAGCTTGAAACACACTCGATCGGCTGGTCACCAAGGTACAGTAGCGGATTGAAGTGCGGTCTTCTAAGCACATAAATGCAGACACTTCGTCTTCTCTTTGAAAATTGAAAGCCAACAGGCGCCATTTGAAACAATGGTGTTAATTGCTTCCTGCAGGGTTCTGGATATTTCACCTACTGTTTTTCCTGAGTACATAATAGCTAGGTCGTCAACATATAAGCACGGTTACAGACTCCTTAACATTATACGCTATATCGTTTATGGCAATTGCAAATAGGTGCAACTCAATATTGAACCCTACGCCATTTTCTAATGCTCTTGAGCTCGACAGTTATTACCAACACGTACTCACTTCTTTCACTTAAAAAGAACGCACCAGTAGTGGAAGTCTTCCTCTGAGACCGTATTGGTATAATTTTGTAGTATAGCGGGACGCCACGTCATGTCGTAAGCACCCTTAATGTCGAAAAGTACAACGACCAAGTGTTCTCTTTTACAGAACGCATTTTGAGCAGCATTCTCTACTACTAAGAGGTGGTCGGTAGTAGATCTACCTTTGCGGAAGCCAGACTGATACGGTACCAAGACGTTGTTGTTTCAAGCCACCACATGAGTCTGTTGTTTATCAGCCTCTCCATGAGTTTTCCCATGCAGCACGTGAGACTGATGGGGCGATAACTGTCAGGAGATAGGGATCTTTCCCAGGTTTTAGAATAGGCACAACAACAGCCTCCTTCCAATCTTCTGGATACATGCCTTGCTAGAGGTATTAAACATCTCTAACAAGGCATGTTTCATGTCGACCGATAGATGCTTGAGCATATCGTTTGTAATCGTATCGGGTCCAGGTGCTGATATTTTACACGTTTTAGTGCTTCCTCTAGTTCTTGCAGTGTAAATGGCGAGTTGTATTCCGAATCATTTACGGAGTTGAAATCAATTTCTTCAACGGGGTTTCTAGATCCGGAAGGTAGGTTCATAGTTTGTAGAACTACTGGTTTTCTCAAAACCTGTTGCCAGGATTTCGGCAATCTCGCTGAGATCTCCAGTAATCCCAGTATTTGTTCGGATGGACGAAACTTGTTGGATCTGCTTCTTCCGGATATAGATTTAATCTTGCCACTTCAGTCGTAGCCGTGGTGGATGTTAGTAGACGTGTATCTGTTCCAGCAAGTTCGTTTGCTGTCCAGTATTACACGTCTACATATCTCGAGCCTTTTAAAGGTTATCATATTTTCGACTGTACAGTTATTTCTAAATCTAGAGAATGCAGATTTCTTGTCCCGGATAGCACGTTTACTTCGGGTTCCACCATGGAACTACCGTTTAAGTGGCGATTTACCAGATCTAGGTATACTGATTTCGCAGCACTCAGAATGGCGTTTGTGACATTTTGCACAGTAGGATCTTGTGGGTAGCAAACGATTGGCTAAAGCGTGTCCAATCAGCTTTGACGGTAATCCATCTTTTCACTGCATGTATAGGAGATTTTTGCTTGTTTCAATACAATGGGAAAATGGTCGCTGTTTCGTAGGTCATCGTCGACGCTCCATTTAGAACGGAGCAAGTTGACTGACACAAGTGTCAAGTCAATGGCGGTAAAATTCTTTGATCTGACGTTGAAATACGTGGGACTGTCGTTGTTAAGCAACACAATGTCGTCTCGCTCAAGCCACCGATTAAGTTCACGCCTTGCGTCAGTTTTGAAGAACCCCATGCCGGATTGTGGGCATTAAAATCCCCTAATCAGGAACGGGGTTTAGTTGACCTATAACGTTATCGAAGCCAGCAATCTGCCAATTGCCATCGGGTAAGTAAATATTACACACTGTAACATTCAAGGGATGGATCACTCGCGACAACAACTTGTAGCTCGGATCGGATATTTACTAGTTGGTATCTGACATCGTTCCGAACTAGTGTTACAACACCACCGCTTGCTCGTTGTTGCAGACAAGCGTCCTTCCGGGCAACCTGATAGCCCTTCAAGGCGTATGGTTGTCCTGGTTTAAGATGACTCTCCTGAATGCACAGGCACATTGGGTTGTGCTCTTGTATTAATTTAATGTCACAGTATCGCTGGACAAGTCCTCTACAGTTCCATTGTACTACTTTATTCATTGAGGTAGATAAATAATATATATATATATATATATATATATATATATATATATATATATTTATATATATATATATATATATATATATATATATATATATATATATATATATATATATATATAACTATAATTTTGGACGAGCACAAAATAAATTAATAAATTAACATATAAGTATATAGACGAAGGACAAGAACAGTATGTACAAACAATACACTAATATAAAAATATCACAGATAGATGTCACGTAATATCACAGCTCTTAATCCTTTTGATCCCGCCAGATAGTTGCTGGGAGGACACAGCAGGCGTTTTGGAGGCAATCTGGGTTTCCTTTGGCCAGCCTTTCGTCTTCTTCTTCTGCTGACCTTGCTAATTTCAGGGTGATCAACAGTAGATGTCTCACTGTAGAGGACGTTCTACCTTCTCCGTCTCAACAGCCATCGCCTCTGATCTTGTGCTTACACTAGATTCCGACCCATTTCGGGTACAGGTGTACATTGCGATGCTATAATTTCACCAGGCTTAGATACCTGAGTTATAACTTTTGGTATAAAGGCTCCTTCAAGGCTTTAACAGTTCCGGAACCAACTCTTTGACGAGCGAGCTGATTTCCGGTTTCTTTTTGTAAAGCTTGTGGTACACAGGTCCCTGAATTGGGTACGTATCACCACCAGTTTCTTAGCTTCGAGGTAGCTAATGTTGTCTCTAGCTTTAATCTTGAATAGCAACCTCCTGCTTGTACACAGGACATGCCTGCGATCGTGCAGAGTGGTTGCCTTCACAATTTAAACATTTAATGGGTTCTTTACGAAGACCCTTCATGCAGGACTGTCCACAAACGCAGACTTGATCAGAATTGCACCTAAGGGATGTATGTCCATACTTCTGGCATTTAAAACACCTTAAAGGTGATGGAACATACAACCGGACCTCTAAGGAATAAGCAGCCCTTATTTTTAGGAAGAACCGGTGTATCGAACGTAGTACGTGGTTTGGCGTATCTCTCAACACTCCGTCCCTCCTTGACTTAAGTCTTCGAACTTCAATTACCTTTTGTTCTGCTAATTCTGCTCTAATGTCGTCTTCACTGCAATTCAGCAGGTCAGGGCAATAGATAACACCTCGCGACTTATTCATTGTCGCATGTGGTACAATATCAACTTGGAACCCTAAGAACGAAGTAGTTACTTGCATTGTGCGAGATTGCTTTTCCGTTCGAGTTTCTACTAAAATCCCATCCCTGATCTTTTTCACCGTCTTTAGCTCACCGAACAAACCATATAGCGCCTTACTTATCAAAAAAGGGCTCACCTTATCAAAGTTGAGCCCATCTTTCCTTTTCAGGACCAGGTACCGGGACGAGCCCGTCACTTGGCTCACTGACCTGTTCTCTATTCCTATTATTCCTATTATTCCTATTATTCCTATTATTCCTATTATTCCTATTATTCCTATTATTCCTATTATTCCTATTATTCCTATTATTCCTATTATTCCTATTATTCCTATTATTCCTATTATTATTCCTATTATTCCTATTATTCCTATTATTCCTATTATTCCTATTATTCCTATTATTCCTATTATTCCTATATTCCTATTATTCCTATTATTCCTATTATTCCTATTATTCCTATTATTCCTATTATTCCTATTATTCCTATTATTCCTATTATTCCTATTATTCCTATTATTCCTATTATTCCTATTATTCCTATTATTCCTATTATTCCTATTCCTATTATTCCTATTATTCCTATTATTCCTATTATTCCTATTATTCCTATTATTCCTATTATTCCTATTATTCCTATTATTCCTATTATTCCTATTATTCCTATTATTCCTATTATTCCTATTATTCCTATTATTCCTATTATTCCTATTATTCCTATTATTCCTATTATTCCTATTAATCATATTATTCCTATTATTCCTATTATTCCTATTATTCCTATTATTCCTATTATTCCTATTATTCCTATTATTCCTATTATTCCTATTATTCCTATTATTCCTATTTTTTTTTTTTTTATTGTGTGTAAGCACATCGACAGCTGTGGTCTTTAGTGCTGTTCACTAGTCTTTTTATTTTTCTGTTTGGCACTTATAATTTGTTGTATATATCTGTAACTTTCAGAAACCGTAATGTGTTTGTGATATTTTCGATGTTCCTCAGGTTGTCTGTCAGTGTGTTGGTTATGGAGAACAGGTTTCTTGCATAGGTGTATGATGCACAGGAGCAAATAATGTGCTCGATAGTCACATGCGTATTACATTGTACACATATTGAGGTGGTTCGTTAGTAAATAAATGTTTATGTGTTAAAGAGCTATGGCCGATTCGTATTTTGTGGAGAATACTGTATTCTTTTCTGGATAGGTGTAATGGTGGTTTCCATTTATCAACCGTTGGCTGTATTCTTCTTAATAGATTGTGCAAGTCCAGCTTTTGCCATGTTTGCTTTAATTTATTTTTAGGAAACTAGCATAATTTGTACTATTTTCAATAATGATGTTTTCGTCATTAGGGTCTTGTGCTGCTTGACGTGCGGCTCATCAGCTCTTTCATTTCCTATGATGTTGGTGTGGCTAGGGACCCATGCAAGTTCTATTTTATGTCCTGAGTCTATCAGGTGTTTAATTGTGGAAATGATGTTCTGTGCCAAAGCGTCATGCGTGTATGGATTCTGTAGACTTGTAAGGGAACTGAGGGAATCGCTGGCAATAAGAAATTTATTCTTGTCTCTTAATGACTCCAGTAGCGAGCTTGCCAGATGCTATATAACTCTGCTGTATATAGAAGTGTGCAATGGCATGGACCAGCGGTGTTCGTCACCTTCAACTGAAAATGCAATCCACCTGTGTTTGTTTTGATCCGTCTGTATACAGCACGAGATATTTGCGGCATTTAAAGCAGATTTTAAATTCCGCCAAATAAGTACTTTGAGGCGTATTATCCTTATGATGTTTAGTAAGGTCATTCAATATATTTATACAAGGTGCTAACCAGGCGGAATTTCTAGCGGCCTCAGAGGTAGCATTTGTGGAAGGTGTTGATCAATTGATTCTAACGTGTTATTTATATTGTACCGCAAGGGTTTGTGCAATCTTTGCAAAGACAAAGTCTCGTCATTACAAAATAAGGTGTTATAGTTTGGATGGTTTGGCAGCGCATTAATTTTGCATGCATATGTTAATAGTCTATATTTTCTGTGTAAGAACAAGGGTAATATACCTGATTCACATAGACTATTAGTTGGACTGGTGTAAAACGCACCAAGTGAATATCTTATGGCAGCACTTTGTACTGCGTCCAAAGGTTTTAGAGCACTTTTGAAGCTGATGAATATGCTTCACAACCGTAGTCGATTTTGACTGTACAAGCGTTTTATACACTCTGAGAAGAATTTCTGGATCAGCTCCCATTTAGAGTTTGCCATGGCTCTTATTAAAGCTACCTTACATCGTACAATTGTTGTCTATGCTCTTTCCATGTTAACCTGGAATCTAATGTTAACCTAAAATACCCAGAATTTTATTTTTGATGTGTTTTTTTCAAGGTAAGAAGAGGGCCAAAGTGTGGTTTTCTTAATTTGCAGAAATGCATACAGAACGATTTTTCTGGTGATATTTTGAATCCTATACTTTCCGCATTCGATAGTATACGATCGATGGCTTCCTGTAATTTTCTATTGATTTCTCCCATAGTAGGAGCAGAGTATAAGATTGCTAGGTCGTCGACATAAAGGTATGCACTGATTTCGGAGGAATAGAATTTATTAAGTCGTTTATGGATATTGCGAAAAGTACCACCTTAATGTTGAACCTTGAGGGATTCCGTTTTCCAATATTCTACTAGAGGAAGGAGAGGTCCACTCTGACTCGAAATCGTCTGTCTTCTAGAAATGAGATTATGAATTGTGGTAAGTTACCTCTAAAACCCCATTCATATAACCTTTTACGACTCCATACCTCCACGTCATGTCAAACGCCTTCTCAACATCAAGAAAACAGCCACTGCATGATGTCTACGCCAAAGCTTTGAGGATTGTGTCCTGTAGGTGTACTAAATGATCCACTGCAGATCTTTGTCTAAATCCCATTTGACAATTTACATAAGTTGCCGTTCTCAATAATCCACATTAGTCTTTTACTCACCATTTTCTCAAGTACTTTTGCCATACATGAAGTCAAGCTAATTGGCCTATAATTTTTTGCGTATGGATTTTTCCCATTTTTAAGATAGGAACAATTATGGCTTCCTTCCAGCAGGTAGGTATCTACCTTCTGCCCAAATCGTGTTAAATTCATTAAGAACCAGTTGCTTATACGGGTTGGTGAGTTTGTTAGCATTTCGTGTTATTAGGTCTATACCTGGAGAGGAGGATTTGTTACACTTTAGAGCTAGCTCGAATTCTATTAACGTGAAAGGTACATTATATTCAGCAATTTCGGTTTCGCTAAAATTTACTTAACCTCTCTTTTATGTTTTGAATGCAAGAAAGAGGCGTCGTAATTTTGAGAACTGCTTGTATTTTGGAATTGATCTGCAATGATATTAGCTATATGGTTGGCTTCAGTAACTACGGTGTTGTTGACCTGGGTTGTAACGTAAACGCTGTATTTTTCCTGATATAGCTTTAATTTTTTTCCACATGTCTGTGCATGAAGTTTGACATGTGATTGACGATACATAGGTTTTCCATGAATCTCTTTTGCTTTGCAGAATAATTCGTCGGAAAGACCTCGCTTTTGAAAGCTATAAGATTTTCATTTGTGGGATGTCTACGATAGAAATTGAATGCCCGTTTTTTGTTTTCCTGCTTCACTGACAGTTCGATTCCACCACGGTACCTGACGTTTTACTGGCGTTCCTCCTGTTTTTGAATGGCGGCAGTGCGCATTTATTATCTTGCTTGTGATTTCTTGTATACCACATACGGTTTCTTGGAGGTTTGAAGGCATTATCAGGTGTGACTGGAACACATCCCATCGGGCTTCTGAGATTTTCCAGCGAATTGGTGTTACCATATGCGTACTATGATGTTCAGTACTCTACAATGGGGAAGTGGTCACTATAATAGAGATCATCTAGTACTCTCCATGTGAGTGATCTAGCAATGTGTGCGGAAGCCATTGTTAGATCTATTGCTGAAAAGGATCCGGATCTTGCGCAGAGGTGAGTGTTTGCACCGGTATTTAATAAAATAGTTGATTTCGGTCTATCACGTTCTCTAGTGTTTGTCCACGTGTATCAGTACGAAGAGAACCCACAGGCGATTATGGGCATTGAAGTCACCCATCAATATATACAGGACAGGTAATTGATCTATAATATTTTGAATATCGTGCTGTTGCCAATTATTATTAGGAATATATATATTGCAGATAACCACTTTTATTAGCGGTTATTTTTATCGCAATGGCTTGTAGCTGTGTCTTCAATGACACTATATCATATTGGACATTCTCCCTAATAATTGCTACTCCACCTCTAGCTCTGAGGTTAGAGGTACATCTTTCTAACTATCCTATGTCTACGCAGATAATATGGTTGATTTGGCTTGAAATGTGTTTCTTGTATGCAAAGACATAGAGGGTTGAACTCGTTAATAATTAATTTGAGTTCGCAGTAGCGATTAATGCATCCGTTACAGTTCCATTGAATTATGGAATCCATTGTTAATAGTAACGTTTTTTTTTTTTAATAGTTGATTGGCTAACGAGTTAATAGTTAAAAAGCACGAGCACAGATAAATAACATATAAATATAAAGAACTAATAAATAAATAAATATATAAATATATACAAAACAAACAAATAAGTAAATAAATAATATAGATATATAAAAATATAAATAAAATACACAATGTAGCAAAACACTACTATTGTAGATATCACAGATGTAATTCTTATACTACAGAGTACGCAAAAGACAATTAATCATATAGGACTAGTAGGACTCTTCTTCGTTTTGCAGATCTGAGCAAACCGAGGTGGTTTCCTCGGTTTCCTTTGCCATCCCTTTTTCCCTTTCTTTGATTCTGAAGAAATAGATTCATCTTCTGATGCAACCGAGCTACAGGAGAGCGTTTACGTTTTTCAACATACGTGGAGGTTGAGCAGGTTGAATATGTAGATGGTGGCATCATACATTCTTCAGGTAAAGATACCGCGGACGATTTTTGAAGTAGGGTGAAATTCGACTAAGTGGGGTAAGGTTCCCTAGCCAATGCTGGTACGTCGACCTTGGACTGAGAAGCTACAGGAGAGCCGCCTTGGAGTAACTAATTTCAGGGGATGGTGTTGAATCATTATCTTTCTTCTTGCTTCGTTATGTGATTTTCTCCTTTACTCACTTCCTGAATTGCACTCTCTTGTTTAAATACTGGGCAGATTGTGGCTCTAGCTGAGTGCCCGCCACCACAGTTGGTACATGTGATGGGTTGTTCACAGGAAGACCTGCGTGTAGTGGTTTACCATTATTCCTATTATTCCTATTATTCCTATTATTCCTATTATTCCTATTATTCCTATTATTCCTATTATTCCTATTATTCCTATTATTCCTATTATTCCTATTATTCCTATTATTCCTATTATTCCTATTATTCCTATTATTCCTATTATTCCTATTATTCCTATTATTCCTATTATTCCTATTATTCCTATTATTCCTATTATTCCTATTATTCCTATTATTCCTATTATTCCTATTATTCCTATTATTCCTATTATTCCTATTATTCCTATTATTCCTATTATTCCTATTATTCCTATTATTCCTATTATTCCTATTATTCCTATTATTCCTATTTTCTATTATTCCTATTTTTTTTTTTTTTTAATAAATAAGGCTTCGACTGCTAAGGTCATTTCGCCTATGTAGCATATTAGTCTTATTGACTTTATTCATCACATTATATTTCTTGGAACAGATTGATTGCTCTTAAAAGTTTATTGTATTTTTATACTTTCACTTGTTTGCAGGCTTCCTCTTACAGTAATTAGTCCATAGTTTAACCGCAGAGCATTGTACATAGGACAATCGCAGATGACATGCCTAACAGTTATCTGTACGTTACACTCGGTGCATATCGGTGCATTTTGACCCGTCAGAAGATGCTTATGGTTAAGCCGTGTGACCAATACGCAGCCGATGCGTCTTGGTCAGACTTTCTCGATCCGCTTTGAATGACAAATACTCCATTCTAACGGATCTCTTCACCTGGTACAGATGGGTATTTTGGTTCTGCCATCGTATTTGCCACCCGTTCACAACTCTTTCTTTCAAACTGCTCACTAAGTCCGCCGGTCTTACAAATGGCACATCTGCCTGCTTCTTCCGAGCAGCGTTCGGGAGCCATCCTTGGTCATTTCCATGCACACCTATATGGCTGGGCATCCAAAAAGGTTACCTGGCAATGTCGTGTTGTTAGGTGTGCACTAGGCAACGTACCCTTTGCACAAACGGTTCCGTAGAGAACGTGTCTCGCAAACTTTCCAGAGCGCTTCGAGAATCACACATGAGGCAAGTCGCGCAAGTCGTGGGGTAAAGAGAACAACAAAAGAGCTTGCCATATCGCGTACTGCTCTGCGAGGTAAATTGACGCGTTTTTATTGAGGGACCAGGAATGCACCTCCTCCTCTACAACAAACGCAGATCCCACACCTTCATTGGATTTCGAACCATCCGTGAATATGATTTTTCACAAGCATTTTTGTTCACAGCTTGAAAAACTTTTGCCGCCAGGCGTGATTGGACAGTTCATGTTTTAAGTTTCCGCAAGTTCCCACCTTAATTGGGCGCAACCCCAAGGCAGTTCAAAGGTACATGTACTTATCAATTCGGGAGGATCAAACCTCTTGTGCAGAAAATTTCTGAATCTCCAAAAACAGACTTCCGACGGTGACATTTGCATCTTCTGTAGTAAACTTGTACAGAGGGTGACTCGTATTCCCATGATTTTTGAAATGTATTTGATAAGTAGCATGTTCCTTCTATCTGCTAGTGAGCAGAGGCCCGATTCACAATATAAGCTCTCAGGCTTGTAGGAAAGCACCCAAACAATAACGTATACCTACATTGTGTATTGTATTCAATGCTGAGGGTTTGGTCTGACCCATAACAATGCAGCCATAATCAATTTGCGATACAAGGGTCCGATACAAAAATCATGGTTTTGGGTTCCGCACCCCATCTGGTGCGTGCCAATACTTTAAATAAATTAAGTGTTTTGGTACACTTCCGCTTTAGGTATTGGATATGACTTTTCCAGGTTAATTTAGTCGAAGGTCAGACCCAGAAATCGGACAGTTTCCACATCTTATTGGCATGTCATCCAGATATAATAATGGATCGTAATGAGGTCTGCGCAGTCTACAGAAATGTAACTTTGTTTTCTCAGGGAGAAACAAATCCTACTGACTGGCCTGTTTGTGTACCGAATTCACCGAGGGCTGCAACTTACGCTGGATCTCCAATGGTCTTACCACGGCAGAATAAGGTGAGATCGTCGACGTATAGACTTTCCACACCAGGCTGTAATTGTGTGGCAATCTCATTGATTGCCAAAGCAAAAAGCGTACAGCTGAGTGCGGAACCTTGCGGTACTCCATTTTGTAAAGATCTGGACGAAGACAGGACATTACCAACACGAACATAAAACAGTCGATTAGACAAAAGGACATCACTAACTTGGGTAAGTTGGCAAGCATATTTTGCATTTTTGCAGTATTCCATGTCTCCAGGTCATGTCATAAGCACCTTTCAGGTCAAAAAATTGCGACGAGATGTTGTCGCCTCTTAAACGCCTCTTGAACTTGAAAGTCCAAGTAAGCTAGGTGGTCGGTTGTAGACCTGTGCGGACGAAAACCTGCTTGCTGTGGTACAAGAAAGCTGTTATTTTCCAGCCACCACATCAGTCTGCTGTTCACCATTCTTCCAGTAGTTTGCCCAGGCAAGAGGTTAAACTAATTGGTCTATAGCTGCTAGGTTGTGATGTATCCTTTCCCGGTTTCAGGATTGGAACAATAATCGCCTTTTCCATTGTGCCGGGTAGAAGCCATCCGTCCAGATCTTATTAAACAAAGCAAGGACCGACCAAAAAAAATCAGGTAAGTTTTCAGCATGTCATTTTTATTTTATCTATTCCAGGTGATGTGTTTTGGGTTTGCGAATTGCACTTTTCATTTCAATCATTGTGAAAGGTAAGTTATATTCGTGCTGTTGTAGGCACTCAAAATTTAGATTAACCTCCCTGTCTTCCTTGGTTTCAGCGAACGCTTGTTCATAGTTGCTGGTACTGCTGATACGCTCAAAGTGATCCGCCAGCATATCAGCAATCTCTTCTTTGTCCTCTGCTATGGTGGCATTGTCTTTGAAGAGATACGCGATGCTCTTGAAAGAGCTTTTGCCAGCTATGGCTTTGGCCTTTCTCCAAACATCGCTAATGGTAGCATCTGAATTAATCGACGACGTGTAGTCATTCCAACTCCGTCTCTGGCTTTCCAGTATGACACGTCGATTTCTCAGCGCTTTCTTTTTATTCCTATTATTCCTATTATTCCTATTATTCCTATTATTCCTATTATTCCTATTATTCCTATTATTCCTATTATTCCTATTATTCCTATTATTCCTATTATTCCTATTATTCCTATTATTCCTATTATTCCTATTATTCCTATTATTCCTTTTTTTTGTGGCTTCAACTACTTGGTTATTTGCCACTTCCTGTGTCGACATATTTATACTTAAATTTTGTTCAACATATCAATCTCCTGTAAGAAGTTAAGTAGCCGCTGTATTTGCTCTTTGCTAAGCTCAAAGTCTTTGTCTATCCCATTGTCAATATTAAATCTTTTTCTGGTCTCTTTTAGCTCATCGCACTCCTGAAGAATATGTTTTATTGTTAGTGTATTATTACAAAGATCGCATTTAGGTTGTTGTGATTATGTAAGGATGTAAGAGTGTGTTGCGTTTGTGTGCCCTATTCTTATGCGCGTAAGGATGATACTAGATCTTCTTGATATGACTGGATAAGGTTCTCTAGGTTGCACATTTGGAGAATGTACTTTCAGGAACCTATGTTCATTTTCCCATTCCCTTTGCCATTCAGCCCATACTGTCTTTTTAATTTCAGTAATGTCTTCCGCAAGTGAGAGATGTAATACTGCCCGTGTTTTCCTTAATCGCTCATGTACGGTTTTCCTTTGCAATGTCGGTGTGTTTTGTGTATTTGGTGACGCTATTCGTATAATTCCTATTATTCCTATTAATCCTATTATTCTTATTTTTCTTTTTCTTTTTCCTCTGCTTTTTCTACTTCTTTTTCTTATTCTCTTTCATCTTTTTCATCTTCTTTTTCTTCTGTTTCTTCTTCCTTTTCGTCTACTTTTTCTTCTTCTTTTTCCTATTCTTCTTCTTCTTTCTTCCTTTTCGTCTACTTTTTCTTCTTTCTTTTCTTCTTTCTCTTCTTCTTTTTCTTCTTCTTTCTCCCATTCTTCTTCTTCTTCTTCTTCTTCTTCTTCTTCTTCTTCTTCTTCTTCTTTCTTCTTTCTCACCTTCCTTTACTTCTTCTTCTCTTTCTTCTTCTCCTCCTCCTTCTTCTCCTTTTACTCATTCTTCTTCTTCTCCTTCTTCTTCTTCTTCTTCTCCTTCTTCTCCTTCTTCTCCTTCTTCTCCTTCGTCTCCTTCTTCTCCTTCTTCTCCTTCTTCTCCTTCTTCTCCTTCTCCTTCTCCTTCTTCTCCTTCTTCTCCTTCTGCTCCTTCATCTCCTTCTTCTCCTCCTTCTCCTTCATCTCCTTCTTCTCCTTCTTCTCCTTCTTCTCCTTCATCTCCTTCTTCTCCTTCTTCTCCTTCTTCTCCTTCTTCTCCTTCTTCTCCTTCTTCTCCTTCTTCTCCTTCTTCTTCTTCTCCTTCTTCTCCTTTCTTCTCTTTCTTCTACTTCTTCTCCTTCTTCTCCTTCTTCTCCTTCTTCTCCTTCTTCTCCTTCTTCTCCTTCTTCTCCTTCTTCTCCTTCTTCTCCTTCTTCTCCTTCTTCTCCTTCTTCTCCTTCTTCTCCTTCTTCTCCTTCTTCTCCTTCTTCTCCTTCTTCTTCTTCTTCTTCTTCTCCTTCTTCTCCTTCTTCTCCTTCTTCTCCTTCTTCTCCTTCTTCTCCTTCTTCTCCTTCTCCTTCTTCTCCTTCATCTCCTCCTTCTCCTCCTTCTCCTCCTTCTCCTCCTTCTCCTCCATCTCCTTCTCCTTCTTCTCCTTATTCTCCTTCTTCTCCTTCTTCTCCTTCTTCCCCTTCTTCTCCTTCTTCTCCTTCTTCTCCTTCTTCTCCTTCTTCTCCTTCTTCCTTCTTCTCTCTTCTCTTCTCCTTCTTCTCCTTCTTCTCCTTCTTCTCCTTCTTCTCCTTCTTCTCCTTCTTCTCCTTAAACGAAGGCGTTGCGGACCCAAGTTCATAGGAACTTTTTCTTATTTTAGTGTCCTCCATGGCGTGACACTATACATGGTACTTTTTTCTATGTCACCCTGTGTATATATATATATATATATATATATATATATATATATATATATATATATATATAATTTAACAGCGTATTTAAAAATCAATTGTATATGTTACCTTTATCTTGATTAGCTTCTTTAATATCAAAAAATAATCCAATTGTTTATTAGCTTTACAAAATAGACCAAAATACGATCCCCCCGTGGTGGGCATATAAAAAAAGAGCTATTGTATCAGGGTAGAAATGATTATTATTGTTTCATCTAATATTTAATTTAGACCTTAGTGTTTTGTTGCAGCAGCCAATTTTTGAAATATTTGTAAACACATTAATTCACGCGATCTCGACGACTGATTGCTACTTTACAATTAATATAAATGAAGTTGTATAACTGTTTAATAATAATAAACACATATTAAGAAAATTCGCCAACGGATTCACGTCTTACAAGACTACCGCCCCTTATTAGAATACAGCCCCCAACGTATAAATAAATTAGATTGCAATCAGTAGATGGGACTAAAATAAATGTAATAATAATTATGCAATCTCCTTTGGTAGAAACGGATCCTAATTAGTAACCGATTAAATCTTTTTTATTCTTAGGTGAAAAAAAATACTATCCCCACGTGGACATATAAAAAGTAGAGGGGAAGGTATCTCAGTGGGCAGGGTTTGTTACGTAAAAAAGTGAAAGTTAAAGTGCCCCGGTACTACTATACTATGTTTATATAGATCTCCCTTTGGGGATCTTGATATACTTCTGGAGATATTGGAACAAACTCTTTGCCTCTTGAAAAATTACTCCCAATCAAAAATATGCGGTGATTTTAATGTAAAACTTAATAGTTGTGAACGAAATACAAATGCTGTCACTGACCTAATGTTATCTCATGGATTCATTCAAACTGTAAAGGAACCACAGAAATTAATACTTGCTTTGATAATATTTTCATAAATTTTTCTAAACTAAAATTTACAATTGAAATTGCAAACACTGATTTATCTAATCATCTAGGTCAATACATTACTGCCCACCTCGATAAGAAAAGTAGTGCAAATCTACAAGAATTGACTACAGTTAGGCCTATTACTCGAACAGGGCTTAATGCTTTATTTAACGATTTTAGTAATGTATCGTGGAACGTCTTAGGCAATAAAAATTTAGGTGTAAATGCCAAATTCTTGATTTTTCAAATAACTTTCTTTCTGCATTTTTGATGGTTTTACCGAAACGGAGACTTATTCCATATAAGCGAGATAACATAAAGTCGTGCAATAACGACATTCGGTCTATCCGAAATCAACTGCATCTTATAACTGAAATACACAACAATCATAAAACTGATCAGTTAAAATCTACGCGTCATGCACTCCGTATTAAATACAAAACAGCCATAAGAAACGCAAAAATTGCGGCAAATCACAAAGCTATATCTGAATATATGAATATATATTAGGTGGTAGGCATGTATATTCCATGCCAGCCGGGGAGGTACCACCACCTTTACCATGGGCTCCTTAATATTGGGTCTCCGATTTTCTGAGCTCGGTAAGGGCTGCAGGTTACCTTTTCCATCATCCTCAATCTATTCTCATCCTTATTCTTCCTTCTCGCCCTCACTGTCTTCCTATCGGATTAAAAGTCCCAAATTAAAAAATAAGATGGCTGTGGTTTCTAGGGTTATAAATTCCGGACGTAAAATCCTGCCCCATTCGGATGTCCGGGAGGGCAGGGCCCAAGCGACCTCGGTCATCGAAAGTATCAACTTTCTGATTCACTACTGCAACACCAGCGGTATCAGGTCTAATCTTAATGCTATTCACCAACATCTTGAACAATTACAACCTGATATATTGTTTCTATCTGAAACACAAGTCTCCTCGGAAAGCTCCGAGTCACCCGACTTGCAATTTCCTCAATACCATCTTCACTCTAACTTTCGATATAAAGGAGGCGTATGTGCCTACATCAAGGACAGAATTGCTTGCAAGAGGGTTTCTTCCTTAGAAAATAAAAATTTTGACGTGATTTGGTTTAAACATTCTGGTCCTAATTTTGTGAAATTCTACTGTTGCATTTATAGGTCTCCTAATGACAGCAACTTTCAAGACTTCTTCGATTACCTTAGTATGAAAGTTGACTATCTCCTGTCTCAGTTTCCATCTTGCGATATCTCATTTGTAGGCGATTTCAATGTTCATAACTCTAATTGGCTTCAATTTTCATCTACTACAAATCCCGCTGGTCATAGTGCAGAAACATTTGCTATTTCATGTGATCTCACACAAATGATTTCTGAACCCACAAGAATCCCTGATAACCCTAACCATACTCCACATCTTCTAGATCTCTTTCTTACATCAAACCCTCTTGTTTATAAAACTTCCGTTCTTTCGCCTTTAGGTCTTTCCGACCATTGTCTAATAAAAATCATTTCTACTGTACCTAATTCCACTGTTGTTCGCAAAACCGATAGAACCTTGTGGTGTTTTAAGTCAGCTCGATGGAGTGATTTACGGGATTTCTTTGCAACCTTTCCATGGCGTGAATATTGTTTTAAGTCGTCCTCTTCTTCGGACATCGCTCTTTCAGTATCTGAAGTCATCCTCATGGGAATGGAGTTATACATTCCGAAAAACAGTACCGTGTAGGTCATTCACGTTCCCAACCCTGGTTCAATAAGGCTTGTTCTGATGCAATATCTTTAAAAATAAATGTTACATTAAATGGAAATCTAATAAATCGGTTGACAGTCATGTAGAATACGTTGGTGCTAGAAATATCTGCAAAAGTGTCATCACTAAAACTAAAAAGTTGTTCGAACAACGAAAATGCAATGAACTAGCTACATCTCCTTTAGGCAGTCGTAAATTTTGGTCTTTAGCAAAAGCCATTAGTAAAAACTTTCGAACATCTTCATTTCCCCTGACATCTATTGACGGATCGGTAGTTGCTGATTCTGTAGACAAAGCCAACGTTTTTGTGGATTTGTTTGCATCAAACTCGTGTCTCAATGATTCTGGAAAAGATGTGCCCCTAGTCAACTCTTCTTCATACGTTATGAAACCAATTCATTTTCGGTACAAGCTCTTGGAATCGATCATCAGTAGGCTTGATCTCAATAAGGCGACTGGCCCAGACGGTATCCCAGCTATTGTCTTAAAGAAATGTTCCCCGAACTAGTACCAGTCCTATCTAAGCTCTATACGATCTCTATATCTTCTGGGAATTCCTTCATCATGGAAGTTAGCAAATGTTCAACCTATTCCCAAAAAGGTGATAAGACCGATCCTCAAATTACAGACCAATTGCCATCACTTCCATTTTGTCTAAAATCATGGAAAAAGCCATCAATCAGCAACTGCTCACGTTTCTTGAAACTAACAAACTCCTTAGTGACCATCCAATATGGGTTTAGGTAAAGTCGTTCAACAGGCGATCTTCTTTCATATGTGACCCAAGTTTGGAACAATACAGTAGAGCAGTCCGGTGAAACAGTTGTAGTCGCTTTAGATATCTCAAAGGCATTTGACCAAGTTTGGCATAAGTGTTTACTTGCCAAACTCACCTCGTTTGGGTTAAATGATGCGCTCATCAACTGGGTTTCTAGTTTCCTTGATAAAGACGAATACGTGTCGTAGTTGATGGCTTTTTTCAAAAGAAGTTAGCATTAACGCGGGCGTACCACAGGGATCCGTTATAGCGCCTACACTTTTTCTGCTGTACATAAACGACCTTATTTCTTCAACAACTAACCCCATCCATTGCTTTGCTGACGATAGCACTCTTCACTGTAGTTCATCTCAGTCTACTCATAGTGATAATCCACCTTCTATGTCAAATCAAGAAATTAAAGCTGAAATGGCAAATTCAATCAACAAAGACATTCAACGTATTCTCGAATGGGGAAGCAATAATCTAGTTAAATTTAATGCTAACAAAACTCAGTGTTGCCTTATGTCCGCCAAAAAGATCGATCATTTCCTGTTGTAAGTATGAATGGCTCAGTTCTTAAGTTTTCAGACTCTATTACTCTGTTGGGTATGACTGTATCTTCAAATCTCTCATGGGTTGACCATCTTCTGTCAGCTACCAAAACAGCTGCTCGTAAAATAGGCTTTTGTACAGATCTAAGCAGTACTTTACCTCTCGACAACTCCTTTTGTTGTATAAGGCCCAAATTCGGCCTCATCTGGAATATAATTCTCACCTTTGGGTTAGTGCTCCCCAATACGCTCTCGATATCGTTGATCGTATTCAAAAGAGAGCGATTAGGCTTATAAATGACCCGTCTTTAACTTCTCACATACAGTCCCTTGAGCATAGACGGATGGTTTCAGTTCTTTCTTTGTATTATCGTTATTACAACGGCTATTGTGCTGGTGAATTACATTCTTTGATACCATCTCCGGCTATCTTTGCGAGAAACACTCGGTTCGCTCAATCACATCATCAGTATGCAGTACAAATCTCCACTTGTCGTACCAAACGGGCTCAATCCACATTTTTCTACACGGCTTCTAAACTCTGGAATGATCTCCCTAGTTCCTCTTTCCTCTCACTTATGATATGAGAAAATTTAAGGTAGCTGTTCATAGGCATCTATTGGCAATTCATTATCCCTCTATCCATCCTCCTAAGTGTTCCTGAGTGCTTTAGCACGATAGGCCTTATTTAGCCTGTTCAGGTCCACAATCATAAAAAAAAAAGCAGTGAACAAAATTAAGGCGACCTGGCAGGTTATTCATTCTTACAGACAGACTACCAATGTAGTTGAGGATGTTAAAATAAAATGTGTATTGCACTCGAATATCCCTCACGATTCAAGAATTACTAAAATGTCTGTGATTTTGTTTGTACTAAAACGATTATTATTTGTTTTTCAGTTGGTTAAAGTAGCCTGATTTCTACTTACTCTATGATTTTTAGAACCACACCCAAACACGTATATTAAGGTTACCATCCATTTTACTATTGCCAGTTATGAGTTTTACTTGTTATTAGTGCAGAAGCTGTTAATTTAGTTATTATCATATACCGGTTATCTTTGTATTCTTGTCATTTTACAATTTTTATTTAACAATTACTAACCGATTATGTACTCTGGTCCTTTCTGTAGAGCTCTTTGAAGTCTGGAACATACAATGATTTGCTCAATCTCTTCACAGTACCTCATCCAAAAGTCTCGTTTGACCATTCTTATGACCTTGTTATACTCGATAAGTGAGGTTTTATATAGGCCCCAGTTTCCGGCGATTTTCGGCCGATTGAAAAGCTTCCTCGTTTGTGCCCTTAATCGAGATGATCTCTCGTGCTAGCAAGGCACAGTCAAGGTTCTCCCCTCTTTCATCGGGCAGTTTACCTGATGCGAGTCCATAATGGCTGTGCGGAGACAACAGCGGGTTCGTGTTGTACTATGTTAAAGCTTATGTATCTATGATCGGAAAGATATAACTCATCCAATACGTGTCATTCGTGAACTAGGGTGCCAGCAGCCACGGTCCCGAATGTTATATCAATCACTTCTCTCCGTGCAATGTTAACGAAGGTCGGCTGATTGACTCTGTTGGCTAGCTCTAGGTTATAGCTAACCAAGTAATCTTGGAGACACCTACCTCGATTGTTGACATCCGTGCTGCCCCAAATCGTGTTGTGCGTGTGTGCGTGGCATCACAGTAGAACAGGAAGCTTCATCCAACTTCACGACTTGTAGTGGGCCAAGTTGGTCAAACGGTAGGTATGCAGATCCGAGCACTCGTTCTTCTCTAGTTCCCACACCCTCCACTGTTAGTCATGCTTCTTTCATCACAAGTCCTTTAATTTGCCTTTTGTAGGTCCAAGGTTTTTGGACCAAGGGTGCCGAGGTGGCCCTGCAGTGATGCAGGTATATCTGGATCACCCTCACCGTAATTTAGTTTGATTTAATTTTCTGGTGTACGTGGAT
The DNA here is from genome assembly GCA_036346205.1 of Vesta saturnalis. Lineage (NCBI taxonomy): Eukaryota > Metazoa > Arthropoda > Insecta > Coleoptera > Lampyridae > Vesta > Vesta saturnalis. Next base: position 24,826 of record JARFJB010000563.1, on the reverse strand, counting down.
CATCAGGTTGCGGTTTATGTGAGGGTCCCCCAACAACTGATGCCGCTTCCCCCGCCACCATATCAGTCTCCTCTTCCTTTCCTCTCTCTCTTATCTCATCTAGCTTGGATAGGAGTCTAAAGTTTACCTTCGTGACACCCACGTAGGGATAATGGCTTACCGGGGTTCCTATGCTCTCCCAGGAAGATATATCCATTAGGATTAGCGTTTGTCCTTATTCCTGTCTACTACCCGCTAGTTGCCTGTGGCTAGCCGGGTCTTCGGGCTCTCGATCCTTTTCGGGATTATCTCCGGGTTCTCTGGGTACCGTGTATTTTCATAGGTTTTGGAAGGTGATTTCCGTCCTCACAAGGGGTTACACCGCTAAGGAGCACCCCCGGCCACCTTACCGAGGTTTCGTCTGCACACGTGTTGTGCAGCACGCCTCCTCGATGGTAACTGTAAATCTGGGCGCTAACTCCTTGATTTTCAGAGTGTATTCTCTCGAGGATCCAGGTCCAAATGGTCCCCGACTGTTCCTCGGTTAAGGTTTCTACCAACTATCTTGGACAATTGTGATTTTGTAGCCCGAGGTCGCCTCACTAAAGGACCTATGGGTCCCAGTATTGATTTTCTTTCGCAGATCCTAGCGGAGTACTGCCAGCTGACTGCTGTCGTTTTTGCGTCCGAAACCCTTTGGGTGCTCCCGGTCGCTTAGAGCTTCCGGACTACTCGATCTCTGAAGAGGGAGACTGGGTGGTAAGCTGTTTAGAACCCGCCTCCTTCGTCCTCCCGTTCTCAAGCCTCCTTCTGGCTGCCCCGGACAGTTTTTTAGGCTGCCCAGTGCTTGGCCCGTCGGAGGGTTGGGTATTTGTATTTCCTTTGTGTTCCATATGAGTACCACGAGTAAGGTAGAAAATATGTCGTCACACAAGGAGCCCCCACTAGTGTGCAAGGCGACTTAATATAACGGAGTTCTGCCTGGTGCTCCTAGGTGGGAACCGGTAGTTGCTGAACTTCTAGACATCTACGAATCCCATCAATCCGGTCTTCTCCCCTTTAGGATTTAGGTCTCATAGCTTTGGCTGGAGCCAGAAGAGATCAAGGGTTGGAACGAGGGTGCTCCGGCAGCATAAGGGAAGTGATCTTCCAGCTAGTATCCTCGCTAGTTGCGAGGACCCACGTGACCTGGTCCGCGACACCATATTCTCTAGAGCTATTTAAGGCCACGAGCTCATATTTCGGTGTTGGAATTGCATCACCTACGATCATTTGCACGGTCGTTTCCCTATCCTCCACCTTATTTTGCAACTTTCTGATAATAATAAAACTGTATCACGGGCTCCAAGTGGTAAAGCGTATTGTCGTTAGTACAGAACACTACTTTTAACCACGTAAAATTGTTCCTTTGTTTGAAAAAAATTTTGAGCAACGTAAACCTGTGTAAGAAGTTTTAGGTAAAACTATTTTAAAATACAAATTTGATTTCAGTGAATGTACATTTAACAAAACTTGAATTAATTGTAAGCAGGTGTAAAATATTTGCGTCCAACTTGTGTTGGTTGACCATTAAATAATTTTCTGTAACCGACCATAAACAATGGGCTGCATCTTATTTACCTTTAAAGTTTAATTAATTGGTTTTATCAGTGCCTACTTGTTTGAAGAAGTACTGAGTGATTATAATTATTGGCCAATTATTATTATAATTAGACAATCGTGAATTGTATATGTTTAGTACATTAAAATATAGTTTAAGCTACTGACAACCAACAGTTCATAATGACCTATCTGGGTTGTTGAATGAAAATATGTTAATGTTTTGATAAAAATAGAAACTGCTTTCTTTAAATGTCGATTTGTTTTGTTTTGTAGATTTCTTATGCATGTGTAGTCACAAACATATTTATGTTAAAATTATAACTAATATCTTTTTTTAATGACTGATCGATATTCATAGTCAATTTAGTTTTTCGTTGAAATGTAGCAAAGGTTTGGATTTTATTTCATTTTACATGAAACAACAGTTTTTTAAATGAATATCAGCCTTGTAATAGTTAGTTTAATTCTGTATCTTATTATTCTGTAAGACGCATTACATAATTTTGCAATAAAATTACACATTGCATAATTATGGTGTCCCGTTTGTTAATTCGAAATCTCTTAGGGAAAATATATACAATTTTAAAACACTGTCTATACGACAATGATGATTTGTAAAGGTGACTAATTTAATATGTAAAATTGTGATATTTACATTTATTTATATTATCAATTACATAATCCGTTCAGTTGCTGCTCCAAATATGCTGTCATGAGCAGGTACGTTACTTGAAAAGCGCATTAGAATGCCTTTGTCGTGCATTGTAGAGTATTAGATACCTATTTTATATTCTAAAAATATTCTGGTACGAAATGTTGATCTCATCTTGATAAAACTAATATTCGTATTACAAATTGCGAAAATTTATCGTGCGTAAACAAAAATTCCAATTATGTTTCTGAAATATCTAAGTGATGTAGGTGTAAACGTCAAGCGATTCCATTTTAGTAGCCCTCGTATCGTACCTCGGACTGTTACCACCCTTGACCTCATTTGGAGTTAGATTATTCCAATGCATCTTCCCTAAGATTTGAAGGCATCTGTCATCGAAGATCTTCAAACACGTTTTTGATACTTGCAAAGGACGCCAAAGAGAATAATAACTCGGTTATTATTCTCTTCTCAATTCTGATTTAACAAACAGCTACTGACAATCTGATTTGTTTAAAAAGTGTTATAATTTTATTATAGTATGAATGAAATATTTATTTGCCGATTTAACGTAACCAATGTTATTAATAAAATTTCGAAAGTATATTGGCAATATTTGAAAAGAAATTAAGTATTTATAAAATTTAGAACTAATAAAAATTCCAACATTCTATGAAGCATGAAGCATTCTTTAGTTGTCGATAGGGTTTTCTCATCATTCTCGATTTTGCTTTTTATACATCTCTAAAAAGAATAGGAGATTTCTCAGGGATCCATTAGATTGAAACATTTAATAAGAATGTATGCTTACGATAACAAAATTACCTTGAATAGCTGTGTCTATATTAGGTGTACAATTACTAAAAAACATTTAGAAATAACATTAAGTTACTTTTGGTGTACGAAATTTAAGTAGTTGAAGTTTTATAAAAGTACTTTTACAGTATCGTATGAAAATTAGAATTAATTCCTTTTAAGTAATTTGATTTAGTAAATATTTCAGGAATTTTAGTGAAATTAGGAATCTTATGTTAGAAAACCAACTTTGGAAAATTAATTAAATCTTAATAAATAAAAATGGAAAATCTTCAAAAGTTAAATTTAAATATACTGCGCGTTAAAAACAAAACAGAATAGGGGTTAAACGTAACAGATTGTCTTTCACTGTAATTACGAAAAACCAAACGCTATTAAGATTAATGTTTGACGTTTGTACTTATGTAAAGTTAATAAACCGTTAAACGAAACAGATATGTTATAAAAAGACCAAATGGATTTCTATGAATTCTTATTCAGAAATCAAGCTGAAATCCATATCTGGCTATTTTTTCCGTGATTACACCAGTGCATGGTGTGTTTGTACCCGATTTGTAGTAGATGGATAATGTGGTGTGGAATTATTTCACTAGGGGCCAGCACCAGATAGTATAATCTCCCCAATCTTATGACGATGAACAAGTGCATTAGCTCCTCACGAAATACCTCTGCAATGACAGGCATTATCGCCTTCAACAAGATAGATCCAAAGATGTCACGCATATCTGAAGTAAGTTTACCGAGTTTTATGAGGTATCTTGTAGTTTCCCTGAGCAAATCTTTCTGTTTTGTAAACTACACTTCTTAACCAGCTTCCAGCTTATGGTCTATCCTCAAAACTATTTGCATGGATTGTAGATTTTTTTACCCAATTGAAATTATATGCCGTACTTGACGGGCATTCCTTTAACATATTCAAAATTAATGCAAGAGTGTTTCAGAGCACGGTAACTGCTTTATTCCTCCATCATACAAACAACCCACTCTTTTCCACCAACAATTCAATTCACTGTTATTCAGATTGTATTTAACTCCTACCAAAACCCAGACATGTCAACTTTTCTAAACAAATCATCAATCCGCCACTATATCCGCATATTCGGCCAAGCCCTAAAAAACAAATGAACCTGGTTGATATCGAATTCGAGCAAGATATCTCTTGATATAAGCATATTCCATCTTTGACATCATCATTTGCTAAAAACTAGGCTTTTTCCAGGTTAGTACATTTTTCTTACTAGTCTACCTGTATGTTTCATGTACCTTATAAACCTAAAATTATATCAACGACCGTTATCTTATGGGCGATCTCATTGGTATTATAGCTATTACCAAGGTTTATACTGCAAAGTTGTCACCATTTAGTAATCATTTAAATTCCATTTATCGGAACAACTTCACATCTTGGATAAAGATCACCAGTTGGGTCGCCAAAAACACACACACACACACACACACACACACACACAAAGTAATCACTTGAAATTTGTCAATTTTGCTTAAACGTAGCCTTCATTACCGTTAACTGGGTATCGTTAACTTGGCACAAACTACACTCGGCGCAAAACATCTAGGTGTGAAACACATAGACAAGATGCAAAGAGGTAAATCTTTTCTTACAATCAGAATCCGATTTTTGTGTATAACATCAACTGAATATAGGTTTTCCTTTGGATGCATACAAATTTACGAAAATCCTCTATTTTGCACACCGAGATTGCTTCAAGCAAAATTTCAAACCCTTTTAGCGGTTATTACAGTCATTATTAAACGTTTTTTCGTATTTGTTCCATTCTGTGAAGCATTATAAGCAATTTAGAGTTGCTACTCATAAATTTGCGTTTATTTCAATAATTTTTTTTCCTCAAAGTATCATTAACAGTTTTAGGTCAATGAGTTATTGCCATTATTCCCCCATGAGGTTGATAGAAAGTAGGAAAAGTTATTCTTTTGCCCAGAACTTTATCAATTTGACTCTGCACCCAGGTGCCTTTGCGCCAAGTAGAACCCAAGATTAGTAGGTGACACTAAATTGTCCGCGCTAAGAAGACAACCGTCTTCTTAGCTGTCCTAGATCCACATGTCAGTAGTAGAAAATAGCAACCAATGTTAATGTTCTTCCATTTATTATGAGCATTTTTGAGCAAAACTTAGAAGCTATTGTCTCAACTCAATCTCAGAAAAACGAACCAAAATGTAACGTAAAAAATCGCCGTCTTAGAATAGAACTAAGATTTTCTACCTCAACTATTAATAATTCTTTCACTACATAAGAAAAATGTCATCCAGTTAACCCTTTGGTAGTTGTCTCTGGAAGGATATATATATATATATATATATATATATATATATATATATATATATATATATATATATATATATATATATATATATAGTGAGTCAGACAGACGCCACGAGTTATATGAGAAACTGGATATATTTAAAATGTTAAGATATACAGGTTGTTCCATTTGAGACAAGGAAGATATTATAGTTTGAATGTATTAACCCATATTTCTCCAATATTGCGTTATGGCAATGTAAAGTGTAAAATTTTTTTCGGTATGTTAATTGCGACATAAATTGAAACAATTAAACGGGATGTTTAACGTAAAGATTGCACTAACAGGAAAAAAATTTTTGAGTAAAAAATTATGTTATCCGTTTTTTGTATTTGAACTTGATTTTGGTCAAAATTGAAGTTTTTCTCATGCCCAGCGTTTTACATGTATATTTGTTTCGTTGAAGGCTTTCAACTGTAATTAAAATTTTAAAACGCAATTCTAGGCTGGATGTCTGGATGTACATCAAAATGTATGTAAGTCTTCATTATTTTTTAGTATTTATTATTGAAATATTCCAATTGTGAAAACGCAATATTGGCAAAATGTGGTTTTTCGATACGTGACTTCGCTACTATCAGATGCAGCGAGTAAACCACTAACAATGCAGTTTCCGCTTATCAAAGTATCGGCGACGTTGGAAGTTTTCAAACCCTAGCAGCGGATGTTCGATAAATGACTCATACTAAGTACCTAACATCTTACAAACAGTTGAAGGTATCTTAGCTGAATAATATAAGCTAATCACTTTGGACATTTCTGTAGATTCCGAAATAAACCCTTGAACATACAACTTCACAAAACGACCGTAGTTGAATTTCTAGTTTACTGTAATTCAGTTTAGTTTATTTATTTATGAACATTTATATCTTCAGTCTAATCAACAGAATTAATTATGGTGATTACATAATATTCAATATGCGTTACTTATTTGAGTAAAATTATAATATCGAATGCAATGCTGCGATACTGATCAACATTTTTCTAATTCCAGAACTCAAATAATCAATATAGGAATAGAGCTCTGACTGTGAAAAAACTTGAAATATCGTTGAAAACTGGGATTTAGACGGCAATGATGACACGATAGACGTAGTTTATATTCCCCCAGACGTGGATTCTCTAACCGGTGAGGAAGCTTTTGATGACGATCAAATTGGTGACGAAAATGGTTTGCGAGAAGTAGCTGGAGCTTACAATATTGTTGAAAAAGAAGTGGATCGTCTCGATATCCTACGGGACGATAATTAAGATAAAGAAGTAGCATAAAACTAGATAAATCCAAAGCCAATTGCGTCCAAAAGCAAACTGTAATTATATGGTCTAAGACACCTGTAGATTATCAGGATTACGAGTCTGTTCCACAGTCACATGAACATGATCGGATAAAGCGAATACGTGAAGAATTGCATGGAAAAAGTCCTCTTGAAATGTTCAAACCTTTTTTTGATGATAATGTAATGCAAGAAATTATTCGGTAGTCTGGTATATACGCAGCGAGCAATAATAGACCTGAGTTTCGGCTCACCTTGGAATATTTGGAAAAATTCTTAGGCATTTTACTTCTAAGCGGATATCACTCCCTTCCTCAAACTGGTATATACTGGTCAACAGATGAGGATAAGGGTGCCGATATTGTAAAAAGAAGGTATGTCAAGAAACAGATTCCTCAATTTAAAGAAAAAACTGCATCTTGCAGATAATAATAATCTTGACAAAGACGATAAGTTTTCAAAACTCACACCCATATTTAGTCTAGTAAATCAAAATTACATGCAATTTGGAGTTTTCAAACATCGTTTATCAATAGACGAGCAGATGATCCCCTATTTTGGCAAAAACTCTTCAAATATGTTCATAAAAAACAAACCAGTCAGATTTTGATTCAAATTATGGTGTTTCACATCAAGCGACGGGCATCTGTTCAAATTTATACCATGTGGAGGCAAAACTCTTCAACAGAAGCTACCTGAACCTGGACTTGGTGCAAGTATTGTGATTGAATTAATGAATGCTGTTTCGGAACCTCGTGCCCACAAAGTAATTATCGACAATCTTTTCACCAGTGGCTAAGTATCCCGTAGAAATATCAAAAGCCCTAAAAAAACCAAGAGGGTCGTTTGATTCTCTATGCGTTCATTCAAACCAAATTACATTGGTTCGTTGGAACGACAATTCAATTGCTACTGTTATGTCCAATTGTGAATCTGTTCAACCGATTGTACAAGTCAAAGGTTACGACCGAAAGGAAAGAAAAGAAAATCGGGTAGGTAAAAAATTTTCCAAATTTGGTTAACCGTGTATCAGTGAACGCATGGAAGTTGGAAAGGTTAGTGCATTGTGAAAAACCAAAATTCCAAATTAAATTTCGTTCTCAGTTAGTTAGAGAACTACTCTTGAAAAATAAATGCGAAAAATCAAAGATGACCTGCATCTGGAAGACCAATGAACGAAATTCGGTTGGGCAATGTTGGTCACCTAGTGGGAAACATCCACAAAATATTAGAATAACATGTAAGGTCTGCAGAAGCACAACGTATAATCATTACATAAAGTATAATGTATTCTTCCATTCAAAATGTTTGTCCACCTACCATCAAAAATAACAACCCTAGTTGCCAATATTGCGAAAACGCAGTCATTTTTTTACTTTTTAAAAAATCCAGTACTGGTATTTAATAGGTTAATAATACAACCGAAAAATCTGAACACCCACTATAGTATTTTTCGCAATTAAATTACCAAATAGATCAACGAAACAGTCTATTTTCTAGATCCTGAAGCAGTTTTGACAACATTAGTTTTGTTTGGTAACAATAATTTCTTTTCCAAATCTATTTAGGTACAAGGAACCCTAACGAGGATCTATTTTTCATACTTAATTAAAAAGTGTGATAAAATTTAGGGCATTCCATTAAAAAAACATGCGTTTGATATGCCACTCTTTTTAAAGATATATATATATATATATATATATATATATATATATATATATATATATATTGCCGTCTAAAGTCAAACGTACTATGAACCATAAAACTGAAATGAATAAAATTTGGGCTTATATACAACCTTTTTCATGGTATTCAGTGACATAATCATTAAAAATGGTGCACAGCCGCCATTTTGTAAAATAATTTTAAATATGAATCAGTATTAATATTTTAATGTTGTTGTCGTTGAAAACGACTTGGATGGAGCTTTGAAATGAGGTATTACTCGCCAAATGATCCCATTTAAAATTATTGTACAAAATGGCGGCAGTTTTATAAAATAATTTTAAATCGGATCATATGGCAAGTAGCGCCTCGTTTGGAAGCTCGTTTCAAGTCACGACATTAACAATATTAGAACATTACTATCGATTTATGAGTTTCAACCCAAAAATCTCAAAACATTAATAGGCGTTTTGGGGTAAAAACTCATGAATCAGTAGTAATATTTTAATGTTGTTGGCGTCGTTGAAAAGGACTTCGAACGAGCTTTCAATGAGAATATATATATATATATATATATATATATATATATATATATATATATATATGGAGATGATATGGAGTGTTAAATATATGATAGTTATAAAGTTCATAATAAAGATTATAATAGGATTAGAGTTTGTGATGAAATTAAGTAGTATAGCTATAGGGATCCTAACCATGCTGTTATCCTGTTATATGAAATGTATAAGTCAGCAAAAATTTTTATGTGTGTATTTTAAAATAAATAAATATACTCTTTTTATCATATCAGATTAATTTTTAACTCAAAAATTTTGAATTATTGTATATAGGCTGAATGAATAACAGCGCAAAGGATAGCAGTAAAATAAATTCAGAATTTAAAAAATTTCAAAACAAATAATCTTGTGAAAATAGTACATAAAGGTTGAATATTGCGTACATTTATATTTATATTTATTTATAAATCACTAATCCTTTACCCAAAAATTCCAATTTTTGGCATGTAGACTAAACAGATAACAGCGCAAAAGATAGCAGTCCAAAAATTCTCGAAACTAAAAAAAAAATGTGAAAAAAAATTTTTCAATTATTATTAACAACAAAGTTTGTAGTTAGTATGTACAGAAAAGTTGAAACTTCCACAAATGAATAAATCATAACACTTTAGTCCTTTACCCAAAAATTCCAATTTTTTGCATGTATATTAAACAAATAACAGCGCAACACACAGCAGTTTCAAATTCCAAAAATGTGAAAAGCTTACGTTTTTCACCACCAGAGGCCGAGTGACCTTGAACTGGTCCAGAACCGGCCCTATCCTAACTACTATGTGTTTTTCTTTTCTATGGTTTATATACAGTACCTATACTTTTTTGTGACATAACCACATGTGTTTTTTTTCTATGGTTTATATATAGTACCTATACTAATAAAAAGTTTCCATTTATATGGTTTATTAATTAAGATAAATTCAATTTTAGTATAGTGAAAATTTGGAACGTTTATGCAGTGAGTTGGCTCCACGAATTACCTCGTTTGTATGTTGAACGTATTATGAGGTATCTTGAAGGGGGTAAAGGATTATCGAGTTGTGATTTATTAAATATGAAATTTCAATTAAACCATTTAAACCATTAAACCATTTAAATTTCTTTTCACTTGTAATTTTCACTTTTTCTCCTTCTAAATGAAACTGTTAGGGATCATTTTACTGTCATTGATCTTTTCCAATAAATCTTCTTTTATACGTTGTATATAGGTCAATTTCACCTCTTTAAAGCCCAACGTACGGCAGGGTTCCATTTCCTATGGGAGATTTCGGTAAAGGTGGATATCAGATAAAATTTACGTTTATCGAACCACGCCCAGATATGCAGAGCAATAAGGAACCATTATGGGTTATAGAAGAATACCGAAACAGCATATTCACAGCGCTTAAAGTCTTTATTTTAATTATACAGTTACTTAAACCTAATACAATTGTGAGATACTTATAACAATACACAGCAGCGTCTTCTTTAAAATACCTGTAAAAGCGCTGAGTTAATATGCATTTAAACTCATCCTTCCCAAAATTTCATGTTTTACTACACTATTTTACATATTGCTAATACGCAGCTTCATCATTTTTGTTTTCACTATATAACACTCCAAATCGAGTTTTACTTCTTTTACTTGTTTTATTAACGTCTCCAACCTCTTCGCTGTATTGGAATGATGTACATGAACTAATTCGTGATCTAGAAGTATTGTGGGCAGAAAAATTTGTTGGAAACAGGAGTCGTAAATGATATAATATCAATTGTAGAGGAATTGTATGAAGATGGATACATTTAAAGACCAAACATTAGTTTTCTGAACAATATAAATCAGAATGCATTGATGCCGACATATCATAACTAAATTGCCCTTGATAAATTTGGACGATCACATGCCTAGTATCAATTTAAGAAATTAACCCCTCAGTTTCAACTTATTGATGATAATCAATTCGATATCGAGAATAAGAGACTCAGCAATGTTGCTAACCCTCATAAATCCTCAAGATATCATCACCAAGCAATACTATTTATCAACAAGGTGGAATTTGGATGGAAACCGTTTGACCCAGTTGGCGGATCCGGAAGAAGATGGTGATGCTATAAGTAAAGGATACCTTGATTTTGTCTGCAAGCAGTTCAGAAAGCTGTTAAAGGAAACTTTAACGCTTATCCAGTGTTGGAGGACAAACTACATCAACTTAAAGAAATTGTGGACCATGTCCAAATTACAACTCGTCAATGAATTGCACAAACCCGCAAGAAAGATCATGGATCAATAAAGACGATTTAGTTTTATGATATAGTTATAGGGATTGTTTGTAACTTTCAGATGAATTAAAACCACATAAAAAATTATAATTGTATTTTTTTTTAATATTACATCATTTTATATAGTAAACCTAAAGTATTTCTATAATCGTTTAAACTACTGGATTGCCACATTCCAGAATCTGGTCCACATGTCCATCCCAAGCAGGAATTTGTTTCACCTTTCTAAATGTTATCCAAAATCCAATTTGTGGTGCTCCTCATTTTCCCATGGTTGAAACTTATATGTAATGTTTTGTTCTAATAATACTTTAATTAAAATAGCGAGGTACTTGTAATTAGCATATGCTGCTGTCTCGATACATTCACTTATAGAAAGTGTCTTTATAAACAATATATTGTACGCTAACATTTGTACACACCCCATAATAACTTGTGTATGTACATTTTAAGGTAAATTCATGTCATCTAAAATCCTATCTATATCATTAAAGGTTAACGAACCTTTATCGGTACACAATTTCGTAAAACTTTTAATGGTATTGTCTAAGCTAATTTTTCTATCAAATAATGTTTAATAATTACTTCATTTGCACACTTTGAGTTTACACCAGCTAAAACACTCATCCGGAATATGTTGCAATATATTCAATATAAATGTATAGCTTTTCATGGGGAGGGCAAAGAACGCTTCAGGTACTTTCTGTAGATTTGATCACTACTGCAGTTCTTCCTGCTCATTGTTTACTGAAAGTTGTACCCCAGGGTCTAGTATCAGTGAAATCAAAATTTACTAAGCGTTTATCGTCATAAGGATTGAGTATGACTTTATTTTGTTTAATGGTAAACACATCATGTTTCTTTGATCTTATGAGATGTTGATAGCGCCTTATTACGCCACCATCAAACAAACCTGTTTATAATCATTAATCGTGATCTGCCTCACGCTTGCTTGCGTAGAACCCTTTGATTTTTTACAACCTTTTCATCAACCGCGTAAGCATACATTTTGCACGAAGTCCTACAAATTCAACCATAATTTCGCCATGATTTTCATCTTTCATTAAGCCGGGGACCTTTTATTTACTAATGGGAGTCCAAAGATGTTGTCGGGACTATAATCAGATGTATCGAATTTATCAATGTCCTCTTTAATACATTCATAGATATCAGGAACCGAAAAGGCGTATATGAGACTATCCGTATCCGTGTACAAGAGCTTAGCATTATTATGGAACTTGGGTAGCGTGTAACCGTAATGAAAATTATATAAAAAAGTTTTTGAAACGTCTAAAACACTGAATCCCGCATATATAGGTTTATTGAAATATACTTCAAGCTTATTCATTTGAATGATAAGCATATCATTGTCAAATATTGCACAACTATGAAAATTTGGTTTTGATATGTAAGCACGAGCACCATAGCGACCCTCCCATTTCGTTACTAACCGTATGTCCTTATGTTTACGTACATTTTCCATCAGCTTCCCGAAAACACTATTAATCATTAATTTATAGAAATTTTTATCGAATTCATTTTGAGATTGCTGACGCATGGTTGTATTTAAATCTATATATTTTTTTAACCACGGAGACTGTTTAAAACGTAATATACGGTGTACTTTTACCAACTTCAATCCATATTTTAAATATACTTTCAAATTTCTGTAATGAATTACATAATTACGTTTTGGATACAAGGTAAGCAGTAATTTTTTCATTTTGGAATCAGGCGTGGGTGGAACCATATGTTCGGGTGCCAGCGGTAGATCACTGTGACTCTCATGTAATTCTATAGGATAGTCTAAATCACACTCGACTATATAACCAATTTCCGAATCATCAGGATGGTTTATTAAATCTAAAGTTTCAAAATTAGCTTCATCAACAAAAGAAAAATCCAAATGGTAGAAATTCTGACATGGCGGCTCCATATAAATTATTCACGTCGTAGTACATTAAATACACACTTTCGGAGGTGGGATCAAATTTTTCCCCATGTACTTATTGTTAGCTTTAGCATACCGATTTGAACATTGAGCACACCACCTCTAATCCTCTTTCAATAAACATTAGCATATCAATGTCTGTAAATATTCTAACTTTACTTGTGTAATTTTAAGCATAGCATCGAATGCTAAACCGGGAGCTGTATAATAGTGCAGAGGATCAAGCTCGTAAGTACTTAAACAAGTTTGCCGAAAGTTCTCGAAAATATCTGCTAAAAGTAGAACGTCTGTTTTAGATACAAATCAGTATTCCCTAACGATTTAATACTAAATTTGTTCCAAACGTTAACCGCATGCGCAAAACTCTCATCACTGATTCCCTCATTATTAAGGTGACTGAAAAATGCTTCTTTGGGCGTGGGAGCGTGGTCTCGTTTAATTTATCCCACGTATCAATATACTCATAAGGAAACACCTTTGCGAACTACTAGAGAAAATTCCTCCTCATTGTTGCAACTAGCGCGGAAATAATTTTTACTATCCTCCAAATAGTCTGACAACTTTTCAATACTACTACTCATAAATCTGAAAGAGTCAATAAATCTAAACTTAATTTTGGTGCCTTCCATTACATTCGTGAGAGAGATATATCTTTCTTTGTTTATGGGCAGTAGTGAAATCATACCGGGAACAATAGCCAATTCTCTAATGATGAAATGAGAATCATAACCTGATAAATTATGGAATACAACTGGCAGAATATGGCAGAGTCTGTATAGTTTAGGTTACATGCCTGGTGCGCTGCCCCCCGAAATGCTCCTGTAAGATGATTATGGTCTCTAACTTTTACATCAGAAGTAGTAAATGGTTTCCGACAAATGTGACAAATCGTGGCGCTTTCAAATTACTCAACCTGACTTAAAGTACCCGTAGGAACTATTTGACTGATTATTTCGGTAGCCCAATGTGCAATACTTTGAAGCTCGTTAACAAACCATTGAATGCAATCCTTTCCTCTATAAAGACTAAATCGGGATAAAGAATCATCATATGAACACTTCAAATAGTAAGCAATACTGAAAGGTGTGTTTGGAGTGAAATAGAGTATTACCTTCGAAACCATTTGCACACTTCTCTAAAATACTTTCTAAATCAGCATAAATGACAAATGGCACCTTTTCCTGGAATGTAAAATTTTTGAATTGTAAATTCATTTCCGCTTCGGTAGGCAACCTAGTAGAGCATTGATTAAGTTGCTGATAGTGAGTGGTATGTTTTTGTAGAAGGCGATCTAAAGAAAAATTGTTCAAGCATCGGTAACAAATAAATTTATTGCCCTTATAATTCGATATCTGTTTTGAAAATAAAGCTGACATATTTTTAATCCATGTGAAATGGTATACAGTGTTATCCGCGGCCTGATCAGAAAGTATTAAAAGATTTATGGGTTCTTTATCGCTTTGCTGATTACTCAATACAAAGGTACAACTTTTTACCATTTATGCAGTACAAATTAATTGCGAGGTTGTTTAGTTTCTCAAATTTTTTACATCATCCAGCTGAATGGGAAGTGAATTGAATCATACTTCAAAACATCTCTAAAATGAGGATAACTTTGAACCTTTCCGTATTAGCGCGGGATATAATGCGAAACAACGGCCCACAGGAAGCAAACTCATCGTTATTTTTAACATTAACAACAGCACGCTTTACTGCTATGAAGCGAGGAACTTTAACATAGGTTGAACCGCCTCTAAATGGGACATAGCTATTAATATTCACTTTTAAATGTAAGACTTCATGTACTGCCCAACCGGAATCCCTTTCGAAAACTCCTCTAATTTTATCCGTAACTTATCATACACGTTTTCATTGTACCAGACACGTACATTGGTTGAAATATCAATAACGCAATTTTTGTGGCAAAAGTCTTCAACTCAATATTATGATTTTGGGGTTGCATGAAATTGCAGCCTAAGACCACATTTACCTTTAGCATGATTGCCTTAACATTAATTTCACCTTACGTGCAAAACTATTATAGTGTTAGTAAAAATATCAAAGGGTCCTTAATGTTTGACATATTGATTATAATTCCTGTAAGCAACCTACCATTAAAACATGAGTCTAGGGGGTACCAACGTAATTTATGCATATCTTTTTTATTGCCAATTCCACTACCAACTTTCTCTGAAGCGTTCTTTAACCGTCTCAATCTAACCAGATAGCACTTGAGCAATGCTAAATTGCTCTCAAGCTTAAGCAGACTTTCATTGGTCTCATAATAAATTTTATGTTTAATTATATCTTGCAATAGCTTGATATTGGTGTTAACTATACGAAAATTCCTTTTTTGTTTTCAATAAGGGAACAATACGCTTTGTTAAATTAACCATCTCACTACTACTTGGCATACTCATAGCTAGCAATATCAAGCACATACGTAATAATGAACTTCTAACAAATTGCTCTTCACAACGGTTCTAGTCACGATTGTAAAAATATGATGCACAGACTGGTGATTAAGCAATAATAGTTATATCGACTGACGTGGGACTGTTCTTTATCTACTTATATAGAGGTAAGTTCGGGTAAGGTCGGATAAGTTCGGATCACCATTTCATAAGCTACGACTCAGCCAAAACAATGGAATGTCTTTGTTCTCTCATCTGACCTTGAAAATTGTAAGCATAGACTTTGAACCGTTGACAATGCATCGTCTTTGTTCTTGATTTCCTAGAATTGAGATAACAATCTATTTTTAAAATAACGGAACAATGGATCCTCTTTGTTCATTTCTCAGAGGTGTGACCTTGTAAGCATAAACTTTAAATCGTTGGCAATGGATCGCCTTTGTGCTTGAAAGTTGATTTCTCAGAATCGAAGTGTATTTAGATAACAATCTATTTTTATAAATCAACCAGAACAATGAATCGTCTTTGTTCATTTCTCAGAGGTGTGACCTTGAAAATTGTAAGAATAGTCTTTGAACCGTCGGCTTGAACAATGCATCGTCTTTGTTATTGATTTCCTAGAATTGAGATAACAATCTATTTTTAGAATAACGGAACAATGAATCGTCTTTGTTCTCTCATGTGCCTTGAAAATTGTAAGATAGACTTTGAAGCGTCGGCTTGAACAATGGACCCCCTTTGTACTTGATTTCCTGGAATTTCAGAAGCTATGACTCAGCCAAAACAATGAATCGTCTTTGTTCTCTCATGTGGCCTTATAAGCATAGACTTTGAAGCGTTGGTTGAACAATGGATCGTCTTTGTTCTTGATTTCTAGAATTGAGATGTAGATAACAATCTATTTTATAACTCGACCTGAACAATAGATCGTCTTTGTTCTCTCATGTGCCTTGAAAATTGTAAGCATAGACTTTGAACAATGGCCCCTTTGTTCTTGATTTCTCAGAATCGAAGTGTGTTTAAATAACAATCTATTTTAGAAATTATAACGTAACAATGAATCGCCTTTGTTCTTTACCTTGAAAATTGTAGCAAGACTTTGAACCGTCGGAAACGGTTGTCAAACAGCTATCTGTTTTGGGAAACGGACCCCCTGTTTTAGAAAACGGCTACCTGTTTTTAGAAACGGGTACCTGTTTTTAGGAAACGGCTACCTGTTTTGGGGAACGGCCACCTGTTTTGAGGAAACAATTGATGGCACTGGGAGGCGTGGCGTTGCTTGCCTTGAAACATGTATAGACTTGCTTGAGACCGAGGGCAATGACCTTCAGGAATAGATGTATATAATGTGTGGGATAACCTAAAATTGACGTGGACAATCAATGACAAGAAATCTAGTAACTTTTCTAGTGACTTTTCTAGTTACTGACCTTGAGACGGGACCTTGAAGAGGCAGGGTTACCAACCACATGGCCTTGACTTAGCAGGATACAAACCATTCCTACAATGTGGTTGAGGTGACCTTGAGGAAGAGGATTACCAACCACGTGGCCTTACAGATACAAACCACGTGACCTTGATTAGCATGGTTGCTACCTTCAAATAAATGTCAAACCTGTGACCTTGAACGGGAATCGTGCACGGTGAGTTAGGATCCCTATAGCTATACTACTCAATTAGGTAAACATATAAGTAAGATCGCAAGTTACATTGGTAAATAATAACATATAACTGAGTACATATGTAGTTGTACAGCACATTGTGAGCTAATCGATTCAAGTTTTACAAATATTGCATTTTAATCATGGTTGTACAACAGAAATTTCACATTAATAGTTTCCGATCACATTCGGATGATATAAATTATGTATTTTCTATAGTATTGTTCAACATATCTATGTGGGAAAGGTAAAGTCTGTTCTGGTAGCATAATTTGCCTCAATTCTAAAATAAAAGGAAAATATGTCGATTAAAGAAATTTTGTGCTTAAAGTCAACGATAAAGACAATGTTAAAAGAATCATATAATTTATGAACTTATGAAGAATAATACTGAACAATTAGTGTAAAAGTAACTTATATTTGTGTTAAAAGGAAGTGTATCCGCATAAATTAACATTGCTGCTTCAAATTAACTAAGTGTATTGATAAGATAAATTATGGACATTTTGAACTCGGATTGTGCGACAAAAATTTTTCATTGTTGACTGTGTTGAAGTTACAGTTAGTGTAACTCTATGTTTTTCGGGTCAGAGAATCCAAATATGACCATAGTTTACCTGTAGAAATTAGAATAACTTACATATAAATACATTTTTGTACGTGAAAATGCATAATTAGGATATTTATCACAGTAAAATAGGTTGAAAGCGAAATAGAGCGAATGGAGTATCATTTTGAAGGAAATTTGATTTAGAATTTAATGCTTATAATATTTTTAAGGTATATCCTTGTGTAACAAAGATATTTGCAAAATTAATAAATTGTAAAAACCAATCAGAAATAAGATCAGGTTTGTTTGTATATAGTAGTCACGCTTTATAAGGCAATTGCCTAGAGCGCCTCAATTTTGATTGAAAATTATAAAAAAATAAAACATTTGTTAACGGGATTCACAAAATATGATAAGAAAATTCTTAAGTATTTTCAGAAAATTTATTATACAAAATTCTACAATAGAACAAATGTGAAGAAATTTAAATTTTCCTTTAAAGTTAATCCTGTCCCTAATCCGACAATAAATAAGGATATAGTACAAATACAAACCTACCAGTGTACAATGCAAGTGATATAAGCAACTTTTTTAAAGCGGTAATTTCATAATTTGTTTTTCCAAATAAAACTGAACTATATGATTATTCTATTGATTGTAACTAACACTAATAGTAAAACTTGAAATCATTGAAATAACTCAAGTACTTACTAGTAAATCTAAATTGTGTGTTTTTTTTATTCATTTCTGAGTTGTATTAAAAAATATTTTTAGAAAATATTGAATTATGCACCTTTTAAAACATTCTTGTCAACGTTTCTTGTAAATAACTAATACTATGTAATTTGAAAACAAATTTCTAAGAAATGTATGCGCTATCTTTATAGCATATCTGTTCGTCTTTATCAATTAACAATTTGATAGGAATACTTACAAATTATTATTTGAAATAGTTTAAATATGGATTGAAGAGAGGCAATATTTGGTTTATAAAAGCATAAATCAAATTATGACAAAGTAATATTTTGCAAAGTGTGTTTTAAATTTGGAATCATTTTTAACTAACAGTTTTATTCTTATCTTGGTACTGACTGGCATATTTTGTTGTATAATCAAACATAACAAACTTCCTACCAGTTAAAGATGTACCACGGAGAGAAAATACATGCATTTAAGTAATTTGCTTGATTCAATTTTGAATAATACGTATTAGTATTTGTCAGTCATTCAATTTTAGTGTAACACAAACAAGTGCTATAGGAATTATTCGTAAAATATTTTGACGTCAGGTAACGTATTTTCTGCTCTTTAGTATTACATATATTTTTATTACATAACCAAGAACAATGTTTCGATAAAAATAATTAATTAACAATTTTAAGTTAAAATTTTCCGACCCAGAGGCTCACATCTGCTCAATATTCGTTCAAAGCATAAATTGTAGAAAACAAACTAATAGTAAAAATTGATTTTTAAATCCAAAAATCAAATACCTCCATATTTCAGTACATTACATAAGTTTTCTTGAATTGTACAGATTGTTAATAGAAAATGTCCACAATAGAAAACCGGCTCCTCAATACAAAGGAAGAATTAGAAAAGTTGTACAAAAAACCAAGCAAAGTCTGTTAAGTTTTTTTAAAATGGAAAAACCCACACCGTCAACAAGCACAGATAAAGCAAACTAAATTATGAAGCTTCTTCTCTGGCCACGGCAGGACGTGGTTGTTGACAGAAAATGAAATGAGCAACACAATGTAGATTCTGAACAAGACGAAATTTCATTTATTCAACCTGAAACTTCAACCTTTAAGTTCTGATCCTGCTAATTGGCCTCTGCGATTAGGAGAAGCAGAAAGATTGATTCTGGTAAAATCTAAACCACCAAAAATTCAACATTTTGATTATCCGGAAGAATTTCTCCATTTTGTTACAAGGAAGTTAAGCAATGGCGAAATCATTACAAGAGATTGGTTACTTTTTCAGAATATGAAATACCATTTTGTTTTGTTGTAAACTGTTTAATTCAACTTCATCTAGTTTGTACAAGAAGGATCCAATTGGAAAATGTGGAAAATCATAAAAACACATGAGTGTTCAAAAATCATATGGAATGCCAAAATCTTGGATGGAATTAAACAAAGAATTTCAACGAAAAACTATTGATTAGAAGCTCAAAGAATAACAAACGCAAAATAAAATATTGGAATGGTGTTTTACAAAATCGTTTCAATTACAAACTTTAAAAACTGTTTGGCCTCTCAGGAAAAAGACAATTATTCACATAATAATGGAAATTTTTAAATTGTAGTTACTGGAGAACTATGATCCTATCATGGAACAACACATAACAAAGTGATGAATCATGCAAAACTGACAACTTCATATTTAGGAAAAATATTCAAAATGAAATTATAGACTTATTAGCAGTTCTATTCGAAACCAATTAATCTAAGTAAACAAAGCCAAGTATTATAATTCTCTGCAAAACATAAGGAAAGTTACGACAATGGCTCTAATATGCGTGTGAACATGCTGGTTCAATCCAAATTCGTAATCTAAATTGTGCTTTTCGTGCCTTGTAGTAATCATTCATTAAACCTGGATTCTCTTTAAAAATCTATGAAATACTGATATGGAACCGAAAATAAGGATAAAGCCTCAGGATTGTTAAATTAAACAATTTAAATTTTTATGTTCTGTAGTTATTTATAAGATTTTAAGCCATATAAACCCAGTCAGCAAACTTTTGCAAACAGAAAATTTTGAAATTTCTTTGTTTCATTAATAAAAATACAGAAAGTTTCTTTAAAAATATTAGGTCGGATGAGTTTTTAACGATATGTTAGAAGAGTCGTTAGCAACTAATAGACGTTTCTTCTGAATTAGAAACTATACCAGGCATAGGTAAGATCAAAAAGAACAATTTTCATATGAATACAGGATGAACCAATCCAAGATCCTAAAGATAAATATAAAATCAATTCTTCCTTCATTTAATAGATTGTGCAATTAATTCTCTGAAACAAAATTCCAACAACTGAACAGTACAGCGGTGTTTTTGCTTTTGTATGATGTAAGCAAATTACAAAGTTTACTTAAAGAGAATTAATACATTGCAGAAATTGAGTTGGCTTTTAATAAAACGTTTCAGATATTAATGCAATAGAACTTGCAGATGAACTGTCAATATTATCAACTATGATTCAAACAAAAATCACCAAGTGAAGTTTTGCAGTTTATTAGTGAACTAAATTTTACCAAATGTCAGTGTCGCGTTGAGAATATTATTAACACTTCCTATTTCGGTAGCTAGCGGCGAAGAAGCTTCTCAATTGAAATTAATCAAATTTCTTAGAACAATACAACTCAACACAGATTATCAGGCTTAGCTAGATTTCTATTGAGCATGAACTGTGTAATTGAACTTTAATAATATCATAAGAAAATTGTCCGAACTAAAAGTGAAAAGTTATTTTATTAATGTTAGCTTTATGGTTTTCTCTGTCCTTTTTAGTAATAGTATTTGGTTATATTATGTTGCACTAGACACATACCAATACCATGTGAAGTATTATAAATAAATGTTTTTAAATTTTCTTGAATGTGTTTTAAATGTTTGTCCTATAAAATGTAAAAATAAATAAGTTCCTTTAGTGTGACTTGGGATTAATGAAATGAAACTCAAAAACTAGAAAAATATACCAAGATCATCAAATGAAAGTTAAAAACCATATATTAAATTTTTCAGATAGGACAAGAGGGTGGGGGAGCGGCAAAATTTTTTCTGCTTAGAGCGGCAGAACCTCTAAAGCGGCCCCTGAGTAGGTCCAATGGTTTAGAAAAACATGATGCTACATTTGTAAATTTTCTTGCGAGTCCCTTACTAATCTTGAAGATGGAAGCATGTTACCTTTGTTACTAAAATGTAATAAAAATTTAAGATTGGTAAGTGTTTCATAACCTAATTTTATAAAAACAAAAACCTATTCGCAAAAGTTAAACTATTTGAAACAAAAGTGAGGTTAGTGTAATAATAAGTGAATTGTTAAATTGATATTTCAATTGAAGTATGGAATATTGTTATGGATTTTTTTTAAAATAAACAAAATTAATTAAACACAAAACTCGAGTTTATTAATTTCTTAGAAAGTAGAAAAATTTAATAAATAAAAAATTGAATGCAGATTATTATTATATTTAATTTATGCAATACTAACATAACGTGTTATGAGAAAAAGTCCATAAATAAAACTGAATACCGATAAGTATGGCATTAAAATTTATGTAATATTAAAATAAAGTGCTCGTGCAAAAACTTAATGGGTAACGTACCTCAAGAAGCTCATGGTCTATAACAATTACTGTTGTGACAGCATACATCGTGGCATCAACTGATTTGAAGAACCTAGACTTCAACAATTGGAAATTGCAGCAGCAGAAGGAAGATTAATAGTACTGTAAGTTATACGAATCTATTATTAGTAATTTGAGGTTATCTTTTTGAATTTTGCGTATCATCGATGTTTGCATGTGTAAATAATTTGAGCAAATTAGATACCAGTCAGCTAATACGAACGGAATCATTAAGTGTATAATAGTATTGCTTCAGTTTAAAATAAAATCAAATTATACTTACAGTAACAATAATTTATTTTATTGTGCAACCATGGAGCACACAATGAACGTATTTAACATCAGTATTTACAAACAGATATCCGCATGCGCGCAATGTGTTGTATAGTTGCTCATTATACAAAGTGTTTGAGTAAAATAATTCAAGTTGAATTAAAATTTAATTGCAAGACAGTAAATGAGTTATCTCATAAAAATCTTAATATGAGTTTTATTTAATATCATTACAAAACTAATTCCTTGAACCCTATCCTAGTTTCTATTCTCAGATTAAATTTCAGCATCATAGTATATGTATATATATATATATATATATATATATATATATATATATATATATATATATATATATATATATAAATATTAAGTTACAATAATATCAACATATATGAAGGTAGTTTTGCAGGGGTCGCTTACTCAGCAGAAATAAATTAAAATTGCGAACTCTTCTCCGACATCAACAGTTCGTAAGAAATTTCATACATAAATTCAGAGCAGTAAAAAAAAGTTTGTGTCTGTCGATTAGTACTTGTTTAACTTGCATTTTAATACCATATGTAAACACATTACTGGTAAATGAAACAACTTTGTTATTCAATAAATCATAATTATATATTCTTGGCTTGACTTAACAGTACGAATGCAAATGAAATTTTAGTCAACTATTCGTGAAGCTTTACGATAATAAAACAAATTGTAATTAGCAACCTTACAACTGTACACAAAATATAACTTATATTTGTGTAGAATGATTTCAAAAAGGCATTTCAGATTGCATCTGAATGGATAGGTCAATATAATTCAAATTCATGACTTACGTCAACATATAGGTTGACCCGTGCAAGTTTGTGCTTATATTATAAAAACACTAAAAATTGAAGTCTGCGTATTTGTTTTGTATTCTGTATTTAGCATTGCTGAATGTTAATAAAGCTAGCTTCTCTCTAATTTTTGTAATACAATTTCATCTAATTATCCTCTTAAAACCCCAATGCGCACAAAAAGAATATTTATTTACAATTTCCAAACACAACTAATTTGTATACAGTTCTGTGGATTGTGTTCGCTTTTTTACATTAATATAGGATAAAACGTAACTGTCAACAGTACCATTTGTGCAAATTGTGTTTGTTTTTACTACCAATGCGCCCGCAACTATAATAGCAACGGAAACGTATCTTACTTCAAGATTGCTTGGTACACAAAATCCACTTAAAAAATATCATCACAAAACAATGTATCACACGTCAACCGTAAAATCGCCATTTTGTATAAAACTGCATTCTTTACTTAAGCTATATTGAATACGGTGTTCAACCAAGGGTGTTCGGGAGTTTTTCAACGTGATTTACTGACTTATGAAATTTGTAGTTTTTAAATATAATAAATTAGTACAAGAACGCAAATAAGATAATTATATAGCTTTAAGGAGCAAACTCAATGCACTAAAGGACATGCAATAGTAGCGAAACTTACAACTTAAACAACGTGTTATGAATTGCCGGCATTAAAATTGCAAATGCATGTAGTGAGCTGAACAACGTCTAATAAGAGTGTACCGTGAGATCCGAAATGACGTACAATGCTAACGATACGGTATCAATATATTATATTAAATTTACACAATATACTCTAAATAATTTAAACAATTTTATAAATAGCAACCAAAGTCCAAAGCTTTAATACAAATAACGCTTGGTACGTTACAACTGAAAGCACCACACACTACCGATCTCCATGCAGAAATTGTTCCAAAAACTGTAGAACAAGGTAAAGATATTGTCACACAATTGGCTATACCACCTGGTACATCTCGTATCACCAGAAGGAGGATAGTTAAGGGATAGCTATTGCATCGTGATATGTTGCATGGCGATCTGGCATTACAAGTGTACTTTCGCCAATGGTTAATTGCACAAAATGTCAACACGTTTTTTGTTTCTGCAGCGTTCTTTACAGATGAGAAGACAACGTTTGGAAGAGGCGGAATAATAAATTTCTATACACACATACGCCCGTAAGAAAGTCCTCCACGCCAGCATCCGATTAAGACAAGTGTGTGAAATTATATATTATATACCTAGTCCTCTAATTTTTTGTTTCATAATGCTAAAATTTGAAAATAAGTTACTTTATACCCTTTAGGGCTGAATTTCTCAGTAGCTTGGTAGATACCAGCTTTCAATACAAATTCTTAGGATGTACTTGTACTTAGACGAGTTTTGTTTGAATAATTCGAAATAATATTCAAAATTATAAGATGAATTGTTTAAATGCATTTTGCCAGTTTGTAAACATATTTTAGATGCCATAGCTATTTAGGAATACAAGGAAGATAAATACCTGCTTAATAAATATTTGCGTCTTAATATTTCTGTTTTACCAATATAAACCAATTGCAATAGTAGGAGGAAATTTATTGTTTGTGTAATTCAAGTTTATTTATTTAACTTT
>JARFJB010000562.1:0-93374 GCA_036346205.1 Vesta saturnalis | reverse complement strand
TTTAATACGGTGATCTGAAATAAGTTTCTATCAAAACATCTTGGATATAGAAACAAGATTTAAAATTCAAGTCTAGTATGTTGATTTGAAACTAACCTCTGTCAAAAGGGTTTTAACACACAAAAGTCCTTATTGAAAATGGACAAATGACTAGGGGCAAATAAACAAGTTGACTTTCATTTCCAATTTTGTTAATACACTTCATCTTTTATTTAATATCAGGTCAGCGAAGTAGTTATTAATGCGTTTACAAGCAAATCCATAAACGTATTTTAATTACTTTCCAATTACTAAAGCGTTAAGTAATATCGGAAACGAAGTTAATATGCTGGTCTGAAACCAATTTGTATCAAAACATCTTGGATATAGAAACAAGATTTAAAATTTTTGTCTAAGATATTGATTTGAAACCAACCTCTGTCAAAAGGGTCTTAAATTTTTAAACAAGTTTGAACACACAAAGTCGTCGTTGGTATTGAAAATGGACAATTTCCAGTGGCGTGCAGTGGCAATTAAAGTAGGGTAGGAAAAAAAGTCATTTACACATGAAAGTAGAAAAAAAAACGTGTATTAACATTTAATTATAATTTTTCGTATTCATATAACATAGAACTCAAAGATGGTTATAAAATATATTAATTATAGACCATTCATTTGTAATTTAAGTGAATACGGCGATCTTTTTTTAAAAATTCTATTAAAACTTCATCATAAAAATTGAGCTGCGGTTGATCTCTTGCAGAAGGTCTTTTCTAAAGAAATAGCTGCTAATCCACTTAATCGTTCTTGCCCTTGAGTATTGCGCAAATAGGTATGAATTCTTTTTAAACCTGAAAAAGATCTTTCTGCAGATGCACTACTAGCTGGAATAGTCACAATTAATATTGCCAATTTAAGTAATTCCGGAAATACGTGCACCATTTTTTTTTCCTCGCAAAACCTTACAATTTCATATGCATTGAGAGCAGAAAATTCAGAAGGAGAATATAAACAAATCAGTTCATTTTTCAATCTGTCAAATTCAAATTTTGTATTAATTTTACTTTTAATTCAGAAAATAATGCTTCTGGAAATTTTGAGTTGAAAATGAAAAAGGAATCAGTTTCTAGAAACGTAATTGCCCAATTTCTTGGTACCGATCGCAAATTTCGCTTTTAACCTTCCACTACTGACGCGCAAATTTCATGAATCATTACTGGTGTCGGACTGTGAGTCCGCATGCTGAAATAGCTCATTTACTTTGGATTTTCTCTTAATATTATGAAAAATACACAAAAATTTATAATAAATTTTTATTTATTAAACTAAAAACAAAAACGACCTAATCTAGGATAATGCACTATGCATAAATTTTACAATAAGTTTTTAATATTCTGAAAATAATCAAAAAATACAAATTATTACCTAATTATTGAAACATTCTGAGCAAACACAAGTTATATGTTCTAAACACATAAATTTATTACACAGTCGGCAAAAAAAACAAGTTGGTCGATTTTTCTTACTGTCACAGTAATGGCATCGTCCTCTAGTATTCATTGGTTGCGGCTCAGGTTCTTGATTTCTAATACCCAATATCTCTTTTATTCTCAAAGATATGGTTTTGGAATATTTGCCTGAATTGCCCTGACACGAAGATGGTTTTCTGCCAATTCTGATGACAGTACGTGTAAAAACTTTCGACGCATCAAATTTTTATCTACATTCTGTAAATGATATATCACCATAGAATTAACCCCAGCTATATTGAGCAATGAATAGAAGATGACCATCGGCCATCTTCGAGTATTCCTAGTACAGTCGTAGACTGCACATTTTATCTAACGTGTCGACACCACCTTTAGTGCCATTATACTCGATAATCATTTCTGGCTTATTCGTTTCTGCATCAATCAGATCATCATGGTGCAGACTTGATATAACCAACACATTTTTATTTCTCTTCGGCATATAAGAGACTATTGTCATGTCTTTAGTGAAACCAAACATACTTGACCCTATTGGTCTTCCTGTTGGCTTGGAAAATTCTAGCGGGAATTCTCTTTTGTTTTTTCTCATAGTTCCCAGGAAAGTCAGAGTATAATCGGACAATAAACTGCGTACTAGTGGCACACTACTGAACCAATTGTCGCAGGTCACATTTCTTTTCGAGTGTCGAATAGGTTCAACGAGTCGTTTAACAACAGCTAAGGCAGAATTATCAACTGAATAGGGGCCATCTGGCTGGTGTCCAACGTACACCTCCAAGGTACAGGTGTAGTATAATTTGGAATCTACCATTGCGAATACTTTCAGGCCATATTTATTCGGCTTGCTGGGAATGTACTGCCGAAATAAGCTAATTTTTCGTCAATTGTTACGTTTTGAAAAGGTGTATAAGCTGAATGACAGTTTGTAACAAAAGACTCAAATAAGTCCCTAATTGGAGCCAGCCGATCTAGTTGAATCTCTTCACGGGTGGTCTTGTTGTCAAACCGCAAGTGTTGTAGCAAGAACTGAAAGCGGAACTTGGACATTGTAAGTCTAAATTGTTCGACACCTTTACCACTATTGTTCCACAACTCATCGACACTGAGACGGCTAGACTTGAGAACTCCAGCCAAATAGAGCAAGCTAATTAGAGCTTGCATTTCTGCAATATCAGTTTCTTTTGTGTTTCTCTTACGTGTGTAATTTTCTTTGTCTTTTAGAATATGTTGGTTGGTATATTCTACTATTTTTACAAGCATTTCAGTATTGAAAAATAATTCCATATCTCAAAAATACCTTTTAGTTTTGTAATAGCTCCTTTTGGTCCAGGTAAACGCTTGATAATATTTTCTTTTCTGGTTTTGATGTGGATGGAATATGTTTTGCCCATGTAGTTATATTATCTTTTCCTAAAAACAATGGTGTTTGTAAAGAGGAAGTTCTTCCAAATCGCTCTCAAGTTCAGAATCACTATTAAAAATATCTTGTTCTGTTTCTGAATCCGACATTTGTTCTTTCAGAATGTCCTCCTGCTTTTCATTCAATTCACTGTCATCCATTGTCTCTTGAGTCTCGACATCCATTTCATTCAGAGATTCTAACATGAGTTTATGAAGTCGCTACTGTTCTTTTTCATACAATGCCATCTGAAAAATAAAGTCAAATAAAGTACAACTATGCTTGAAAGTTTTATATTTTTAACCTTACCTTTAAAAATAGGCAGAAAACTGAAAATTAGTAATGTTAAATTATAACTGTTGAAAAAGGATAGATTACTGGCAGCGGACTCTCACTCCGTATTTACGTATAATTTCCAAAGCAGTAACACAAAAGTAACCAAACGCTGCACTGCCCTCGATCACACTATTTATGAGGAATACTAGAAGCGTCGGCCCGGTCAAGAGTGGGATCTCAGGTAAATACATAAAATAGAAACGGTCGGACTACCAGTCCGTGTGCCAGTAGTGGAAGGTTAATATTATAAACTATTTCCCTAAAATGCTTTTGTAATGTACTTTTAGGTCCTTTATGTTTCTTTTAATTTTTGGTGCTTCACAAAATTTACAATTTTCTCGTATATTTTATCAAAATCTTTATAAAATGTTTCGATAAAAATTTTGAAATCTTAAATTTTTTCACGCAATAACCAATATCCACGATTTTGGATTGTATGATATTATAAAGCGTATCGGTTTGAATAAATATAGAGTTAAATATTTCCAAAAATAATTAAATTCGAAATCGTTTAATATAAACTCGTATGTTCTTGCTGCTGAAAGTGATTCTCCATCCCAATTTGCTCCATTTTCATTCATTTCAGAGAACAGCTTAACCAAATTTTTGTGTTCATTATAAATCACATTTACTGTTCGTGAATTATATGCCCATCGAGTTTGTACAACTCGTGGCAACTTTGAACAGAATTGGTTATACAAATTTGAGTGTTTGGTACTTTAATTTTTAATTGTTGAGAAAAATGCTTGGTTTCAACGATTCTCTCACAAGACTTAGATAAAATTAAATTTAAAATATGTGCGTTACAGCAAACATATATAGCATCCGGATAAGAATTGTGCACTTTCGTTCGAACTCCATTTTGTCTGATGATAACACCGCCGCCCCATCGTAGGCTTGGGCAATAAGCTTTCCGGAACACTTGTAGTCGCCTATTATCTCCATAATAATTTTAGTTAGAGCTTCTGCATTGCGATTTGGGCTTAGATCAGTAAAACCTATGAAACGATCAACAACGTCATTTACGTTATTAAAATATCTTCAAATCGCACAAAGTTGTTCTTTGTCGCTGACATCAGCAGTTTCGTCTACCATTATAGCAACAAAATCTGTTTGCTCTATTCCGCGATGGATTTTATTTATAATTACAGCAGCTATACTAGCAATCAGATCATTCTGTATTCTGTTTGTAAGTCCACTGAATACGGCTCTGGTTTCATTTTTGTTCATTGTTGCTAGGTGGTCTTCTAAAATGCCATCATAATTAGTAAGCAATTTTACGCACTAAATATAATTCCCCCGATTTGCAGATTCAGCAGATTCTAGATGTCCAGGAAATGGTAGTTCTTGTTTAGCCAACTAACAAGTGATGTCAATGAACCTCCGCATTATACTTCGATTTCGATCCACTTTGGCATTATGGCTTTCAATTTCTTTGCGAAACTGACGCGAGAGACTAGATTCAATTCTCGTTTTACCAAAACTAGCAACGCAAGTGCAGAATTCAAATGTATTGTGGATTGGTCGTGTTTCTTAGCAGCGTTTGTAAAATTATTTAAATCACTGTAACCGACATTATTCCACACGTTCTTTTCCTTTGAAAAGAGCAAACATGACCAACAATACATTTTGTTATCATGCATACAACCGCACAGCCACTTAAAATTATTGTAAAATTGGGCGTTAAAATATCTTGTTACATTATTTTTCTTTTGTTGCACAAGATTTAAATGCGCAGGTCGCCCACTTACAATTAGTTCCTGTTTTTCATTGAACGTTTTACTGCCGAATGACATTGCTTTTATTTTTTAACGCAATTTGCATTATCACTGCACTCACACATTACGGATACATCCATCTCTATTATGTATTTTAAAATAATTAAAAATCGCAAAGTATCATTATCCTTTTAACAATTAATCACGAATATCAAGTAAGGGGACCGGCGGAGTCGCCTTGCGTCGGTTGTAATCGTCCGGACCCGGACCGGGACTGGAGAATAAACAGTGCCTTTAAACTCTCATAAGACTGTATACAAATCAGCTGTGTTTGCCTTCAATATATTTATATGGAATGCCTATATGTTGTGGACGGGGACTCGCTTCACATTAAAATTGCTTTGGCGGTAAACGGCAAAACCTTGCGATTTGGTAATCGCATGTTTTGAAACATATTAATGTTTTGTTTAATATTTTTTATTCAAATTATTTAACTTATTATTAATTATATATATATATATATATATATATATATATATATATATATATATATATATAAACTGTTTATTGAGATAAAAATTCTTAAGTAAAAATGTGATTTATTTTTCTGATATTGTGGTCAAATGACCACAAAAGGCATTTCCTACCCTAGAGAAAATTCTCTAGTTTAGGAAATGACTTTTTGCTTGTATTGTATGCACGCCACTGACAAATGCCTGGGGGCAAATGAAACCAAGAACCAAAACCCACAACAAATAATATAAGTCTAAAGTGTAGCTTTGAAACTAACCTCTGAAGAAAACGGTCTTCGATTTATAAAAAATTTTTCAACACACAAGGTTCTTATCGAAAATTAACAAATACCTGGGGGCAAAAGAATTCAAAATTTTAGACTTCCAGCTTAAACCTTGCTACGATAAAAAATACAACAAATGTACAACTGTGGCATACAAAATCCTTATTGAAGATGGCCAAATGCCTGGGAGCAATTTGGTCTTAGCACCTTTGTATCAATCACCAAATCAACATCTTAGACTTGCAAGTTGAAGATTGTTTCTCCAGAATAGAGCAATTACCTTATCACTAATTGTTATTTTGAACTGGAAATATATAATGGGTTTTCTTGCTCACGGGTTACACGAAGAGTTTGATAGACAATTAATCGAAGGTAGTGATTTTAAATAACATCTTACGCAATGTATTTATGCACTTACATTACATCTTTAATTAATTTTGTTTGCGGTAGCTATTGTTTATTTATTTTGTAGGTTTTACAGTGTCTGTAATATTACATATTTTATTGGTTACGTCAATCTCTTGAGAGGCCTGGTGTTACGTTTATTCAGATCCATCCTTTGCATCCTTCTTTGAACACCATTAATTTCCAAATCCCATTTTAAACTTTTTATCTTTAAAAGTAATTCGTCTATTTGTGCAGCAGCTGTTTTAGACAAGGCTTCTCGCATAGTTAGTGAAAGTCTTTTAAACATCAGCGAATTTATACCCACGTAATGTGAAAGTTGACCTCGAGGAAAGCCCGTGGTGCCCGGCAGGGGCTAACACCCTAAGACAAATTTTGGAGCTTTAGCGGTATTCTATGATTTGGTATTAATTCCCAGCATTAGAATACTACTTTCAATTTGCAATGCAGGTAAGACTCCAGGACAAGTTTTGGAAACCTAATGCTGCTTTATGAGTTGATATGGGGCTCCAGTATTATAATGGTATTTCAAATTTTTAGTTTCATCCTCGTGGGTCGAGTATTATATTGTTCTATGAATCCAAAATGAAATTGTTGGGAAATGGCAAAACCAAAAACTCTTTGGAACTTAACGTTTTAAGTATAAAATAATGGAGGTAGGCATTCTTAACATCAAAAAAATAAACTTAGCACATAATATTATGTTAGTAAAATATTAAACTAAAGGTAAAGCGAAAGGTAACTCAAAACAAAAAAAGAGGGTTTGCTCTATTTTTTTCCTTTAGTGCTTTTATTATTGGATAATGTTTTACCTTTTTTCACTTTTCTATTAGCTTCTGAAACCTTGGAATCAGTTTTTGCTTTTTGCAATTTTTTGTTCCAGTCAGCAAGCACAGTGAAAGTACAAATAAAGGTGATATCCACAACAGACATAAACTTAAAAAGCTTTGTGAGATCTGCGACTTAGCTAAATGGTAAAAGACATTTTTTAGGTTCTAGTGAAATTATTATTTTCGGTAGCGTGAGAAAAACAGAGTTAGTTGCTCTGGTCTTGCTTCATAATGAAGTAATGGGGGTTTGGGTAAAATTTTCGTTGTGATAATGAAGTTTATAACACAACTTCAATGGTAATTTCTGACAATAAATACATTATTTGTTTCAGAGATGCATAAGGGATTTTGATAAAATTTAAAGTTTGAGATGCTTCTTTGTATTGGAAAATGTCTTTATGAGTCATGTGAAATGCCCTGAATTTGATTTACAGCGCCCAGATGACGCAACAATCCTAGTGGACTGAAAATTTCAACGGTTGAGAGCTTCCTCTCAATTTATCTTTGAATGTTGTCGACTCCTTGTATGCTTCTGTGCCCCGGCTGACAAAACTTTTGTATTATTTCCTCAATATCTGGATATTTTTCTAAAAACTTCATAAGCGCAAAACTAACGACCGAGTTTTTATTTTAAGGCACATAAGAATCCGACCATAGAATAATTTTGTTGATACGAGGGAAATCTGCAACTACCCTTTCTAATATTTTTACTAAAGCAGGTGCTATGCCATTGCTTTG
The DNA here is from genome assembly GCA_036346205.1 of Vesta saturnalis. Lineage (NCBI taxonomy): Eukaryota > Metazoa > Arthropoda > Insecta > Coleoptera > Lampyridae > Vesta > Vesta saturnalis. The sequence continues at coordinate 85,683 of JARFJB010000562.1, read as the reverse complement.
TATGCCGTGGGTATCCTCGCTCCAAATACAACAATACGCTTGCTTCTTCAAATTACAATGTGCTGTTTAATTTTCTGCCATAGTAGTGCGAAAGTATTTTCCGAGTCGAAACATACTATAGCGGTGCGGCCATCTTCATTTCTCTTGTCCAAATCAGGAACCAGTTTGTCAGATCTTTTTGCCTGTGAGTGGTTTTCACACATAAAATATTCTGCTGTTCTTCAGTTTTAACGCCTCTCTTCTGAATCAACAGATATTTCTTGGGTTTTAAAAAATCGATGTTAAACTCATCATTAAATGTATAACTATAACAGTGTTTTTTGACCGGTTCTATTTGATTTTCAGCGCAATATTCAACATAGAGGTTGTATAGTCTATTTAGTAAGTACCCACAAAATATTCTTTCTTGCTGTCCATTCTGCAGTAACGAGAGGCAACTCGGGGAATATTGTTAATATGATGAATAAGTAAAATTATCTACACTAACTAGCTTTCTAAATATAGTCAACATATTAAATAATATACACAATGCTTACGGGTCAAGTTCACCATCCATGACACGTATTGCTATCAAAATGTCTTAAACTTGCACCCCAAAACCACATCGTGTTTATTACCGCCGCTTGCATACAAAACTGAAACAGAAAAATTATATTGTTCTAACAGACCAAAACTCTCCCTTTCATTGCTGTTAGGATATTATAATATTACCCGATTTTCAAACATGAGCGATAGAACAATTTAATAATGTCTCCTTTTCAGTTTGTGTACTAAATAGAACAGGTATTTTATATATATATATATATATATATATATATATATATATATATATATATATATATATATATATATATATATACAGAATATTGTAGTGAACAACGAGGAGCATCTTGTACAAATATTTTTGTATATACAGGGTGTCCCATTTTCGAGTACTACACTAACATTTTTTTTAATGGAACACCGTATATATTTTATATACTTGAATTCTCTGTTAAATGCGCAGCAAAATGATATAAGATACTATGGTCTATGACTAACGGGTCCTAAGTTATTGACATTTCTATGTAAAAAAATTAGTCAATTAAGTAGGCTCCTGTTCCGCCATCTTGAAAGATATCAGAGTGAAATTTTGGGATTTGTTTTTCCGATGTGTCTAGTTTTAACTTCTACATTCAGATTGCAGACTCTTTCCTTTGCATATACAGTGTGGTTCATTTTCTCAATGTTATTTTTTTCATTTTTTTTTAAATGGCACTGTATTTTATTACAGATTTGAATACCATTTTTTACGGGGTTTCAATAGATACTCACTTTTTATTACCTATTCCTAAGTGTTTTGGAATTATTTAGTGATAAAGTTGAAAATTGTAAACATTTTTTAATTTTTGTTGAGTTTGTCACAATATAAAACAAATAAAGACAATATCATAATTCAAAGAAAAACAAAAATGAAACAATGCTAATTGCTATAAAACCGTGAAGCTATAGGTTTATTACAAAATTCAATATTTTGCACTATAAAAGAGCAACGCTTAATAATTATTTACTCGTAGAACTGCTTAACTATAAACTTTAACTTAGAACTTAACTTAAACTTTAAAATGGAAGTAAAGAACACAGTGAATTACAAATTTTATATTAAATGTTCAAAAATGGTTCCATTTGCAGCAATGCACATTGTCAACCGCCTAGTAAAGGTTGCTTTGACATTTTGAAGGGTGCTTCTTCGAATACTTCGAAAACCCTGAGTAATTCGAAGTTTCATATTGGTTTGTGTAGTAGTCAAATCCCTATACATCTCCTGTTTCACACATCCCCACAGAACAAAGTCTAGGGGAGTGAGATCGGGTGATCTCGTTGGGCAAACAATGGTACCATCGCGACCTATTCAGCCATCTTCGCGCCAATTTTGTAAAAACCAGCGTACTCGATTATGGTAGTGCGGCGGGGATCCATCATGTTGGTAATACATAACTTGTCGAGTATCTAGATTCACATTTTCTAGCAACTGTGGCAAATCTTCTTGATGGAATTGCAGATATCTTTCGCCTGTCAAGGTAACCATCGAAAAAGAAAGATCCTATTACATCAGTATTGATAATACCACCCACACATTCACAGTCCACTGATGCTGGTAATCTACTAGTCGTACCCATTGTGGATTTTCAACGGAGTGATAGTGACTTATGTTTATTAACGACTCCTAAAACTTGCTTCGCCGCTAAATAGCACAAAGTAAACGAAACCGACTTGTTGGTTAATTTTGTCCAGAATAATATTGCAAAATGCGACACGAGTCGCGAAATCTTTGCGGTCGTGGGCTTTGATTTTAACACAAATGGTATGGGTGATATTTATGTTTGCTTATAATTCTTTGCATTGAACTCAGATCTACTTGTACCACAATCTGACGAACACTTACGTGAGGATTTTCTTCTAAATTTAATAGAACTGTCAACTCGTTTTCTTCGTTTGCAACTGTACGATTTTCTACATCTCTTTTTTGTATATGATATTTCATGTCTCTTCAAATCGTACTCGAAGAAGTTGAAACGCGTCAGGTCTTTCATGTCTAGCTAAAGGGTACTTTTGTTTATAAATCCTGGTTGCCAACAAACAGTTCCCTTCAGCTTGTCCCAAAACCTAGATCATATCAGTCAGCTCTTCTTTTGAAAAATTCATCGCACACTAAGTAAATAACGAAGTCACTATCAAATAATTATCTGACAGTTCTTCACGAATTATTTATAATAAGTGGTTTCATTTGTTAAGTTGTTAAGAAACAAAAGTAATGCTTATAGCTTGGATGTGTTTATTTATTGTCAAATCAGCTAATAGATGTTTATTTATTGTTTTCTATGTTTTGCGAAGAATAATTATTATACATTTAGATATAATCAGTAAATAAACAATTGCTGATAGAACAAAAGTTGTTTATTAATTCAAAACATTTTGCAAATCATGGAAGTATGTTCTAAAAGCATATAGGTTTATTAAAAAAAAACCAACAAACTGGAGCACTTAACATTACGAGGGAAACTACAAAAACAAAACGTAACTTTCCACTTAAGTAGTAACTGAAACAAATCAATTTCATAATAATACAACATTATTTCTTATTGATTTTTACGTTCTTCTTTATTTTCGTATTAATTTTCTTAGTGCATTTCGTTTTTTTGGGATGATCATTATTAGTATTAGTAATTCCTCCTTTTTCTGCAGATTTGGCTTTTTGTAACTTTTTTTTTTGAATTAGAAATTACAGCAGGATCATTATATTCCTTAAAAAAAGATTTAATGAAAGATACATCAACAGCAGGCATAAATTTTAAGAATTTTGTAAGATCAGCAACTTTGGTAAAGGGCAAGAGGCATTTTCTAGGTTCAGGCGGAGTTCGTATTTCTGGCAACACTTTCGAATTAAGAGGGGCACTGTTTCTGGTATTGGACGTAGATGGAGAAATGGGCACTTCTATAAATGTTTCTGCTTCATGGGTGAGTTTATAATAAAGTTTGGTAGGTGTTTTTCTAGTATAATTTAATTGCCTTAGTGATGCGTAAGGAACTTTTTTAAAATTCAGGACTTGAGATCCTTCTATGTATAGCTGGAAGTCTTTATGGGTCATGTGAAATACTTTGAAAGGTTTTCTTTGATTTACTGTCAGAAGTAGACGTAACAATTCTAAAGGGCTGAATATTTCTTGGTTAGATAATTTCCTTTCTATTTGATTATGTAGATTGTCGACCTCTTGTATGCTACTTGACCAGGCTCACCAAATTTTGTTCTATCTCTTCAATGGTAGGATGATATTCCAAAAATTTCATTAGTGCTAAACTCATTATTTAATTCTTATTCTGTGGCACGCATGAATCAGACCAAAGAATAATTTTTTTAATAAGGGGAAAATCGGTAACAACCTTTCCGAAGCATCTTTATGAAACCCGAAGCGATGCCGTTTCCTTGTTTCCATGAGTGCCTTCGCTCCATATACTGCAGGTGTTCAATTTTCTACTGTAGAAAAAACTGTAAATATTTGACCGTAGCATTCCAAAAACATTTTCAAGATCGAAACGTATTACTGCTGTTTGGGCATCTTGATTACTTCTGACCAAATCGCGAATTAGTTTTGCAGCCTCTTTGCGCCGAACATGTTTTTCCCAAATAGTTCATCTCCTTCAATAGAAGTTTTTTCTTTCAACCTGTACTCTTCGCAAACATCACAGCGATCTTTTTCAGGATTTAAGAAATCGATGTTGAATTCGTAATTGAATATGTACCTATAGCAATGTATTTTTAATGGTTATATTTGTTTTCAGCACAAAACTCTGTATACAGGAGTATAGTTTGTTCATATTCAAAGTTACATCAAAATATTCCTTCTTGATGTCCATACTACAAAATGAGATTCCGCTTTTGGAATTTTACTAATATGTAACCGCACGTACTCCTTGCTGATGGCACTTATGGTTTTTAGGATGGTGGCCCTGTTGAGAAGTTGTTAATTTTAGCTGTTTATAAGGAAGAAATCTAGTAACAACAAGTCACTTGCCCGCCTTCGTCACACACAAATATTACAATGCTCTAACAGCATCATGTTCTGACACTTTACTGGTCGGTTAGTTGGAACATTATAATACTAAGAGATATTCAAATAATGCAGATAGAACAGTTTAACATTCTTCCCCACATTGTTTGTATGATAGTCAGAGCACTGGTTCTTATTCAGATAGAACAAAATTTATGTAAGCTATCTATTTAATTAATAATCCAGTTTCCCGTCAAATATGCTGATAGAACAATATAATACTCAACCCACGCGTTGCTCATTTATAGCGCAAAATGTTGAATTGAATAATAAACCTATACTATCACGGTTTTATAGCAATTAGCATTGTTTCATTTTGTTTTCTGTGAATTATGATATTGTCTTTTTTATTTTATATTGTGACAAATTTAACAAAAATAAAAAATGTTTACAATTTTCAACACTAAATAATTCAAAAACACTTAGGAATAGGTAGTAAAAAGTGAGCATCTATTGAAAGCCCGTAAAAAATGCTATTCAAATCTGTAATAAAATACAAGGTGTGCCATTTAAAAAAAATGAGAAAAATAACATTGAGCAAAATGGACCACCCTGTATATGCAAAAAAAAGAGTCTGCAATCTGAATGTAGAAGGTAAACTAGACAGATTGGAAAAACAAATCCCAAAATTTCACTCCGATATGTTTCAAGATAGCGGAACAGGAGCCTACTTAATTGACTAATTTTTTTACACATAAATGGCAATAACTTACGAACCGTTAGTCGTAGACCCATAGTACCTTATATCATTTGCTCCGCATTTAACAGAGAATTCAAATATATAAAAATATGTAGGGTATTCCATTTAAAAAACACAGGTTTAGTATAGTACTCGAAAATGGGACACCCTGTAAATAAATAAATATATATATATATATATATATATATATATATATATATATATATATATATATATATATATATACGTAATCTTGACTGTAATTTATTTGTATAACAATTGTTGCATTGCAGTCAATCTTTTGTTAGGGCTAATTATTCAAAACTCTTTGATTTGTTGTTTAGTATGCTCATGCTTATGGTTAGTATTTAGTTATTTATAGCTTACATATCTTATTCGTAGACTGTTCAGGAGCCCTTCTCCTCTTCAACCCTGGTCAATCCATGTTTGTTGGTGTTGCGATGTTTTGTGTTACTGCATAGTTTACAATCATGAGATGTGCTTGTTTTTGGTGTAAAAATTTATTTAATATTTAATAATGCTTTAATTGACTTAAATGTGTGTATTGTTAAGTGGGGTGTGGTATGCTTAGTGTGATTATTAGATACGTCGTCCGGTTTCTTGCTGGGTCGTCATCGAATCAAAACTCTTTGATACTAATCGAACTCTCGCAAATTTTTATTCCGTCATCAAGAATTCTATAATGTTAACATGTAAAAATATTACGAAATTAAATCTAATTATTAGCACTTACTATTGTGAGATTATAATAAACACTACTAGTATCAATAAAAAACATCATAAAACCATTAATTATTAGTAATATCAGTAGTAATGTCTGTTAAAATTGTTAAAGATGTTGTAAACAACTTTGTCAAAGTTGAAAAATTAAAACATAAACATCAGCCTGCTAATAATATAACTGTTGGAGAAACTTATAAACCAACTATAGAATTAAATTTTGTAAAGAATAACTAGGTCATTACAAATTAAATATTGTTAAACTGTCTTAAAGATGACAAATCAGAACACTCTCTAACGGCGAAAGCTAACAATGAAAAATGTCAGCCAAAAATCATATTTAACAAAATTTAATCAAGTAAAGTTGTAAAAAACTTCAATTTCAAAATGATAGAAGCATTCAAAATATAAACATGACATCAAATAAAATAATCCAGTTAAATCTAACAAAGAGATGTCTTTATCAATAAGTGCAAGTGTTATTAACAATGAAAAGCATAATGCAGAACGTTTTTTGTAATTTTAATCTTAATTTCAACTACTTATGTTATGTGGCAATTTAACATATAATTGGTAAAGTATTTGCCTCAAGGTCTAGGAAAAACATAGCAAAAAACCTAGACATACCACAAGTCAAAATTAAAATCAAAATTAAGATGTATCACTATGCCTTTTTTTAATTATAAGATGCCAAAATTTATTTAAACGGAGATTCTCTTCTTGTCTATTAAAATTATTAGGGTGTCTATATATTTCAATAGCTTCACGTTGTAAATGAACATAATAATGAGTTTATCTTGACTATTTCCATATTGTCAAATTGAACGTCATGGTTTAGATTACTCAAGGCTTGGTCAGCCACAGAAGACTTCTCTGGTTAACCTAATCTACAAAATCTCATATGTTCTTTACGTTTTGTATCAAAGCTAGGTTTTGTGGTTCCGATGTATACTTTTCCACATGAATAAGATAACTTATACACTCCGGAAGATGATAATGGGTTTGACCATAGCCTTCTTCATTTACAAGCCATGAACATAAACTTGGCAACACCGCATGTTTGAATTTGGTAGTCCTATTGTATTGTTTTGCACTTAAATTAATATTATTTTTAATTGTAGTGTAATTGTTTAAGGCAATATTACTAAATATCGAAATGAGCATTTTATACATTTTACCTAATGTAGCAGGACAAACATTACATTTCTTATTAAATTCGATAAAATAAATTATTGGATTCTAAACTTGACAATGTTAAATTGCAAAGAATATCTTTGTGGTTTTGCTTTTTCAAAAATACTCCTTCCAATTCCTCATTATTAATAATAATATATGTAAATATAGAAATAGTTATTGCTAAGGATACCCCCGCAGACAACCTTGAAAATTGATTTCTAGGAATTGTAATAACTTCTAAGACTTCTAATACGATAGAATTGCTTGAACAGTGTGACTTTGACGATTTGCTTGGTGACCTTGAATACATGACATTGACTCAATCGAGAATTGTTTGATCATTTCCAGCGAAAAGGACGTTACCCTCATGGATCACTGCACCTTCAATGACAATTCTAAGAATAAACATTGACCTTGAAGCGATGGCAGGAATTGCTTGGTAAAATTTCCTGCCAAGATTTGACCCTTGCATTACTATCGCATAAGATCAGGGTGCCCTACAGGTAGCCTTCGATTTCGAGGAATTAACACATGGTATTGACTTGGGCAAAATCAGTCTTCTTGATAAATTCGTTTAGAATCAATCTATGACTTCTGGGCCTGATGCTGGATATGCAGACACAGAGCCAATAAAGGAGCCTTGAATAGCTTGACTTTATCACCTTCGACCATGAAAATTTTATTTTTAGATTTCTCAAATTTTTACCTTGACATTTAAATGGTTAGGGTAGCTGGAAACTACAGGTGACCTTGGTATTCAGCTACACAAATCCATGCATATTTCATTACTTGAAGAGCACTAACACAGGAACACCTTGACCTATCGTTTAGTTTAACCTTGAAAATTGGTTTCTCGTGACAAAGTCGCATTAGTATCCTAATCGTGACCTTGATTAGGAATGCTACTAAATGTAACCTTGAACATTTCTCGACACATGATCTCAACCAGTTTGGTGACCTGCCCTGAAAAGTAGAATCCCACACCTTGAAAGGTTTATTTGAATACCTCATGCTGGTGATTTCTAGGAATTATGACCCTAACCCGACCAGAATTGCTTGAACATCACCTTTGTCGTTTTCTCAGAGGTGTGGCCTTGAAGAATATGCAGGGAAAGTGTACGTGACCTAATGCACTTGCGGGTTTTCCTTAATAAATTAATAAGTGGATCACTATACATGGCCTTGAAGAATATACGCAGGCAATGTGTGTACGCAATGGCCTTGAAAACGTGAAAGTGGATCCTATAGTATACGTGACCTTAAAGAGCATACCTTTACCGGTCATATATCGCGATATCCTTGCAAATTGATTTCTAGGACTTCAAAATTGATACCAATACATTTTAGCCATTGACAATCTATTTGATAGCCCTACAGGTGCTTTCTAGGAATTATGACCCTGACTCAGCCAAGAACTACTTGAACAATGGATCTCCTTTGTCCTTTTTTCAGAGGTGTGACTTTGAAATGGCGAGGGAAACGGTTACCTGTGTTGGGTAACAGATCCCTGTTCTGGGAAACAGCTCCCCTGTTTTGGGAAACGGCTATCTGTCTTTGGGAACTGGATCCGGTTCTTAGGAGAACTACCTCATCCTGGTAGTTTAGGACAGTAGTATTATGAATCCACATACTGTAAGCATAATCTTTTCATTACAATTTAGCCCATACAAAAACTTTAACTCACATTTTAGCATAGAAAACGACAACCTGTACGATACCCCGACCTTGAGAATTAACGTCTTAACTCACCCAAGAATTGCTTGGGTGACCCTGAAAGGTAGAATCCCCCACGCCTTGAAAAGTCTATTTAATACCCCTGAGAATTGATTTATAAGAATTAACACCTTAGGTCAGCCAAGAATTGCTGTGTGACCTTGAGGAATATACGTAGGCAATTATCTGATGACCTTAAGCAAAACAACTTTTGACCTTGAAGCGTCGGCTTGAACAATGGATCGCCTTTGTTCTTGAAAGTTGATTTCTCAGAATTGAGCCTGAAATGGTGGGGGTAGCTGGATAACAATCTATTTTTAGGAATTATGACCCTAACTCGGCGAGAACAAACAATCGCCTTTGTTCTTTTCTCAGAGGTGTGACTTTGAAATGGGGGGAAATGGCTATCTGTGTTGCGAAACAGCTATCTGTTTTGAAACGCTCTTGTTTAGGAACCGGCTACCTGTCTTTGGGAAAGGTCTATCTGTATTTGGGGAACGGAACCACTTGAGGTCAGTGCACTTTGCTGAGGGCGTGACCTTACAAAATAAACTTCCAAGAATTGCTTGATGACCTTGAAACATGCTTAGCATAGACAACAATCTCTATGACACCGCTTGAGAATTGTAATAACAGCTCAGGGCTTGGGACAGACGTCAATGAACTTCCTAGAGTGGATGGGAGGCGTGAAAATTTTCTGTCAAATTAACACTCAGCCAGAGAACTGATTGATTGGCGACCTTGAACATTTCCTGGCCTTGAAGACCGATGCAAGAAACGTGGCCTTGAAAAACCTTGTACTTTTGAAGTAGGCAATGTGATGACCTTGGAAACGAGGTACTTAGACGTAGACAATGTGATGATCTTGAAATATATTTCGATACAGGTAATGTAAAATGACCTTGACCTTAAAACGATTGACCTGGATGTGGACAATCTGCTTCAATGACCTTGAAAAACAATCTAGTAACTTTTCTAATGACTTTTCCAATGTAGTTACTGCAATGACCTTAAGGAATATACTTCCATGCATGTAGCGTGTGACCTTGAAGCGAAGGGCGCGCGCGAGCATGGATGACCTTGAAGATAAGCAATGTGAGCGACCTTGGCAAACCATTGACCTTGAAGGGGTGTATGTACGTTAAGAACCTTGCCAATGAGCGACCTTGGAGCAGGGACCTTGAAGAGACTCGGCAGTGTTACCAACCTTTCCTGCCACGTGGCCTTGAAGCGGTAACCTTGAAGCAGGCAATGTTGAAATCTAGGGACTTTTCTGGTGGCTTTTTCCAAATCTGGTGACAAATCTAGTGACAAAAGTGAGACAGAAGTGATATAGTATATCTACGATGGGGACGTGACCTTGAAAATTTCCTGTCAATGTATATGAATATATGAAGGTAATGTGTACGATGACCTTGAAAACCATTGACCTTGATGTAGACAATATGCAGGCGCCAATAACCTTGAAAACTAATTAGTAACTTTTCTAGTTACTTCAATGACCTTGACCTTGAGGAATATACCTTGATGCAGGTAATGTATACGATGACCTCGAAAACCATTGACCTTGATGTGCACAATCTGTATGGGAAGGTGTATTGTTGCTATCAAAATTGAGCCAGAAGTGACATAGTATATCTACTCATGCCATCTTTATTAAGACAAGTTTCAAAACGAATAATTTCTGTATCCAGAAAATGTTCGCTACATATAGCAGTATGAGCGGAAGATTTCCAATTGTCTCGTGGAATTGCACGACTCCAGATCTGCCTTAGTACAGGATCCGATGGAAGTTTAAAAAAGACTTTTTTCCATGTTCCTTTGCATCACTATCATAATTTGATTTACATCCAGGGGCACAGCAATGTCGTGGCATTCTAAAAACAGATTCGATATAAATAATTTAATCCAATAATTACTAATAATAATTTACCAAACACTCAAAATATGAATTTCTAACCTCAAAAAAACTACGATAGAAGGAATTTATGTATACTTACTTTTTAATTTGAAATATTTCTGACTTGAATAAATATAAACCTTTCAATGATGTATCATTTGCGGATAAATCTCAAAACGCACTACAATAATTATTCAGAACACCTTCACTAATAATATTTTCATTGTAGCTAATATACTTTCCGAATACCATGTCACGTATACCAACATTCTATTACTACAATATAATGTTGTTTTACCAATATACAATATATTTTTTTAAATTTAAATATGTAATAAGTAATATACACATGATTTAAATCGAATTAATATTATTTACAAGCACAAACACTACGATGACCACCATACTGTAGAACTACCAGGCGGTGTTGCCAAATTTCTTGATCATGGCTTGTAAATAAAGAAGGCTATGGTTTGACACATCTTTAGGTGATCTTAAATGTTCTTTAGTTTTTCTTGCAGGTTTAAAAATAGTCCTAATGGCATTACCTATAAAAGGAAGAAAAGCAGTACCAACATTAAGAACGGGGTTTTCTTTAAGGTTACGTCTAGAAGGTGTAATAACATTATTAATATCTGTAAGTTAATATCCGTAAACCTTAAAAGATAGTGAATTATTATTTTTAGATATTAATATATCAAGAAATGGTAAACTTCCATTAGTTTCTTTTTCCATGGCAAACTGAATACTAGGATGTATACCATTTATAAAAACCAAAAACTCATGCAGCGCCTCTTCTCCATGTCTCCAAATAACAGATGTGTCATCTACATATCTATACTAAACTGAAGGTTTTTTAGGTGTATTTTGTAACGCTAATGTTTCAAATTTTTCCATGTAAAAATTAGCTATAAGACTAAGGGGACTACCCATTGCTACACCATTAATCTGTTCATAAAATTTACTATTCCACTGAAAATAAGTTGTAGTAAGACAGTGCTGAAAAAGAATGGTTATGTCCTTTGGAAAAAGATGATCAATGTATTAAATAGTTTCTTTTAGAGGCACTTTTGTAAAAAGTGAAACAACATCAAAACTAACCATTATATCACCCTCTTCAATTTTTAAACTATGCATTTTTTCAACAAAGTCGGCAGAATTTTTAATGTAATGGGGTGTTTTTCCTATATGAGGTTGTAATAAAAATGTAAGATGTAAGTATATGTAAGATAACCAATTGCACTAACAATAGGTCTTAAAGGAATATTAGGTTTATGAATTTTTGGTAAACCATATAGTTTTGGTGAAATAGCTTCAGAGTTAGTTAGTTTCTTTTTTATTTCTTCAGGAATAGATGATAATTTAATAGCTCTTTAGTTTTAAAAGAAACTTTTTGTTGGATCCTTTGGTATTTCACGATAAGTTTCTGGTCCCAACAATTGTTCTATCTTAATGTTATAATCGTTCATATTTAATATAACAGTTGCATTACCTTTATCTGATTTTAATATTATTATACTTTCATTGCGTTTAAGATCTAGTAAAGCACGTCGTTGACGAAATGATAAGTTACTCTTTGGAGGTTTTGTTTTACGTAACATGTTAACGGTGTTATATCTAACTTCATTAGCAGCATCAAAAGGTAATAATTTAATGGAGTTTTCGATGTTGGAAATTATATCTTGGTGTTATCGCAAAATTTCCTCCTTTAGAAAGCGCTTCAATAGCATAATCTGAAACAACATTATCAGAAAGGTTTATAACTGTTTTTTTATAATCAATAGATGGTCTATTATTTTGTTGTTTGTGTAATTTATTAAATTTTTCTTTCTGACGTTGACATGAGATGTCAAAATTTATTTTCATAGATTTAAACGTTATAGAATCAATTTTATCCCAATCTTCTTTATTCAATATAGATGAAATTTCTAAATGTAAATATAAAAGATTTTTATCGGTGTTATCCAATAACTTCCTAGTAATATGTATTTGATTACGCAGAAGAGCATTTTCTGTAAATATTATTAGCTTGTTTGTTATTAAAATTTCTTTTAATATAAATAAACTTTGGGATAATTTTTGGTCTCTGCTTCGTAATAAAAAGTGAGTGACGATAATAATTGTGCTTTACGTTTCCTTAATTTTTCAAATTGTGTGATAGAACGACTCTCCTCCCCATAAAGGACTGAAATATGAAAATGTAAACTTTCACCATTATCCACATAATAAAATAACTATCTTTTTGGGTTTTTAATGGTGTATTTTAAATTATAATATCTAAACTATATTAAAACTTTCTTAAAACTTAACATTATACCGCCTGCGCCGCGTTTCGTGTTTACATTGTAGTGAAATATGACGGTCAATACTCTTGACTTCGAATATGAAAGATATAACATATATACCAGTTTAATGTATTATACTATTAATATTCAATACATCTACACTACGATGCGGTTAATTAAATACTTACGAATTGAATTATATTGAATTGTACTGTTAACTAACACAATGTCATTAATAATGTGTACCATGGAACTGACAAAAACATTTGATAACCTAGTGATAAGACATAGATATAAATATTGCTTAATTTGCTATCAGATCTCTTATTAAGGCTGTTTTTTGAGTTAATACAAACCAATTCAAGGAACAGTCGTTTATAATAATTGTTGGCCCTTTTCAAAATTTTGGTACTTTCAGATTCAATATCCAATAATCATTAGAAATATTAAAACGGTGTCTAACCTGTATACGAAATTGAAGTCGCCGCTCACGAACATAGAATCATCTAATGTAGTGTATTCCATCAAATGTAAGAACTGTGATAAAGTTTACATAGGCCAAACGAGTAGAAATTTACTAGGGACAATAACATCTCATAAAAGCGACATAAATAGAAACGTCCACTCTTGTGCTAGCTCAACATGTACAGAATGAAAGACATGTGATGGAATTTGAAAGTACTAAAATTTTGAAAAGGGCCAATTATTACAAGGACTGTTCCTTGAAATAGTTTGTATTAACTCAGAAAAACAGTCTTAATAAGATCTGATATCAGTAAATTAAGCAATATTTATAGCTATGTCTTATCACTATAGTGAAAGTCACACTGAGAATGCAGTGTGGAGTCTTATGGAGCACACCGTTGCCAGTTGTCGTTATGCTGGGATCGGTTAAACCTCAAGTCCGGTCTCAGGCAAATTTCGCCGCTCTCACAGATTCGCTAAAACTTGTTGGAAGTTGTGGATGATGTTTATACCTTCGCCTTTGTTTAAATGTTTTCAATAATTAATAATAATAAACAATAAATTTCAAAATTACAAAAGAATTATTTCAGGCAAAGTTAATGTAAGAAAAATAAACAGAGAATTAGTTGTACATTTATAAACAAATAAAATATTTACACTATTTACACCTGCACGTCGTCGACACAGTCATCATTGAAAATTATAATTTTCGCACTCGCATGGAGCATTTGTCCGCGTTTGAATTTCTTAAATTCAATGTTACCGGTAATAAGTCACAAACAAGACTGAAAATCAGTATTATATTTAGGGTTGTTTGTTTACTTTTCAGTTACATTAAAAATTCATTAAGGTATCTTCCGCATAAGCTTTGGTTTGAAATGACGTAAATGCATTGTAAGTAACTTTCTAATTAATACAATTGTTTAACGATATTTTGATCGTCTTGAAAATTCATATTTGAGAATTTTGAGTGATTTTTTCAACTAAAATTTTCCGATTTTTTCAAAAATAAGGGCAGTTTACTCTTACTAAATAAAAGTTTTCATTTGTGTCCAACTTTTGGCGGCACTGTATAATAACTTCAGAGCCGACCCTGTCACAGCATCGGACAACCGGCAACACAGTGTGCCGGCCTCCCATAAATACATTGCCTATACCCCGCCACACTACATTCTCGGTGTGACTCGCACTATAGAACAATAGGTTATCAAATGTTTTCTGTCAGTTCCATGGTACACATTATTAATGTGCGGTAAAGTAAGACATTACGATATGTCATTAAATGACGTAAAACTTGTCATTATATGTTGATAGTAGATAAAATACTTACAGCACGCGGCGTCTAAGATGAGCCCACCCATGCGCAAACTACGAGTTTATGATGTTTCCTTCAGTGGCATCGCATCGTGCATAATGTAAATTTTAATGGTATATTCAAAGCAATTCAAACAACTATATTTTATTTAAATACACAATTTATTATAATTAAAAACTATACTATACAATATGTTATTACATAACAAATATTATGCGACTACTTTGTAAACGTTGGAGCACTCCCGTGGCAAATGTCGAAAGTGTAATAAATGTTTTAAATTACAATTAAGTTAAATATAACTCACCAAATTCGTTTTTTTTCATTATTTTGTAAGTTGTTTAAATTTAATTACAGTTCAATACATACTTCTTCCCAAACATTTTTGGTTCCATTTCTATCTTTGTAAAGATATTGGGACTTATGCCATAAGATAGGTCTGTATTCACTGCAGAGATATTAACATTTGTGTGTCAATCTAAACACAGAAGCAACAACGAGCAGCTTTGACAACGGACGGTGGACGTCACGTAGGCTAATAAGACGGTACCGTACTTTTCATTCGTTGACACGGCTGTATCACGGCGACTATACGAATAATATCCTCCACCGTCCCGTGTAAAAGCCGTAATTACTTTCATGTGTTTACTGCCAATTAACCGTCTGTCGGGCGCAGGTGCTACACGCACTAGTTCGGCGCCAAGAACCGTAAACCTAATAGGACTGCTGGATTCTCCAAATCTGTCTGCCACGAAAACTCTAGCTGCTTGTGACGTAGGTTGCATTCCTTTCTTGGCGCGATAGCGCCTTTATAAATGGACGGGATGAAAACTTGTATTTATATGATTGCGATAATTGGAAATGCATTAAACATTGATTAATGTAAAGTGATACCTACAATAGGTAGTAATATGAATTTATTAACATTATAGAATAAATGTGTTCACACAAATTTTATTTGATGTTTGGGAAAAAAAGTTCAAAATAAAAGTTTGATCTTTCGAAATAAAATTTTGCAGAACTTTGTCTATGTTAAAAAAATAGTTTTAAATACAAAGTGGATCTCAAAGAATGGTAGGTTCAGACACGCGCAGTATACTTATACTTCGTAAACTATTTTCTATATTTTCTAAGTGTACACAAAGTCTACCTAGTCTTTCGCATACGGCGATATAAACCGTTTAATGGTAAATGCCTGCATTGGTATATCACTTTTAATTATTATACAATTAAATACTTACATATATAATAATTACATGAAAACAAAAATATAATATTACACATAACTACAGATTTATTTTAGAATTTTAGCATACTTTCTATTTTTTCTACGGATATAATATTGCAAAGATTTTCTTTTATGCCCTAGAAAATTTCGCTTTCAAATTTCTGAAATTCGTCTTAATTATTGTCCTTAGCTTGCATAAATCTCTAACTAATTTAAATGGTAAATCCTTTTCTGTTTAAAAAGTTTTTTGGCTAATTTTCTACCACCAGTTGCCCGTTTCGAAATGATTCGCCATGGTAGGATTGAAACTATTTTCTATAAACTCCACTTATTAATTATCTTCAAAATTCTCGGAAGGTTTTATAAGGCCCCATATGACAATTGTTGTTGATCCGTAGTAATTTTATAGGTGTAGTTTCCCAGATTTGGTAAATCAGTTTTAAACTGTTTAGCTAAGTAGCCAACAATGTATTCCAAAGCATCATTAGTAGTTTCCTGAGCATTTTGGTTAAAATCAGGCAGATGTGTAGATGCACTTGAGAAACTGATGAAAACGATGAGCTGCTTTGGGACTCATCGTTATTTAAATTGTCAAGAGGCTCAACTGTAACTATTTCAATCTCTGCAGTTTCCAAAACTTTGGTACAAATATACTCGTCAAAACTTTTCTTGCATTTACACTTGAATTTAGAATTCAGGATTTTTCCTAACAGAATCATGCGTATTCTATATATGTCAATAGGCATGAGATGTTCATCTGGGCCACCTCTGCTTCTTATTTGTAAAAAATTATCGAAGCTATCTTGATTCAGTTTGTGAGTACATATTTTAAATCTAATGAGGACTTCATGTCTTCGAACAATTTCTGTAAAAGTAATTGACATCAAGATACCTTCTTGAAAAGTCATTAGGTGTTTTCCAATAACCCACGTTTTTAAAATTAAATCATATTTTATTTAAATGGTCATTTTGATTTTCTCAATCTATCCCATAAGCATTTTTTAAGGGACACTTCCTCTTGGAACATAACTGTTAAATATATTAAACCATTTATTTACATCACTTATGAAGTTTCCCAAATTTTCTGCCATCATCTTATCTTCTCCTGGTTTATAATGGAAAAGGTCAGTAGAATCATTATTAGATAACAGTAGAGCACAAGTCGAACATTTTGACGATTAGTTTTACGGTTTACGGTTCTTGTTCGGGCGCAATGTATCTGACAGGAGCACATTTCAAATATACTTAATTTCGGTATTTTTCATTTCTTTTTTTTGATATTCCATGGTATTCTTGTGAATTTTGAAACGTACTCTTGTGAATAAGTTACTATATACAGGGTGTTGCTATATTCGACCGACAACGTTCTACCCTAGAGAGCCCTCGTTAATTGATAAATTTTGATATAGGCGCATGAACCCTTAAAGGGCTTAGTTGCTGAGATACAGGGTGTTAACATTTTCAAATCAAAATTAAACATTTTCCATAAATCTAAAACGCCTTAGATATTTTTTCAAATTTGGTGATCAATATATCCTCTAAAATGAACGATGCTGTAGCGATTTGCTTCTAAATAAAAATCTGCAAGTTCTCAGATAAATAACAAATTATGATTTGTAGTGTAATTTGCCTGTTGGCGTTTTGCTAAACAAGTAACGTTTGATTTAATCCATACTATTAATTCGATTTTGAATAATTTAATAGGTGGTAGGCATGTATACTCTATGCCAGCCGGGAGGTACCACCACATGGGCTACTTAATATTGGGTCTCGGTAAGGGCTGCCGGTTACCTTTTCCTTCATCCTTAATGTATTCTAATCCTTATTGTTCCTTCTCGCCCTCACTGTCTTCCTGTCGGATTAAAATTCCCAAATTAAAAAATAAGATGGCTGTGGTTTCTAGGGTAATAAATTCCGGACGTGGAATCCTGCCCCATTCGGATGTCCGGGAGGGCAGGGCATAGTCATCGAAAGTATCAACTTTCTGATTCACTACTGCAACATCCGCGGTATCAGGTCTAATCTTAATGCTATTCACCAACATCTTGAACAATTACAACCTGATATTTTGTTTCTATCTGAAATTCAAGTCTCCTCTGAAAGCTCCGAGTCACCCGACTTGCAATTTCCTCAATACCACCGTCACTCTAACTTTCGATATAAAGGAGGCGTATGTGCCTACATCAAGGACAGAATTGCTTGCAAGAGGGTTTATTCCTTAGAAAATAAAAATTTTGACGTGATTTGCTTTAAACATTCTGGTCCTAATTTTGTGAAATTCTACTGTTGCATTTAAAGGTCTCCCAATGACAGTAACTTTCAAGACTTCTTCGATTACCTTAGTGTGAAAGTTGACTATCTCCTGTCTCAGTTTCCATCTTGCGATATCTCAATTATAGGCGATTTCAATGTTCATGACTCTAATTGGCTTCAGTTTTCATCTACTAACAAACCTGCTGGTCATAGTGCAGAAACATTTGCTATTTCATGTGATCTCACACAAATGATTTCTGAACCAACAAGAATTCTTGATAACCCTAACCATACTCCACATCTTCTAGATCTCTTTCTTACATCAAACCCTCTTGTTTATAAAACTTCCGATCTTTCGCCTTTAGGTCTTTCCGGCCATTGTCTAATAGAAATCATTTCTACTGTACCTAATTCCACTGTTGCTCGCAAAACCGATAGAACCTTGTGGTATTTTAAGTCAGCTCGACGGAGTAATTTACGGGATTTCTTTGCAACCTTTCCATGGCGTGAATATTGTTTTAAGTCGCCCTCTTCTTCAAACATCGCTCTTTCAGTATCTGAAGTCATCCTCATGGGAATGGAGTTATACATTCCCAAAAAACAGTACCGTATAGGTCATTCACGTTCCCAACCCTGGTTCAATATGGCTTGTGCTGATGCAATATCTGTAAAAAATAAATATTACATTAAATGGAAATCTAATAAATCGGTCGACAGTCATGTAGAATACGTTGGTGGCAGAAATATCTGCAAAAGTGTCATCACTAAAATTAAAAAGTTGCGAACAACGAAAATGCAATGAACTAGCTACATCTCCTTTAGGCAGTCGTAAATTTTGGTCTTTAGCTAAAGCCGTTAGTAAAAACTTTGGAACATCTTCATTTCCCCCCCTGACATCTATTTACGGATCGGTAGTTGCTGATTCTGTAGACAAAGTCAATGTTTTTGTGGATTTGTATGCATCAAACTCGCGTCTCAATGATTCTGGAAAAGATGTGCCCCTAGTCAACTCTTCTTCATACGCTATGAAACCAATTCATTTTCGGTACAAGCTCTTGGAATCGATCATCAGTAGGCTTGATCTCAATAAGGCGACTGGCCCAGACGGTATCCTAGCTACTGTCTTAAAGAAATGTTCCCCCGAAATAGTACCAGTCCTATCTAAGCTCTATACGATCTCTATGTCTTCTGGAGAATTCCCTTCATTATAGAAGTTAGCAAATGTTCAAGCTATTCCCAAAACTACCGACCAATTGCCATCACTTCCATTTTGTCTAGAATCATGGAAAAAGCCATCATTCAGCAACTGCTCACGTTCCTTGAAACTAACAAACTCCTTAGTGACCAGCAATATGGGTTTAGGCAAAGTCGTTCAACAGGTGGTCTTCTTTCATATGTGGCCCAAGTTTGGAACAATACAGTAGAGCAGTCCGGTGAAACAGTTGTAGTCGCTTTAGATATCTCAAAGGCATTTGACCAAGTTTGGCATAAGTGTTTACTTGTCAAACTCACCTCGTTTGGGTTAAATGATACGCTCATCAACTGGGTTTCTAGTTTCCTTGATAAAAGACGAATACGTATCGTAGTTGATGGCTTTTTTCAAAAGAAGTTAGCATTAACGCGGGCGTACCACAGGGATCCGTTATAGCGCCTACACTTTTTCTGCAGTACATAAATGACATTATTTCTTCAACAACTAACCCCATCCATTGCTTTGCTGAATATAGCACTCTTCACTGTAGTTCATCTCAGTCTACTCATAGTGATAATCTACCTTCTATGTCAAATCAAGAAATTAAAGCTGAAAAGGCAAATTCAAACAACAAAGACATTCAACGTATTCTCTAATGGGAAAGAATAATCTGTTGTAAGTATGAATGGCTCAGTTCTTAAGTTTTCAGACTCTATTACTCTGTTGGGTATGACTATTCTTCAAATCTCTCATGGGTTGACCATCTTCTGTCAGCTACCAAAACAGCTGCTCGTAAAATAGGCTTTTTGTACAGATCTAAGCATTATTTTATACCTCTCGACAACTCCTTCTGCTGTATAAGGCCCAAATTCGGCCTCATCTGGAATATAATTCTCACATCTGAGTTAGTGCTCCCCAATACGCTCTCGATATCGTTGATCGTATTCAAAAGAGCGATTAGGCTTATAAATTACCTATCCTTAACTTCTTACATACGTCCCTTGAGCATAGAAGGATGGTTTCAGTTCTTTCTTTGTATTATCGTTATTACAACGGCTATTATGCTGCTGAATTATATTCTCTGATACCATCTCGGACTATCTTTGCGAGAAACACTCTGTTCGCTCATTCACATCATCAGTATGCAGTACAAATCTCCACTTGTCGTACCAAACGGTGCAATCCACATTTTCTACACGGCTTCTAAACTCTGGAATGATCTCCCTAGTTCCTGCTTTCCTCTCACTTATGATATGAGAAAATTTAAGGTAGCTGTTCATAGGCATCTATTGGCAATTCATTATCCCTCTATCCATCCTCCTAAGTGTTCCTGAGTGCTTTAGCACGATAGGCCAAATTAGCCTGTTCAGGTCCACAATCATAAAAATATATATATATATATATATATATATATATATATATACATATACATATACATATATATATATATATATATATATATATATATATATTATGGCTTAATTTCTGAGACCAGTTGCTACAATTTAATAAAAATAAAACTCAGTATAGCGCAAAAGCTATGAAAATTAAATTCAAATAAACTTATTACGGCAGTAATAAAATTACCAAAATTACAATAGTTGGCCGCTTACTTGCAAATACGTTCTACACCGTGTTCTCACTCAAAAACGTGTCTTTGAGAATAACACCGGATTGGACTCTATATGTTCTGCCGCAGCTTGAATTCTCGCTATTAGAACTTCTCCAGTTTCGACGATGGTTTCGCACACTAAGGACTTCATGCAGCCCCAGATAAAAAAAGTCGATGGGATTCGGGTGAATTATACTGCAAATCATAATTTATCTGACAACTTGCAGACTACAACACCGTTCACATTTAAAAAAGTAAAAAATATATATCCTCCAGTGGCGTCAAAAATAGGTGGATAATATATTCCACTAACGACAGCGTGCCACTGGTTGAATTTTCAAAAGTTAGTTTATGTCAAAATATTACTTTCTAAAGAGCATATTGATCATCAATTTGAAAAAATATTTGAAGGCGTTTTTGATTTATGGCAAATTTTAATTTTGATTCCAAAATTTCAACCCTGTATCTCAGCAACTAAGCTCTTTAAGGTACCTATATTAAAATTTATCGTTTAACGAGCTCTTTGTGTAGACCGTTCGAATATAGAAACACCGGTATGTATGTATGTATGTATATATGTGTATATATATATATATATATATATATATATATATATATATATATATATATATATATATATATATATATATATATATATATATATATATATATATATATATATATATATATATATATTATATTGATAATTAATTGGGAAAATAAAAATAGATATATTATTATTACGTTTGTAATTTTCGAACTAACTAAATCACAATTAATCATGGAGAAATATTCTTTTGAGTTTAAGATTTTGTATTGACTTTTACCTTAATAAATTATGATGTCATAATTACGATTTCTGTGGACTCTGAATTTAAGGTAAACCGTTCTATATTGTAATTGGGCGCCATCACCGAATTGATCGATAAAATTTTAATGTTAGTTTAAATAACTACCGACCAGCACTCGGAACGAGCTTTTCTCCGGGGTTAGGGATCGGCATCAATTCGTATCCAACATTCATTATAGAGATTCACAAACTTTTCTTAAGCAAAATAATTATATAATTGATTAATTTAGGAAGTTGTTTAAATTTAAACTTATTTGAACACCTTGTACTGCAAGCCATGATGTTACTTGTACTACGCATGCGACGCGTTTTTACTAAAATTGTGTATTTGCGTAGTTCAATCTCAAACAACAACTATGTCTGCCTTTCGGTAAGTACAACATTAGTTTCCTCCAAATACTAATTAATGAACATGAATTTATTAATTATATCTTGTAATTCCATACGTCGGTTCCTAAACTTTACACGAATACAACCACAATACATGAACGCTAAATATTCAACGCAATATTTGGCTATGATAAATGAAAGTTTACTCACATATGTAGATGGTTTCCCATCAGTGCCGATTACGTTGACGGTGCTCCACTCCAAATTATAATTGATGTCGGCTTCCATACATTTTCATAATAGGATGATGATTAATCAGCATTGTAAATTTCCTTATTATAATAAAGAATTACAAGGGGTACGTTACCTTAAGATGACCTTGTTTCTTACAGATGCACTTCAATTAAATAATTATATTGATAAATATAATTAATGATTCGTCGAATGTTACGATTTATAACTACCATTAACTTTATTTAAAATCACTTTTATTTTAGATGTCGATAAAAAATATGTTTTATTTCCTAAAGAAAAAAATGAACCCAACACGAGTTTAAAAAAATATTTATTCTCAAAAATAATTAAGCATCTACCGAAGATATAAACTTGTTAACAATCGAAACTTGTCGGAAATATGAGACGGTAACCTAACTTTAAGGTAAATAATTATGCGACTTCGTTTGTTTATGAAATTTCACGTTGCGGTTATCACGTTTTGAACTGATTTGATTAAATTTTAACGGATATGTACATGAAGTACATGTTGTTTGCTGACTGCATTTTATGAGAGAGTGTGAAAAATCATAAACAAGCTCGTTCTTATATAGTTGCTCATAGTTACATAATTCAAACAAAATTCTATGTCATTGTACACAAAATTTACTCTAATTTCATTGGCTGATACACATGAAAAATGTTGGCCCTAACTTTCTTAATAATGATTAGATCTTAATTATAAAATTATTTTCAAATTCCTGGCTCAATTCCGTAGCTTTTGAGACCCATTTTCTTTGAAAATTTTGTACACATATACTATTGTGACGCATAGCTACACTTAACCACTTAATTTGCTAATATCTAACTTATTCTATGTTTTTCAGGTAAAATATGGACATTTTTGGATTCTACAAAATTATATAAAAGTACATTAATTTCACTTCCTTATTACTGTTTTTGGAAGAAATTCCATCTCAACTTCGTCCAATTGAGGAACTTAACCTAATTTATATGTTTTTATACAAAAATCACATTTTTAATGTAAATTTCACTATGAACACATGTGAAACATGTTATTAAGTATGTTTTTAATGTATTCTAACTTCAGTAGCACTTTATATCTTAAATTTTGTGAATTTTCACTAACCTGTCTTGCTATCATAACCTTTATCACATACACATAGTTTGTATGCGTTGAATAAATTATTATTCTTTATATTAGTTTAGGACTTCTGTATGTGATCAATACTAAAGTGTGCTTGAAAACTCAAATTATTATGTTTTATATATGAAAATTACATACTTATCATCTACAGTACTAATCGTACAACATGACTGTACAAATTATTGCTGTTTAAGTGTGATACTTATACTTATTATTTTTATGAATTATATACTTCACTGCATGTTCCACAAATGCTTGCATACTTAGTTTAAGTTAATTTTACATACTCATACCTTAATTTGTACACAAATATGAATATAACTTCCTTATGATTACGTTATCTTAAATACAATGTTAAAACGGATTTCACATCACTCTACCCCTTTATTTAACCTATTTTAGATCATCTCAACGTTCCCCGATTAAAGAATTAAAATTGTGACACGTAACGAGGGGCAAATGTTACATTCGTTAATTGTCGTACCTAATTCTGATTACCATTGTACGGGTATATCATTGATATGTGAAACTTTCCCTAATAACATTACCATGAACAACTGCTCGTTCATATGTTGTTACATTATAAGTCTTTATTACTTTAAATGGTCCCTCATAAGGTAATCATAATTTGGCAGATACTGTATTAGTCTATCTGCTATACCTAACCGTTTTATTATCACTAACTCACCTTCTTTAAATTTAACCCTTTTCTCCGTCTGTTTCTTCTCATATCTATTTAAAATTTTCATTAACGTCTTCCTTGCTTCATCCTATATCTATTTCTTCTTGTTGCTGACCGCACGGTCTCTCTGGTTTAATTCCTTTCATGAGCGTAATTGGTGGTACTCCTGTCCTTATATTTGCAACTTCCATGGACATATTTTTCTATGGTTCCCATATATTTCACCCATGCATTGTGCTTCTGATGCGTTAGAATTCTTAAAAACTTGATAACTTCCTTAATTTACCTTTCTGCCGGGTTTGCTTGAGGATGCCGAATCGAACAAAAATATAATTTTATCCCCATCTCTTCAAATTTTCTTATAAGCTTCGGAATCTTGAAATATGTTGCGTTGTCAGCTAATATCGCCTTTGGTTTTCCACAGTCCCTTATATAATTTTCAACGGAAACTATAGATTGACTCGTTGTGCATGTCGTACTCGAATACAGTTTTATGAACTTGGAGAAGATGTCTATAATTACCAATATATTTTTATTTCCATGTTGTCCTGGAACTAGATTTCCTTGTAGTCTATCGCTACAATACCCAAAGGTTCATTCACTTTGATACTCTTCACTATATTCTTATGCGTATAATTCTTCTCTTTTGATAATATACACAATTCACATCTATTTACAAACCTTTCTATTAATACTAAATCTTTCTTAGCATAAAAGTTCTCCTTGAACAACATCCAATTCTTTCTTATCCCTAGATGTCCATACGATTTATGAATGTATTCAATAATTTCCATGGCCAATTCTTCATTTAAAACAGTCAACTTTCTCCCCGACCATTCCTTAACTATTGTTTCATTTGTACTCTTGCAACAATCAAGCCCAGTAATACATTCTATTATTAGTGAAATTTGTTGTTTTCATAAATGTAACTACAGAATTGTTTGTTTCGATGGTAAATTTATTCCCTAACAGACAAAATTTGAATTTACTGACCGCATGAACAATCGCTAACAGTTCTTTTTCAGCAATGGTATATTTCTGCTCATGCGGTTTTAACAAACGTAACAGAAAACACAGCGGTACTTCTTCCTCTTCTTGGAATTGACTTAATCCGCAGCAATGGCAAAATACGTCGCATCTGCCTTTAAAATGAACGATAACTTAAAATTAGGATGCTTAAGTACTAAATTTCTAAATAAACTTTTTTTTATATTTACAAATTCTGTCTCTTTTCTCTCATCCCATTTCCATCTTACTCCTTTTCTTAGCAACTCCGTTAAAGGGAACGATATTTCTGCGAATCCATAGACAAATTTTCTATACTAATTCATAACTCCTAAAAATGCTCTCAATGTTCTCAAATTTTTAGGTCTAGGGTAACTTCTTATTTCTATTAATCTTTCTTCATTTACTCTAAATCCAGTCTGACCAATCTCGTAACCTAAATACATCTCTCTCTCTCTCTTTCTCTCTCTCTCTCTCTCTCTCTCTCTCAAAAATTGACATTTTTCTACGTTTAATTTAAGTCCATTGCTTGCTAATGCTTCTAAAATTATTTCTAAATGTTGCAAGTGTTCTTCTAGATTTTTACTAAATATTAATATGTCGTCAAGATAATGCATTCATATTGATTTAAAATTATTTGCATTGCACGAACAAGAGCTGCAGAAGACGAACTCAACCCAAATGGCTCTGAACTGGAATATTTCCTTCTACACTAAATCCAGTGTACTTCCTACACTCTTCCGCTAAGAGTATTAGCCAAAATGAATTTAGCAGATGCAATTTAGTAGAAATTTTCTTATTCCATATCTTGCTTAACGATATATCAATATTTTGTGGCACTTCATACTGAGGTTTGGTTCTTTTGACGACTACTAAAGGAATTCAAAAACTAGTCTTCGATCTCTATGATACCATCTATCATCATATCAGCGACTTCTTCTTTGACTTGCTCCTTCTTGTAAACGGTATGGGATAAATCTTGTTGTGAAATGGAGTTTGGTCATATCCTATGCTCATACCTTCTTGCCAAACCAGGCTTCTCATTCACCAGTGTCATTTTTTCTTTATTAGATAGATAACCTGTGGTCTATATTTCCTGTACTTCTCTTCAAATTGATCATGATTAATAATGTTCTCCATTTTATATACTGGATACTTTTCGTATTATTATTATTAAATTCAGTATCTACCCAGTCTATCATTTCATTCCCTACTATAATTTTATTACACTTGGCATCGATCATCATTTTATTTGTTTAATTTCGTCTATGTCAATAATTATGACCATTTCGATTTTCTGACTTTCACTATTTCCGTTTCACACAAACTTGCATTTTCTTGATAATTTCTACTTTTACTAACGAAATTTTCGAAACTCTGTCGACCAAAGCTTTTAATTGTAGATAAATGGTAAGTTTTGTTGAGGCACCGAATCCTGCTCTAAATTTTGTTCAATATTAATAAACTTTCTTTTGTATTAATACTGTCAACCAGGAAACTCTTTATTAAAAATTTTGTTGCCGTACAACGTCATTATTCATTTCCACCTGTCCATTTCTGTGATTATCTTGATTATTTTCACAATTTGTATGTTATTAATCCTCCTATTTTGGTCATCAACAATGTCCTTTGTCCCCTATTATTTTAGGGTTCCTTCTTTCCTCGTTTCTGTTATAGTTGAAATTGTTCTCTCCCCATTATTGTGATTTCTTCCATTATTAAAATTTCTTCGATTGTTGTTGAGTCTGCCACGGTTATTATTATTATTATTATTAAATCCTCCTCGATTATGATATTCATTATGATTGTGGTACTGCGGTCTCTCATTACCATTATTTCCTACTCTTGAGGCCCTGTTGTCGAATCTTGCCCGGTTTTTAAACGTTTGGTTATACTCAAAACCTTCGTAGAAATTGTAGCATAGCGTTCATATCCTGGATATTCTGTAGGACGATGTTCTCTACTATCTCTCTTCTAGTTGTCTTGAAAGGTACTGGACCATCGCAGCTTCGTTAATAGCGGGTGTGAAATATCATATCAACTATATATATATATATATATATATATATATATATATATATATATATATATATATATATATACAGTGAGTTCAATATAATCGGACGCAATCAATAACTCTTTTGTATTGTGTTTCACAAGAAAGTGTTTAACCCTAGAGTACACGCGCTGGGTATTTTTACCCATCTACAAGAGTAATCAGAATAATGATGTTTGAAATGTATAATTATGTTTATTATGAAAAAAATGTAATAACAAACATTAAACCTATTATTTATTAACAATAGTTCAATTATTGTCACTTGTTCCATACATTTATTCGTCATCTTTCGAAAAACAGTCGGGACAGATTGGCACAGTGTGTTCTTTACAAATGGGTAGTTGACAGTAACCGCACTCGGTTTTCGTCTTCCGGTCCTTTTTTGATGGACAAACACTGCATCGTGATGACTGTAATCTTGGCCGCTTTGCCTCATGAGTTGCTTGATCGTCTTTGGTGAAACGTAGAATGCGCATTTTTAATTCTCTAGGTAAAGATTCTATCGTTTGCCTATATTTCATATGCTGTTCTACCATTGGTTGGCCCAATCCTTTTAAGAATTGTCGTCGAATCCAACTCTCCTTTTTGTTGAAGTTCCAAATTACTTGAGTATTGATTCCAGCAATATTTAAAATGTTAAAAAAAACTGTTAACGGTCAACGGTTACTTTTCCTTGCAACTCAATAATTGGCACACATTTGGTCAACGATATCTACTCCTCCCTTGGTACTATTATAAAACAATATAACATCAGATTTCAAAATATCACTATCGATTGCTGAATCGTGATGCATCGTTGACAACATCAAAACCACTTTACCCTTTTTTGACACATGTGACGCAAGTGTAAGGTTATTTTTGAAACCAAAAAGTGTTGACTTGATTGGTCTTTTTTTTGATTCTATAAATTCTCTAGGTATTTCTCGTTTATTACGCCGAAGAGTTCCAACGACAGTAAGATGGTAATCCTTTAGCAATTCGTCCACTAGAGGAACACTGGTGAACCAATTATCCATCATTACGTTTCAATTACTGTTTTTTACTATTTGGACTAACCGTAAAACAACATCTCTTGGTGAATTGCTTAATTTATATGGGCCATCCGGCTGTTTTCCGGCATATATCTCAAGGTTTGAAGTGTAAAAGGTTTTAGCATCTACAAGAGCAAAAACCTTTAGTCCTTACTTCGCGGGCTTACTTCTGATGTACTGTCGGAAAGAGCAGCGTCCTCTAAAAGTCAATAGCTGCTCATCAATAGTAAGGTACTCGCTTAGACTGTAATTGCTTTGGCAATTTTGCATAAAACTTTCAAATATGGATCGAATTGGTGCTAATTCATCTTCAACTTTTCTCTGATCGCGATCATTGATATCGTCAAACCGTAAGCATTTGAGCAGGAATCGGAATCTATTTATGGACATAACTGCTGGAAAAATATCAATTCCCATTCCATCTTTATCCCATAGCTCCCTAAGATTGACGTGAGACGACTTTACTACTCCCGATAAGTATAATAATCCGATAAGAGCAGTTATTTCATGTTTGTTAGTAGGCTTAGCATCCCGTACTCTAGCATACTGAGGTTGGCATTTTTGAATATATATATATATATATATATATATATATATATATATATATATATATTTGTATATTTTACTACATTATCTATCATATATTGCGTAAAAAGGCAACTTCAAACCTGTAGGGGATCAGTTAGACCCTTGGATGCACCTTTTGTTCCTGGTAATTCTCTTATGATATTATGTGCTTTAGTTTTTGAATTTTAGGATGCTCTTTTTACTCCAATGCGTTAAATTATCTCCCAATATACAACATGTTACTTTGAGAATTATGTGATAACGAAACGCTGTCATCGTTTGATGTGTCGCATTCTTGATTAGTGTCTGTTTCATGATTACTACATTCCACATCATCGTCATCAATTTCATTTACATCTTCTTGAATTTCTTCCTCACTTTCCATATCGAAAATACGAAGCAACTGCTGCTGATCTTTTGACTGTCGAGGTTATATCTTCTTTCCATTATTGTACAAATTTTTTGTAACTAAAAATAAAAAGTGAACACTAATTACATTCTGATAATAATTAATTAATATTTTTATTTGTAGGTATTATATTATACCATAAATCCTTGGTTGTTATTACTTTAATAAATTTATTTCCTTTTAGTGAAAGAATAATTGTATAATCAACAAAATTGTATATTTTATTATGAAATAACGTACTTGCCTTGCAACGTATTTTAGGAACTTCAATACACGCGCCAGGGTAAATTATACCGTTATCACTTTAACGGTTTCTTATTAAAAACGAAAACACTTAACAATATCCCACAACGGTCAGAATTCAACTAATGCAGTAAATGAGATACCTACTTCCTATACCCCCTCCGCCCGACCAATTCTTAGATATGAACAAAAACGAATGGCTCTGGGTAAAAATACCCCACGCGCGTGTACTCTAGGGTTAAATAGTTTTTTATTCATTTACAAATACAAATACAAATTTTTTAAGCTTCCGGTTTGACCGGAAGCCCACATAATTTTATTTTTTTAAATCACACTGTATATATATTTTTGCATTTTTGCATTGCCTATTTTTTTCTCAATATATACGTATAAAATTCTTATATGGTTTTATAAAACAAAATTAGAGAAAAATGCCATCGAAAGTTTTTCAATTTTATTATATGATTAGAAAAATTAAACAAAATCAGTTATAATTAGCGAATAAATTGTTCAAAGTTGCCACCATTCTGTTCTAGACATGCTTCTAATCGTCGCCTGAGTTCATGGTTAGTTGCTTTTTTGATTTACTGCGTAGCTAAATTAACACATGCAGCTGTAATTTTATTCTTTAAGTCTATAACATTTAAAGGTGGATCGGCATACACCACTGTTTTTAAATGACCCCACAAGAAAAAGTCTAACGGTGTAAGATCCGGTGATCTCGCAGGCCATGCTATCGGGCCGTTAGTTCCTATCCATCGTTCATTGAACGTTTGGTTAAGATACTCTTTTACTATCAACGCGTTGTGAGCTGGAGCTCCATCTTGCTGGAAATACAATTGTTGTCGCAGAAGCAGAGGAAACTCATCGAATATTGTTGGTAGCACGTTATCTAAAAATTCAAGATACCTATTGGCGTTTAGATTACCATCACTACAAGAAGAGAGTGCTGCAATGGGATATTAAAAGCTAGGTTCCGTTGTTTACTAAAACACAGGGTGCTTCATTATGCACCTGATTTACGAATAGCATGTAGAATTATGAACGCCTGTGTTGTGCTGCATATCTGTATTAGGTATAATGTTCTACAGCCAGATAATGAAGGTGAAATAGATTTGGGAGTACTAGGTGAGCATATCGAAGATGAAGGAGAAAATGTAGTTAGGAGAATTAATCTCAAATTAGCAGATGGCAGGAGGGCAAGAATGAGATTTGTTCAGTTGTTGTAAAGGGTTGAACAAAACTAAACAAACGCAAAAAACAGTCAAAAGAAACTTTTTTATTCATATACATAACTAAAACTTTTTGATAATCTAAATTACTTTTTACCTAATAGCCTTTTCCACAATATAAACCTGACTAAAATTTAAAAAAAAACTCGTTACCCTATATACATTTATTGTAAAATTAAATTCAGGTTGGTCGTTTTGTTAAAGGTTTAAGGCTTTTGGCCTTTACCTTTTGAGATTTAAAATTTTCGATGTTGGATTTTATACTTGTAGTATTTTTTCTTGAGTTCCGTTTTTTTCCATTAAATTCTTTTCAAAGGATTTTGTTGCCACAGCCAAGTCTTTCAGATTATCCAGCTTTTTGATAATATTTTGTTGGGTGTATCTTCATATTTCTGTGAATGCGTGTCCTCTCTAGAAACGTTGGACGCATGTGTAGGAGTTGTGACTGTTGCTGATAACTCATCAGCAGAATCTGTCGCACTTAATGGCGATATTTCTTCCTGATGTTCATTATTGGATTGTGGAGTTGCAGTGGGAATTATGCTAAAATTTACTGTGGACTCCTGTACATCGTGCCCTTCTATGGACACCTTTTAATAATGTTTACCACTTCTTCCAAATTGGCCAATACCTCATTATTTAAAGATCCTCCTCCAGTACGTCCACACTCTTTTCTGTTTTGACTTCTTTGCCTCGGTTCTGCTTAGGAGATCATGCCATGTCTAAACAAAAATACACAATTTATCTTGTAATTTGAGATTTGAGTAAAAAATACTTACTTTACGCCAGTCCTTTCAGTCTTTAATAGCTCCTGGAGTACTGTTGATAATCCTTGTAATATTTTCCCAATCTTTGATGGAATCCTTCCGTGTATAATTTTGTGTATGTTTGCCGCTAATCGTTTGAGGTTTTTTTCAAATATTCAATCAACCGAATTCGCAAAGCGTTTCTTTTATCTTTTCTGCCACTGCTGGAAAATGCAGTTCTACACAAGTGGCAGTTTCGACAGCATAGTTCGACAATTTTAAAACGAGTAGGGTTTAGGTTCGTTCGGGAAGGTCTAATGTCCTCTTTTGCGGCGTTGTCTAGTCGTCGATACGCATATTTACGAAGCCGGTTTCTTAATATGTGCACACTGACCAAAAATTGATACGTTCCAACGCACTCATTTTGTTTCGTGGGCAAATATTCGTATATTGCCCTCGCCAGGAATGTTTACCTCTACGTCATCATATACAATCATATGGTGTAATATGAAAAACATGAGTCAAAATTATTTTCGTTATAATAAATTCTGATTAGAAAATATACCCCGAGATGGCAGCATTTAAAGCTGAAGTATTCCAAAATACAATTATTTATTTATTGTGATTTATTTTGTAAAAATTAGAGAACGTTGATTATCGTAATGATAACGGTTGAAAAACAATATCCTTAAAATCTAACAGGTGTTTGGTACGTTATTTTTACAGCCTGAAGGTTATGTAGGTTATAACCTACAAACAATGTGATTTTCAACAAAATGTGAACGGAATTACAGAAACACGAGAATGGTTGTGTTGTAAGTTGCTGATAAACAATCATACAATTGATTAGAGATTCAATTTATAGGTTAAACAATTTGCATGGAACAACTGTCGAGCTGCACTATTTACACCTCGCAAGGCTACTACGTTTCATAATCATAATTTCTTATTGTTGATACCAATTCAGTAGCAATGATGGCCCACAATAAGATGGTAACATTAATACACAAAATGGATGTTAAGTTACGTGCCTAAATAAAATGGAACTATTATTCGTAGGAAGATGACATTTAATGTGGAACATAAATTCTATGGGAAATGTGTGAATTAACATATTGAGAAGCATTTTACCACAAAATATATTGTACTTACATTATTGAAATACATTACTAATAGAAATTGTATTAAATATGAACTAACACACTTGTATTACTAATTGTACTTTATAGAAATATGATTTTTAAAGTGTAAACCTTTCTAATCAGTCACTATCTACATTCGAGCTTTCAGAATAGTTTCCGATGTTAATAGTTGGTAAACTGTGATGTCCAACATTTCTTCCCGTTTATACCATTGCTTTATTGTATGTTCTGTACGTCGCACACAATTATGCCACATGGTTTCATCACATTGCTGTAAAGCTTCGTTCCACATAGCAATCACGTTCTCATCTTTATAGCCATTTTGTCCAATATGCTTGTGATAATATCCCTTTGCATGTGCCCATACTCATTCTATCGCATTAAACTCATGATATGGTGGTAATCTTAATACTTCGTGTTCGTAACTTCTTATTATTTCATTTATTTCGCACCTTTTGTATTTTAAACGACTTAATTAGGCCACACAGCTCGGTTTTGAAGAGTGTGGGATCGTGACTGATGTGATTCTGTGTTAACCAGGAAACCATATTACTTTTTGTCCAGGATGAAGTTGGTAGCTTTTCAACTAACATTGAATGTTACGGTGCATTATCAATTATAATTAGCCAAGGCTCATCTCAATTTGTTAACAAATGTTCAATAAGCCATTTTTAAACATGTCCCCATTCATTTCAACTTTAACGATCTTGATTCAAATAACAGAGCAGCACCTTATACAAATCCTCTGGCGGATCCGGCGTGAATAACAATAAATCTCTTGCCATCGCAGCCTTGAGGTTTTCGTACACTCTAATGTCTTCATCCATAAATACTACTTGCCGATGATTAGGTTAATTGATCTCTTTAAGGTATTTCTACGATCTAACTTTTTCCAATAAAGCTCTACGGTTAGACTCTTTTTGAATTTGAATCCTAGCGACTGGCTTGCACGATGAAGACTTCTGTCACTTATTAATATGATTGTGAAAGATTGTGATGTAATATTACTCACTTTGTGCATACATACTTGTATAACGTATTCCTATGCCCATTTTGGATGTTTCAGGTAGAACGTCTGATTTTGTTTTCTTACGTGGTCTTTTTTACCTGGACTTGTTAAAACAGGGTTAGATGCAGCTCGAGACTTGATATTTCTTATCGTTTTCTAAGATATACCTAAGCCGCTTGCTACACGCTGTAATTTCGTGATTGCAATGAATTAAGATAAAACATTTAAAGTCATATTTACTTCTTGGACAGCAGATACTGATATCATTCTCTTTAAAGTGTGTAATAAATGATGATTAAAAGAAGTAACTGTAGAAAATGAGCAAACACTCAAAGGATAAACAAACAAATGTAGGTTATGTATTATTAGTTAAATGAGAATTAAATTCATATGCATATAAAATAAATTGATTTCTCGTTTATAGATTTACTCTTTCTACTACATTTGCTTATTCATTACCGTACGTCGATTTCGTCAAATGCATTACGAATGTTCACCATCCTTACCAGCCTTGTGAATATTGCAATGATGTTCTAAGTGATTATAAAATATTTTATAATTTATTGCGGTTGCTCAAAAAGACCCACACATAGTGACGAAAGGAGGGGCACGTTTTAAATGTATAATACCTTTCGGTCAGAATTTAACCAAATTTTGATATGTTCTAGAACTTGACCAATTGATCAAATGTCTTCATTGCCCGAAAGCTCAAAGCTCAACAGTTTTTGATATACAGGGTCTGCAATATCACTATTTGATACTTTCAATATATCATGAAATGGAAATTTTTGCCAATATTAACGCAAAACTTAGTGAAATGTTATTTTTTGTACTACTGGTTACAACCTTTTCTTTACTTTCATTATTTTGTACATACACTTGATATACAGGGTGAGACCAAATATATGTATCTGAAAAGAATTATACGGTGGTATTGTTTTGATATTTTGGTGAATGGAAGTTACACACACACACACACACACACACACACACACACACACACACACACACACACATATATATATATATATATATATATATATATATGTCCATTTAAATTATTATTGCAAGTTAAGTCCCTAGACGTCCGTTATACAGAGTGTTTCATTTCTTTAATAGATTTAATTGAGTATTATTATACTTCCTAGTTAATTTTCTGATAACTTAATTGAAATGTCTATATTAAAATAAACTATTTGCTAACTGTATATACCTACATAATAGTCACGATGTGTTTATACTGATACTGGGTGTCCAAGTACAAAGGACCAAAGCGATATCTTAAACTTCATATAGGTACGGAAAAACGTTAACATAAAAATCCCTTGCAATTGGATGTCGTTGCGAAATACAAAGCTTTTGGAGATTGACAGATAGAAAGGTTATATTTAGTATTTACTTATTCGTTTAAACCAAAACCGTAATGGTGTACTGGGCTTTTATTCTGCTTTTATTCGTACAACTAGATTTTTTTGATTTTGCACTTTTCTTTCCGTTTTCATACTCCAATTATTATTTTTTCTATTCCCAAACTTATAAAATAACAACAATATAGTAGGTGGCTATGAAACGTCAAAAATTAATTCACTAATTAAGTGATATTGTTGATGCTTAGTTGCAAATCTACTTTTTGAATTAAAATCGTTGAAGAGTTTATGTGAAAAATGAATCGAATTCCATGTTTTGCTTGTGGAAATGCTTTAGTTCCTAGGGTTATGGTGAAAATAAGTGGTGAGGTAAATGCAAGAAAGCAGGAAATTGTGATTGCACGTCGCCGCGAAGCAAATCTATCCGAGCGGGTCATAATAGAAGAAACTCGAATCTGCAATGTCTGCAACATTTCTATTGTAAGGAAATTCAAGCAATAGACCATAACCCAAATTGTTTGCGATTAAATGTGCAACAAAGGTCAACTCACTTATGCTGCATTTGTAACGATGGGAATGATATACATAAAATATCCATGAAAGGTAGAATTAATATTTTGTTGAGAGAAAATACGTACTGCTGTATAATTCATTTGGATGAGAATGGTAATCTGTTTGAGTTTCTGCTCCCTGAGTTACGATATGTAAATCGGCCATTATTAGCAGGTAATGAGATTCTCAATTTAAAACAGTTTCTCCTATAACCAAAGATCAATTTAATAATCTTTTCAACTTTTGTGACCCCGTTAGAATAGGAAATTCTTTGAGATATGTAAGTAAAAAGATCCCTTAGCATTCCTGTGCAAGTTAAGACAAGGTCTTAGTGATAGTTCTTTAGCGGTTATTTTAATTATTCCACAAGACAACAAGCCAGTTTAGCTATATCTCTAGTTAGACAATCTCTTTCTGCAAGATTTGTACCACAAAATATTGGATTTACTGCTACAACAAGAGACAGTTACATCGAAAATCATGTAACTCCTTTTGCAAATCGTCTATATAATCAAAACCTGGATCGGCCTCAAGTTATAGTGTATAATGATTGTACTTATCTAGAAATAGAGAAAGTTCTTGTTTTAAAGTGTTGCGACAGTCCTACTGTACTTATAAGGGTAAACATCTTATCAAGCCATCTCTGTTTGTTGCCTCGAATGGATTTATTCTAGACATCCAAGGGCCATATTTCTCAAATTCTGAAAACAACGATGCTAACATACTTATAAGTGAACTTAATAGAGATGTGAATGAAATGCGTGAATGGTTTAATGAAGGAGATATTTTCATTCTCGACCGCGGGTACTTGGATGCTATTCCAGCTTTAAATAGATTAGGTATTCATTTTAAAATGCCAGCCTTTTTGCCCAGAGGTCAGCTACAGTTATCCACAGAAGAGGCTAATGATAGTTGTCTCGTTACGAAAACCAGGTGGATCGTAGAAGCACGCAATGGGCACTTAAAATCAATTTTAAATTTTTAGCTTTAAGATAAAAACACCCCACATTTGTAATATTGCTGATTTTCTTAAAATTGCTGGAGCAATTATAAATAAATATTTTCCACCCATTTTAATGAAAGATGCTACTATTGAGCTAGCTGAAAATATTCTTCAAAAGTTCAAGAGCCAAATGTTGTTCAAGCCAGGGTTGAGGAGGAAAACTTACGCGCTAGAAGATGGGTTGATTTAAATGAAATTATCGTTCCCTCATTCCACGTTTGTCACATTACTATCTTAAAGAGTTAACTGTAGATAGTTTTAAATTAAAGCTTGCTCCTTCTTATATACAGGACAATGAAATAGAGAACCGCCAGGTTCAATATCAATTTGATGAAAACTACGAACCCGGTTTTATACGGGTAAGGATATATTCTCGCCTCAGAAATGCTACTCGTTACCAGTTATGGATTGCATTTGTGCCGAATAATGAGGAAGAAGAACCTAACCCAATATTAGGTACTTACTGCACCTGCAAGACTGGTGCCAGAACCTAAGTTACTTGTTCTCATGTGGCAGCTGTACTATGGTTTTAGGATACGCTAGGTATCAAGAGCTAATCAAATATCCTTCTACAAATGTTTTAAATCATATACTAAATGCAAATAATGTGGAGGTGATAGACATTTAACATTTAATTATGCAACTTTTTGATTTCTATGACAATGGTTATATCAAGATCAAAAATTATTTACTGTTTTCTGCCTCATCAGTTCAGTTAACTGATATCTTATTAAGCTTAGATATTTTAATATATTAAAATACGTTCATTAACGTTTCTACATAAACATTTATTATTTCCAATGACTGTACAAAGCGGTAGTGATGATGGAGGTAGACCTGCGAAACCGGTCTGTCGATGGTGTGAACAGTGAAGACACTAGTATCTTAAAGAATTTTCTTTTCTTAGTTTTGCAAAATAAAGATGAACTTCGACAAGCACCTTCTTTATCAAAAGAATCTACTGAAAACTTTATTAGAAAATAGTGAGCATAATAAATGATGCACATCTAACCTTTCTATCTGTCAATCTCCAAAAGCTTTGTATTGCGCAACGACATCCAATTGCAGGGATTTTTATGTTAATGGTTTTTCCGTACCTATATGAAGTTTAAGATATCGCTTTGGTCCTTTGTACTTGGACACCCAGTATCAGTATAAACACATCGTGACTATTATGTAGGTATATACAGTTAGCAAATAGTTTATTTTAATATAGACATTTCATTAAGTTATCAGAAAATTAATTAGGAAGTATAATAATACTCAATTAAATCTATTAAAGAAATGAAACACTCTGTATAACGGACGTCTAGGGACTTAACTTGCAATAATAATTTAAATGGACATATATATGTGTTAACTTCCATTCACCAAAATATCAAAACAATACCATCGTATAATTCTTTTCAGATACATATATTTGGTCTCACCCTGTTCATCAGGTGTATGTACAAAAATACTGAAAGTAAAGAAAAGGTTGTAACCAGTAGCACAAAAAATAACATTTCACTAAGTTTTGCGTTAATATTGGCAAAAATGTCCATTTCATGATATATTGAAAGTATCAAATAGTGATATTGAAGACCCTGTATATCAAAAACTGTTGAGCTTTCATATATATACAGTACGTGCTTAACAAACCCAGTCACTATTAAATATTATATTAAGCAAAACAAAATTAACAATTCAATGATTAGCATAATAATCCAAAATAAACTCTTGGATTATGGTTGTAATAAGCCAGAATTGGGTGAGAAAAATTAATAGTTATTCAAATAAAAATCATTAAGATAACGTTTAAATAATAATTCATTTTATTCCAGCTCTTAAAAATGCAAATAATCAGCACTTTTGCGTGCGCACCGGTACACTTTCACGGTGTGCAGAAACGTTGCGACACTACCTACCTAAAACCCACTATATATATATATATATATATATATATATATATATATATATATATATATATATATATATAGTGTGTGTGTGTGTGTGTGTGTGTGTGTGTGTGTGTGTTAACTTCCATTCACCAAAATATCAAAACAATACCACCGTATAATTCTTTTCAGGTACATATATTTGGTCTCACCCTGTATATCAAGTGTATGTACAAAAATAATGAAAGTAAAGAAAAGGTTGTAACCAGTAGTACAAAAAATAACATTTCACTAAGTTTTGCGTTAATATTGGCAAAATTTCCATTTCATGATATATTGAAAGTATCAAATAGTGATATTGCAGACCCTGTATATCAAAAACTGTTGAGCTTTGAGCTTTCGGGCAATGAAGACATTTGATCAATTGGTCAAGTTCTAGAACATATCAAAATTTGGTTAAATTCTGACCGAAAGGTATATTTAAAACGTGCCCCTCCTGTGTAATGAACTATTTCCAGGGTCGGATTTGGAGGTTTGGAGGTCCTGGGGCAACGAAGAAGCGGAGGCCCTAATTATTTTCCGAATAAAAATTCAAAATCAAAATCAAAATGCAGTTGTTATATCAATGTTAAAAGCTATTCTATATTAGACCATCTGGTATGCAAATTGGTAGTCAACAATAAGAAACTATGTAGGGCCTATATTTACAGTATATTGATATATTGATATTTATTTTTATTTATTTATTTTCCGTCAAGTCTTTCAGGCAATTATTGCCAACAAATAAAATTATTTCAACAAAGAATGTAGTAATTAGTAACAATAATACATAATAAATCAAATACAATTCCTTAAAAACTAAATTACCGTGATAACTAAATGGAACTTTGCGAGCTTTTATCGACGAAAAGTCGTTGATGATTTCGCTGAAATCTAGCTCCCTTTCAATACTAAGTAGGGTTAGTTTCGATTGTCGGTTTTGTCCCATCGTCGTTCGGAGCCTATCCTTTATAATTTTCATTTTTGAAAACGAGCGCTCTTCAGTGCAATTCGACACCATCAAAACCAAGTACATTCTTAGTGTAATTTCAATGTTGGGAAGGTAGCTCTGAAATTTTGATTTTCGCAAATGCGATAGTAAAACAGCTCCTTAGATTGGTGTTTTCATAGTCGTTTTTGTATAATTTTATCAAAGTACAAATTTAACCAACTCATTATCAAGACTAGGTTCTAAACCATCTTTGTAAACTTTTACCAATTCCTTTGCAGCAGAATACAAATTTGCACCGCCATCTCCTCTAGGTGATTGAGAAATTCAAATCTCGAACAGCTTCGTATGCATGCAATCTTTCAGTGAGAGAAACACAAAGTTGATCAATCACTGGGATAAAACCGGAAACTCTAAATTTCTCTCTTGGTGAGAGATTTGCTTTCATGTAATCAAGATTCAACTTCACACTTCCTTTTCTGGTGCGTGATTGTACGTATTCGTCCGTATTTGATATTTTTTTAGCTGCTTCTTCGTATTTATTAAAATCGCCTCTTTTGGATTTGGCGAATGATTTTAATGACTCCAATGCACGCACAGCAGATTCAAGAAGCATTTTCCGGTCCTGCAAAGTCTTGTTTGTAGTGTCGAATCGCTCCAAAATGTCGTTCCAAAAGATGCAAATAGAGCGGTTTCGAGACAACTCATTTTGTCTAAAAGATATGTTGCTTCATTTCTCACGATATCTTTCTGCTCCTTATGAGAAGATATGCTGGTTAGAGCTTCTTCGATTTCAGAATGTCCCAGGATAATGTACGTACCACAAAACCGCTGATGATGATAGCGTAGCTGTCGAAACGCGTTCGGTGTTTTAATTTTGTGTGGCACATGGGTGTATTTTGTTTCTTACAGATCCTGCCACAGTTCCAGTGTTCCATATTTTTAAGAAATCGTTCCTTTGGCATCGTTCAATATATCGAACAACTATAGTAAGTTGATCGATATGAGATTCGTCGTGAGTAGAGTCAACTGAAATCGAATTGATTTTTCGTGCAGATAGAACACGAAAGGAATAGATAAGTTTCGAGCTATATATTAACCTTTCTAGTTATGTTTATATACTAAAAAATACGAAATATAAAACAAAAATGAATTGACAAAAAATTTTTTTCAAATTTGAATGAACAAACGTTAATTTACTTGTAAAAGATTGGCGTTTAATGATAGTATTGCAGTCTCATGAATTATAAAATAAATGAACGCACGCAGAATTAAACAAAAACGCATGATAATTAAAATCGTAAAACCACCGTAACCTCTTTTATGTATTTGTTCGTTTAAACTTGCATATCGATCCTTATAATAACAAAGAGAAATTTTCGTAATTGCACAATGAAATTTGAAATATGACATTCAATGTATATTATAGATCACAAGATAAATACGAAAATACTTACGTGTGTTTGTTGATATAAATTCAGAAGAATTTACACCTATTGCACTTGAAAACTTGTAGTAAAGCTTCTAATAAAATTTCGGAGATTCCTCGCTGCGAGCACGCTACAAGCGGACACTTCTTAACCACGACAGTGTTGGCAGATGCCGGCCGTAAGATTTAAATTGTGTCAAAAAATCCTTATTGCTTAACAAACCACTTATATATCTGGCTAAATAAGAAAATATAGAAAAAAATACTGTCTAGTCGATAGTACTTATTTATTTGGTTTAAGGATGGAATAATATGGATTGTTCACATGTTATTATTAAATTAGATTTACGATTTCAAGATGAAAATCGTGATAAATTCACGAATCAACGAATTCAACACTGAACTTTCGAGGCTTCGAAGGTATTGCCACCGAGATGCTCGATCAAATCAAAATTGATAGTTAATGGAAACTTACAATCAGGGCTCTCTGATATATCGATGTTTTACGGATTGACGTGAACAAATATAGATATATTGTTTTTAATATTCAAGATCAATATTATTATGTTTGTGCAAGTATTATCGGTAAAAATACGAAAAAGACTGTTTGGAGAAAAAACGTAAAAGTTGCTGACCCATCAAAATTTGGATATCCGGCCCTCAAGTTTACTTGAGTCAAGTAACTTGTCTCTTGTTTCAGGGTTTACACTATATTCAAGTAAAAAGAACGATTTTTCTAAGCTTGAATTCAAATGGAGCACTTGAATGATTGTTTGGTAGTGAAAATGGCGGTCCCTCCTGATACAGCTGATGCTATCCGTAAAGTTGTTTCAGTGTTACTACCAATAATAATAAGTGATACAACACAACATGTAATGAGAAAATTCAAAGAAGAAGAGGAAGGATATGGGTAAGGAATTGGATTTGTCGTCGATCACAACTTCAGATACCTGACTCAGAGAATTAGCTTTAGAGGACCTCGATTCATTTAAAACCACTTTAGAATGACACCTACCAAATTTGATGAACTATTGTCTTTGTTGAAGAAAAGATTAAAAACTTGAAAAACACCTGATTCTCAGGATCGTTTTCTTTTGGGCGTTATCATTGGTCTGTATTATGAAACTGTTATTCACAGCAGCACTAAGTAAATCGGTTGAAGGTTGCTGTGAATGAATCCATTCCTCATTACTATTTATTTTGTTTCTGTGATTCAATTATGTTATCTATCAGAATTTTTGGATTGCATTTGTGCTTTTAGAGAATTTATAGGATTCAATAACCTCAGTTGCGCTGTTACATATTGTCCAAAAAGAGAGTTCATCATCAGCCTGTTTAATACAACCACTGTTGTCAACTGGTTTAACAGTTTGTGATATATCATGTAGTTGCCGAACAACATTTTCAACGATTTGTAGTTCTGGTCGTTTAAATTTTTTGAGCGGAGGCTGCATTCTAGGTGCTCCGCATTTTGAGATTTTTCTTGTCGTTTTGATGAACTCGAAATCAACATCCTCTGCATCGCCAATGGCAGGCTCGTATATGACGCCGGACACTGTAGGTAGATTTTGCAATTGCTTGTCCTGAAATGAAAGAGAGTAACTGTACAATATATTAAAAAAACAATTGCTGCAATTCAATTTTTTAATTTTGTTTCAGATACCAACTAACACGGAAGAGTGGGAAATAAGAAAATTCGAAGAGCAGTGGAACTTTCCAAAATGTGTTGGAGCCATTGATGGTAGACAGTGCAGATTCAGTGTCCTGCTCATACTGGTTCTGATTACTACAACTACAAGGGTACATACAGCATCATATTGTTTGCGTTAGTTGATGCCGAATACAATTTGTTATACATTGATGTGGGTGCTAATGGAAAATCAAATGATGGTACTGTTTTCAAGCATCTACCTTAAACATTGCTATGGAAACTATGCAAGTATGCATTTCCATTAAGGAAAGACATACTAAAACCTTTCAGCAAACGAAATTTATCAATTTCGGAAAGAACATTTAACTTATCGGCTTTCTAGAGCACGCAGAGTATCCGAAAATGCTTTTGGTATTTTACTTCCAAGATTTAGAATATTTGAGCGGCCAATTGCATTGGCTTCTGAAACTACTGATTTGGTCATTAAAAGTACTTGTGCACTTCACAACTGAGTTCGTAAGTCATCGGGCCAACATTACCTCCCTCGTTCATCCGTAGATGTAACATGCACAATCAGACCAGATACATGACGCGCCTCTGTCAATACACCAAGTGTCATGAGTACATCGAAACTGACGTCCAGTAATGCGTACAAACGTCAACTGAAAGAGTTGAGACAACAGTATGAAAAATTCTTCTGTTCAAAAGAGGGTCACTGCCTTGGCAATCGAAATGGAATGGTAATGAACAACCATCCAACAACAACTACTGCCTCTAACTTTCTTAAATGAAACATATATGCTACTATGTTATTTACTATACAATTCAATATCTGTCCTAAAGAGTAATCGAATATTGTACAGACTGAGCAAACATCAAAAGACAAAAGGATTAGGCCTAAGATATAAGTATAACTATTTATTTTACAGTATTGAAAATTATTTCAGAACAGGTCAAGCTAAAGGCTACCTTTAGTGTGGTCGTACGTAGCCAGTAGATTGAATATAAGTAATCGATTAGACTGCAAGACAGGTACGGAACTGGAGCCATAATTTATTATTAAGTGAATTTGAGTCACAGAAAAGGCGTTTTACTCACCAATGTTGAAGTTGAACGTCTGCTGGTTCATAAAGTTCATCTGCACCTTCACCAGATTTCTTTGATTTCGTGATTTTGAGAGATTACTGGCTAACGATCGTTTTAATGGACTTAATTTTAGATCTTAGTAGTTCCAAAGTTATGTTTGGAAAAGTGCTGTCAATTGATCAACTAAACCTTTAAATGCTGCATCCTCAAATTTTTATCTTTGTACTCTGTCAATGAGGAGTTCCACAGTACTGGGTTGTTTTCATACATCTCAAGGAATTCCAATAATTTGTGCACTGTTCCACAAGTTCGAAGACATTATTCAAATAATATGCTTTGAATAAACAATAACATAACGTCAACAACAAAAGTAACGATGTGACATCAGATTTGTAGGTTACCCTCTCTACAGCTGTTTACTTGAAACAAGTACTGGTCAAGTGACCTTCCTACTTAATTCAAGTACATTCCACTTGCCTGAAAAATTAAACATGTTCAATTTTTACATGCCACTTCAATCTAGGGGTCAAGTACTACTTGAACGAGCAATGGAATACTTGAAGAAGCGTTTACACGGGTAAAGTTCATTCAAGTTTGTTTGATCAAGTAAATGTGAGTCGAATAACTTGACCAATGTAAACGCCGCTTTGGGTAATGTTATTTTCTAATATAAAGAAGTCTGTACATTTGATTTTATTAAACTTACAAAAATAGCAATAATGTAATAATGTATATTATAAGATCTCACACTCGTATTCATACATATGAAATGAAATAATGATAACTTTAATTTATATACCATGTACTAACTATTCAAACTAAGATTAATATTTTTGACTAATAACGTCCTTTAATCGATTTGGCATGGGCAAGACCAATTTTTTTGTAACATCTGGTGGTATGGTTTCCTATTCCGAAATTAGTATTCTTTTTAATTGTTGCACATTTTTAATATCACGTTTTTTCATTCTTTTCTTTAATTCTGACCACAAATTCTCGATGGGGTTACAATCAGGAGATTGTGGTGGCGTATTCATAACTTTGGGGCATTTATATAAAAAGCCATTGCCTAGTAACATATGTTTTATGCTTTGGGTCATTATCTTGATAGAATATAAAATCATCAGCAATTCCCAAAGTAGTAGTAGTAGCACTGACCT
Organism: Vesta saturnalis; assembly: GCA_036346205.1. Lineage (NCBI taxonomy): Eukaryota > Metazoa > Arthropoda > Insecta > Coleoptera > Lampyridae > Vesta > Vesta saturnalis. Next base: position 40,736 of record JARFJB010000562.1, on the reverse strand, counting down.
TCAAATTTCGTTTTCAAATGTCAATGTACTTATTCTTGGCCATGATTCCATCCATAATTTCCAACTTCCCAACCCCACTAGACGCAAAATACCCCATACCATAACTGATCCTCCACCTTGTCTTCCATCAGACTGAAACACTTAAATTTACTTTCATCAGTGAATACGATCCGTCTCCAGAAATCGTAATCACGATTACTATACTTGATTTGACGTATATTTAACCTGTTCATTAGATTCAAAGACTAAACTTTCAGTCTCCTTTGCATTACCATTTAAAGAACTTCTCTGTGAAGTTTGGTGTAACTTGTGTTACTTCGTGCTAGGCCGAACGAATGGCATAACCAATTTTTGGAAGATACAAATCCCATTCTTTTTATTGTCAGCTACGTATGAGGACAACATGGTTTTGATTACACGGTTGACACGTTTGGTATCACTTGAGCGTGATAAAGTGCTGAGTAAGCAATTTAAAAATTATAGGTTTGGCTAAATCTTTAAATAATTTAGACTTGAACTGGACGCCATTATCAACAATAATGCTCTTGGGAGCTCCGAAAATTAAAATAACATTTTCTTCAATGGTTCGCACTATCTGGGCTGCAGTAGCCGATCGTAAGGAAAAACAAGACAAAATTTACGGAAGACCAAACCCATCTCCCTACAATTTTCCTCTAAAGATTGTGTCCATATATAAAAAATTGTTTTTAAATTTTTCTATAAAGATTATGCCCTCTAACGGTAAAGCTAGAAACTTGAAAGTTATTTCCAGCGATATCCCTTGGCCGTTTTTGCTAAAGAAATTTTTTTCCCAAAGCTGTACGATAAACAGGTCCCGAGATATAGCCGGGGGATCGGCTTATTGGTCCACCCGGTACATAAGTCATACTTGAGTGCTTGAATTTGAACTATGGACAGAAAAGGAAAAGAAGCGTCGTTTAAGTTGCGCGAGCTCATTATTTTTCATTATCGGGCTGTAAAATCATTAAGAGCAATTGCTAATATTGTAAATAAAAGTCATTCCACAATCCAGTGTATTGTAAACCGCTTCAAGAATGAACAAACTACGAAATCTGAATAGAAGACTGCTGAATGATCATGATGAACGTCAAATTATGAAAGAAATTAAAAAGAATCCAAAAATTAGAGCACCAAAACTAGAGCACAATGTAAAAAATGAATTAGGCAAAAAAGTAAATGCCGAAACAATTCATAGAGCTATACGAATAAATGGGTATAACGCCCGTGTAGCAAGAAGAAAACCATTTGTTAATGCTAAGAACAGACAAAAGATATTCGAGTTTGCTCACAAATATAAAAATAATAACTTATAAGTTACAAACTTACACGAAAGAAAAGGGGACTCCATTGTCCGTAAGTAATCAAGCCACATTAGAATTTATTCGTTACATTAGTACTTCATTTTAGCCTACTGGTAGAGTTCAAAATTTGTAAAGTTCACCACTTGTCATCATATTGGTTCACTATCAAATTCATCACACATTATAGCTGTTGGTATCGTCTCAGTCTGCAATCGCTGGTTTCGAAAACAAAGAAGAAAAACCGATCTACCTAGGGTTTGTCAGCTGTCATCTTCAGTCATCAACCCACCTACGAGCAGATAAGATCATTAATTCATTCCTATTCCTCCTTATAATAGTCTTCACAGTATTATATATATATATATATATATATATATATATATATATATATATATATATATATATATATATATATGCATTTACATTCCCTTCACTATTGTGCTGTGTGATCCGTTCTTCTTCTTCTTCTTCCCCTTTCTTAATTATTATAAGCTTCATAAACAGAGCAATTGTGTTAAAAAGAAATTATCTCCAAAAAAACAGGAATTATTATCAATTGCACACTTATCGTCACAATTTTGTTTTTAGGTTAACTGACCATATTTTATATAAATATATATATATATATATATATATATATATATATATATATATATATAATATACAAGGATTATATGTATAATACTCACCATAATCGTTCACATTTTCATGAATCGAACATTAAAAGACATTTCAACACCAGTGTGAGTCACTGTAAACTGTAGGTATTAATTTTATTTGTGTTCATTTCTATACAGTACATTTAAATTTTACCAACGCTATATATTATTTCATTATTTGTTCTCATCATCTCATTCATTCTATACAGTACATTTAAATTTTTCGACCAAAAATAAGATATATTTTTTTCTTTTGGTTAATAAATTTTTGGTCCTTAGACAAAATTTTTTATTTTCGTTACATTGTGACATCTTTAAGTTGTCTACTGATTATCCTTTACTCATAGCAATTTTAATCTGAACGTTGAAAGTCACAAGTTTTGCAAGTGTCGGTTTTGGGCAGCTTAAATCCGATGTTAAATTCCTTGCAAAATACGTTCCTATAGTACCTTTCTTTTACTGGATCTAATCTTTATTTTTACACCATTCAAGGTAGTAGTCATGGTAGAGAGCAGAAATGAATGTCATGATCTATGTATACCTTATTAGGATTTGTTGGTCTACTGTAATGACTTGTATATTTGATGATGGACTTAATGTGCGTCTTTACGTTTTCAACATTTGAAGTCCGTGGACCGCAAGAAACGCTTGTTTGCATATTTTGACGTTAGCACCTAATATTTTGACGAAATGGAAACTTTGCGCGACGATACATTTTTTTTTTGTTTTTTTAGGGTTTGCCATTTTTTTCGGGACAGATTTCATTTGGGAAAAAGGTAAAAATTTTGTTTGTCGTAATCTACTAAATCCCAAAAGATGTTAAAGATTTGAATTTCTTGTTCTTTCAAAGCATCCCGACATTTTCGGCGACAGTTACATGGAGGTCCAATTTCTCGCTCAGGTACTTGTTTTTGTCGTTTATTGACATAACTGTGACCCAAATTTCGTTTTATTTTTCTTTTATTTTGGGCCTGCCTTCCAAGGTTTACTTTGCGCCATCTTGAGGGAGTAGCTTTTTCTGGTGTGGGCAGAGAACCTCTTTTATTTAGAGAAGCATTTTCTGTTGCCGTCACATAAGACGAATGATTTTCCTAAAACGAAAACCTACGTTAACATATTCACTTAAGTCGTTAACTGTAGCAATATCAAGTTACAAATGGTTAATGAGTCACTTTTGCTGTTATTTTCATATCAAATCAAAAGTTGAATGGCATTTAGTTCGTGATTCGTTTTTTTATTCCGACATCACACCTTTCGTACACTTTTTAAGGCATAAAGGGGATAAGTCACAATTGTGCGTAAGATTGATGATACATTATGAAAATAATATATATATTTTTTAAAACATTATGGTGGTACAAGCAATAAGCTAATGTGACATTTTAACGTTAAGAAAATATAACAACGTCAAATAGAATATTTAAAAAAGAAATTTAAGCCACAATAATTTTACTTAACAAAGGGATAAGCCACATATTTTAATTACTCACCTGCCCATCATCATCTGAAGCTGTTTCAATACATTATGAATATAATATATATATATATATATATATATATATATATATATATATATATATATATATATATTTTAAAACATTATGGTGGTACAAGCAATAAGCAAATGCTACATTTTAGTGTTAAGAAAATATAACAACATCAAATAGAATATTTAAAAAAGAAATTTAAGCCACAATAATTTTACTTAACAAGGGGATAAGCCACATATTTTAATTACTCGCACATCACCATCTGAAGCTCTTTCACTCTCACTATCACTCATCATCTGTCCCGTACACTATCATCAGACCCAAAATCTGACCCACAATCACTTTCAGATCCTTCATAATACAATGTATCTTGTCGACCCGTTGTACTACTTGACGCCGCCATGATGAAAATACTGTGGCTTGTACCGTTTTTGCACGTCAAATAGTTGATTTTATTTTGCAAGCAACAAGAATTTTTTAACGATTGTGGCGCCATCTATGGTACAGTTGTAATGACTTTTACTTGGTAAGTACGTAGGTGCGTATTGACGCGATAAAAATGTATATACTTAACGCATTTTTCAGACAATTGTGGCTTGTACCGTTGTTGCTCTAAGGTCTTCAATTTTAAGCCAACTTAAAGGTGTATGAATATGACTGACTGAGAGGTGGCTTTTTACGTTTTTATAGTATTATTATTATTATTTTACATTTCGAAAAAACTATATATCATTAATTTTAGCATTATAAAGTAGCTGTAGTGGCAGTTCTTTGGCATATATATATATTTTTTGTTAAGTTTAGTTTTGAAATTTGCATTTATGCATTTTATGGAAAATATGTGAAGTGTATGAACATAACTGAGAGACATTGTACATAAGACACTTTAATGTAAAAACGTCATAAATGTTATTTTATAATTTTGTATGAATTTATATTTAATAAGACAATAAGCATGCAACTAAGCAACATTTATGATTATGAACAAAACTATTCAATAATGGCTGCACTTATTATATTTCTTAAAACCAAAGTTTGTCTTTTTATTATAATCCCTTTTACCGTTGATTGAGGATCGTTTTAACAAAACCTTTGCTCTTAAAAATATTTTAGTTTGTAATTGTTTAGTCTTTGGGAATGTTTCAGTTGATAATTTTCCAGATAAAACCAATATTCCTGTGGACCATCGGGTAGTTCGCAGCCTATTGAGAAGTACACCAGAAAACGGCTCTTTTGCAGTTCAAATGAAGATGATTTAGATACCAACGATTTATGCGCTAAAAGATTTACCAAGAACTTCAAACGTTTGTAGCACAAACAGTTCAGTCCAAAGTAAGTGATAGAATTGTACAAATGGAATCCCTGGCAAAACAATATTGAAAGTGCGCTGTTCGGTATTGTCATCTAAACTTCGACGTCTCAAAAGTAAAGTAAGGGCTAAACAATCTCAAACATATAGACTAAAAATGAAAAAGTCTGTAAGTACTGGTCAGATGCTTAATAATTTGTTTGTTGGTAAAAGTAAATATTTACAAGTATTCGTTGGCATGCAGCTCTTTCATAAGAGAAACGTCAAATGGACCAAGGCTCAACAGCAAATAAGCCTCTCGTTATATTGTAAATCTCCCTCGGCTTAAATAACCTTAAATTTACTTTACCTGCAATCAGAACCATCCAGAGTTGCTTGAAAGTGATCAATTTAAGAACTGGATGCGGTAATACTACATTAATTGAGAAGCTGTTTTTGAAAGGAAAGAGCATGGAGGATAAAGAGAAAATGTGTGTTGTTCTTTTTGACGAAATTGTATTAAAGAAACGGTTGGAATTTAACAAATTGGAAGACTTTGTCGAAGGCTACCATGACCTAGGATTTCTGGGAAGGAATAACAAATTAACTAACACGGCTTTAATATTTTACCTTCTGGGATTACTTTACAATTGCAAAATTCCATTTTGCTACTTTGTTTCTGCTGGACCTGTGGACAGTAACTCGTTGCTGCAAATTATTCCTGTGGTAATAAAAAAATTAAAAGAATTAACTTTTAATCCAATGGCTAGGGTATGCGATCAGGGCTCGAACAATCGTCGTGCTTTTAATTTGTTAGGTGCCACTAAGCAAGAACCTGTAGTCACCATGGGAGGTCAAAACATTTGTACTATATTCGATGCTACCCATTTACTGATATAATGTGGCTTTTTGTGTAGGTGCAATTTGTATTGAGCCCTTCTGGTTTGGTAACCCAACGCGGTTTTATTTTGCCTCGGCTTTGCTCAATCGTGTTTATTTTATAAACGGGGTGTCGTTCATATTAAGTACTGGATGGGCTTAACACTGTCACCTTAAATAAATACCTTAAAGCGTTTTTAAGATGTATATTAAATAAACTCAACAATAAACAAAAGTAATTAACAAAAATGTATTGGGACTTTTTGTTCCTGGTCCTGCGGCTCGTTCTCCTGGTGGGCGGCCTGTCACTGTGTGCGTAGTCGCTTCTGTGAACAGAGATATTCTTTGTAATCTATTCCTTACCTAAGAGGTAAAATTTAGGTTACGGTCCTGTATTTACAGTAGCGAGAGCGTTATCCTTGATACCGTTGTTGGTCGGAGGCGCCAGCGCAATGAACTCGAGTCGTTGCGGGGATTGAAAAAATCAATATCGTGCTTATACTTTAGTAACTCTGGAGCGCTGAAGCGAGTATGTCCTACTCCCGGGAAATAATACACGCGAAATGCGCGTATGCAAATGCGAGATCTCGGGACTGTCTTTCTTTAATTATAACCGGTTTGATTAGGCAATTAGATTATTTATCTAACAGAATTAATTACGGATTTCTATACTAAGTCTAATTATCTACAATTAATCAAGGGAACAAAATACTTTATATTAAAACTACTCTAATAGGTTTACGTAAATATAGAATAATCTACGTACTATCTAACTTATTTACAAACAATCTCGCACCAGGTGTTTACGCTGGTTATATGGACTACAAATTTATACACCAGGTTTCGGGTGTACTCTCCTGCGATTAAAGACACCGTGTACGGTTATCGTGTTTGTCTGTAGGTATTGTATGTGTGAGTTTCGAGCAGGATTTCAGTAATGCTCAGAAGACGTAGGCGACGGCCTGTCTTTACTGGATATACTAAGAGAAAGGTCGTAGGTCTTTACAGCCCTGTAACAACCCTTCACCCTCAGGGGTTACCCTGCGTGATACTCTAGGTATTAGTGTACTTTGTATGGCCGAGTGTCGACGGGATCTACCCTTCGGGCACTCTAGGTGTTAGTGTACTTTGTATAACTCCTGGAGGCTCAGCCCGGAGTTATTTACGGTCTGTAGTGTTTGATTGTAAATTGTCAGATTGTATAACTTTACAACTTACGTGTCTATCAATAGCAGTGCAGGATTAAACTTTAGGTTGCCCGGTGCGTCGTGGTGCGCGTTATCACCCGATCGCGATGGACTCTTCGACGGTGAATAACAGGTCGGTGCTTACTCAAAGCAAACGGTACGGTGGCGGCTGTTGGATATCGGCTTGACTTGAATCTACTGCGATTCATCTCTCTTTCACGCGCGTCGCGGGTTTATAAAGGTGCATCTGTGGGCGGCTTCGCGGCTACCGTGCGGGGATGCCGTTATGCGATTGGTTGTAATCGTTCTGACGTGCAAAACTTACGGTTTCTTAGAAATACACGTCAGCGGTGATGAATAAATTATTCGTTGTGCAATATCGCGTAAACTTTTAAATCTTACGTATAGGATGGTCCGCAAATAATTTATTCTAAAAAGCATACGTAAAGGACGCTGGTTCTTTACACTGAAATGTCTAAGAAATAATTTTATGGATACGAAGCTTCAATTTATTGTTGGAAATAGTCGTGTGGATTGGACTGACGTAGTTAAAACATACGAGATTGATGAAAGAAGTCTCACAACCAGAACCATGGTTAAAATTACATCACGGCATATTACCCCAACAAATTTTGAAAAGATGCGTGTAAAATATGCAGCCAAATATTTTCACATGCAGTTTCAGCAGCAATTAAAACAGCAGCATCAACCAAACAGTTTATTTCTCCAACGTCATTACAAACCGCTGACTTTGTGGATACTATCAACAATATTTTCGATTCCTTAAATAGTACAGTTCTACATGACCCTAATCCATATTATCCGTTTATAACAATAAAACTGAAATGGTTTTACGTGAAGGGCTAGAGTATTTTACAAATATTGCCGTTTTTGAGGGAACCACTAAACGCAAAAATATATACTGCCTCGAAGGATTTCAGTGGACTATAAAATCAATTCTTTTATTATGAAAGGATGTACAAGAACAGGGCGTGAAATACTTTTTAACGGGCTTTCTAAATCAGGATTCCCTCGAAATTTTTTTTTCTGTTGTTAGAAACAAAGGGGGTTATAATCCTACTCCTTCAGTCCGTCAGTGCCGTATAGCAATTCAGCAAAGTATGAACATTAGGCTTCAAATGGCTACAGATACCGGAAATTGTCAAGCTGATGAAATTCATGACATTCTGAATTTAGAAACTGAAGAAAATTCTAATACTCCTGCAGACGCACCAGTTAACATGGAAGTAGATAAAAGTGTACGTACACATGAAGCTACATCCGACGATCTTGAGATATTAACAGCTCCTGTGCCGCAAGAAGTTACTTTAGAAGCATGTTCTAATGTATATGTTGCTGGTTATCTAGCATGGAGCGTGGAAAAAAAATTTAAGTGCGAAGTGTGTTCAACTAATCTAACTAAAGGTAATTGTGATTTAATAAATGAGAATGAGTTTTTTATACTTAACAAAGATTATTCTTGGGGACATAATATAAAATATTTAAAGAGACCGTCAGATAAATTTTCAGGAATTATATCACATCTTTTACATGCATTTAATATATCTTTCCAGAAACATAAATGTAACATGCAAGTTAGTACAAATATAGAGCGCGATTTAAAGAAAACTTTCGAAAGGTGTTGTGATTGGTATTCAGCAGAGACACCTGTATCGTGTGTATCTCACAAACAACATGTTCTACATTTGTTCATACGAATGAACATATTCAGACATTTAAAATGGGAAAGTGAAAACGTATAGAACCACCAAATAAAAGTGTAAAACCTCACCGAAAAATCAGAATTTTGTCATGATTCAATGATAAGTGTGATTTGTTACGGCGGTGAATATATACCATATTAGATTATCTATCATTAAATAACATACTTCCGGTACTTCAATCAGGTTTTAGACATTATCATAGTACTGCTACAGCTCTCACCAATATAACTGATAATATAGCTCACTCAATTGATCGTGGGAAGGCAGCAGTCTTAATCTCGCTCGATTATTCGAAGGCATTCGGCGTCGTAAATCATAAATTGTTATGTGCCAAGTTAGGATATTATGGTTTAAATGACATAGCAGTGAAGCTATTTCGTTCTTTTCTAAGCAATAAAACTCAAAGTGCCTGTATCGGAAGTGACATATCTTCTACAATAATGGTTCCATCCGGAGTACCACAGGAGTCAATCTTAGGACCAATTTTATACTTGGTGTATGTATCTGACTTGCATAAGTTGGTGAAATCATGTGAACTTCATGCATATGCTGATGGACTCTCAATTAATATTAAATTTCGATCCAAATTACTATTCCAGTGCTTCCAATAAAATTAATCGCGATATCGAAGCCGTAGTAAAATTTAGTGATAAACACCATCAAATTATGTTGATTTTCAATATTTCGAATTTTCAGGTTTTATTCGTAATGGCTAGTAAGTCGAAAAGAGTGTTCATTACGAAGCCGGAACATCATTAAAGAGTTGTGGAATTTTTCGATAAACAAAAAGCTAATGTGTGTGGACATTCCCTTTGGACAACTACTGAGCTAGCTGCTGGCAACAGGAAAATCGATTAGTTTTATAAAAAAATTAGGTACGTAGTTTATAAACCTTAAACGTAAATTCAAATGACGTATTTCTTTGTATTAGAAATGAAGCTGCAACAGCTGAAAATTCAGTTTTAAAGTCTCCTTCTAAGAAAAAAGTGAGTTTCTCATAAAATGGCTTTAGATGAAGCAGATTTAGGCATTTTAAAAGGTCCGTTCATGAAGTAGGTATATACTGTAGAAAAAAAGGTGCCAACGTTGAACATTTTAGTCAATAAAATGGAGGATAAGATTAATTTTGTAGTTACAAGTTATAAATCAATAATAATAAACGATATGTGCTTATTTTTCCATAAAATCTTGGACATTATTTTAAATTTTAATTATGCATATGTGTTCTATTTCTATTGTGAGTAACATTACACTTTATTTATGTGAATGTTTTGAATGATATTATATTATTTACACTTATGATGAAACTGTAGAAAGGTTGTCATTCCAAGTAAATACAAGTTAATCAGATAAAGAGGAAGAAAGTGGTGTAGAAGAATCATTGTAATTTATTAGTCACTTTATATTCAAATGTGATCAGAATGATGTTTTTACAAGTATTTTACAAATGTTTACAAAACTAAAAATTGTGTAAATTATTTGTAGAAAATGTTACAACTTCAAAACCATCTTATTTGTACTTAAACAATAAATACTTAAAAGTTTTTGGTAATTAATTCAATAACATTTGATGTACCTAACATAAAATAAATAAATTTGTTCACAGAATTTTGAATAAGCAATCCATACATTTGATTTAAATTTGCCACTTTAATACTTCTTGTATGGAATGTACGCCCTCTCAGGGCTTTTGTTTGCTTGGTTGAACTGTAACAGGAAACATGAAAATAATTTTAAACGGTGTTTCCTGTTAGAAGGAAGTCAATATAAATAATTGTAAACACAACGTTATATCACTATAATTTTATTAAATAAATACACCATATTCTCACTCACACGTTCCAAACTCGTGTCGTCTCTCAAACACTCCCAACAACAATGTCCCTTCTACCCTTCTTTTTATGGGCCCCGACGATCGGTTCATGATCTCATCCTGCGTGTATAATATTGCACAATACCCGCCTCGTATCACCTGCTGTCGGCCTCTGACCTTCGCTGGCGGCCTATTGGTACTATCCTTTCTTCGAGAGCATCCCATCCCGTCATTCCTTACCTTTTGCGGAGAAAATGAAAACTTTAGGTTTAGTTTTAGATCGTAAATTAAATTTTAGTTATCATGTAAGTTACGTGATCAAAAGGGCCTATATGAAACTACGATTACTATTCGTCCATTCTGACGGTAAGGCCGTCCTCGGACTTCAGGAAAAAAAACGTGCTGTTGCGGGCTACCATAAGCGTATGCGATATCTCAAATATCCGCGCTGTGGGTGAATTTAGTGGTATATCTTATACCAATATACAGTGTGGGTAATGATCAAATACGCATCCACGTGGAGTGGGCATTGATCAATGCAAACTTCCACAAGTATGTAGAAAGAAAACGAAGATAAGTGTACTATGTGAGTAGTGATGAAATAGGCATCCACATGGTGTGGGCGTTGATCGAGTAAAACTTCCACAGCTATGTAGAAAGAAAACGAAGGTAAGTGTACTATGTGGGTAGTGATCAAATAGGCATCCACATGGTGTGGGCATTGATCGAGTAAAACTTCCACAGGTATGTAGAAAGAAAACGAAGATAAGTGTACTATGTGGGTAGTGATCAAATAGGCATCCACATGGTGTGGGCATTGATCGAGTAAAACTTCCACAGGTATGTAGAAAGAAAACGAAGATAAGTGTACTATGTGGGTAGTGATCAAATAGGCATCCACATGGTGTGGGCATTGATCGAGTAAAATTTCCACAGGTATGTAGAAAGAAAACGAAGAGTACATTAAAGTAATTACGAACAAGTATTATAGTTTATTTGAATCATTTTAGTTATATAACAATTTCATTTAAGTTTTTCATTAGTTTGTTAGTAATTGTTCATTGTCATCCTTTAGGACAATCCATCTTTTTAGCTTGTCAACCGATATGATTGTCTCAGAGTTTCTAGTACCTCTAAGGTCCTTAACAAGGTACCGATCATTCATACGTACTTTTAAAATGCGAAATGGACCTTTGAACTTTGGTTGTAGTTTAGTGGATTGTCCAGTAGAAACAATACTAGTTCGTTTAACCATCACCAACTCATTTTCGAAGAAAGATTTTACTTTCCGTTTTCGGTCGAATCTGGCTTTAGAATATGCTTGATTAACAGAAATTTTTCTCGATACTTTTTGACGTAATGTGGGCAAATCGGCTGGGCCTTCTTATTTACCAATTATTTTTAATATTTTTCCGTCGGCGATTAGACGTGGATCGATTCCATTAATACTTTTAGAGGCACTCTCCTGTAACGGAATGCTTAGCAGCATTAATGCTGAACTGAATTTGTTTCAGGTGCTTGTCCCAAGTATCCTCCGAATCGTCGTTTGTACTATAACAGCGGAGAGATTCGAGAATGGTGTAATTAACTCTTTCGCATTGGCCATTTGCTCTGGGGGTTGCAACTGCATTAAGTATATGACGAATGCCTTTATCTGAACAAAATTTCGCCATTGTTTTAGAGGTAAATGCAGTTCCCCGATCAGATATGATACGAGTCGGTGTTCCAAAAAGGAAAATTATATTTTCGAGAGCCTTGATTACATATTTAACTTTTGTATTTTTCACTGCTTCAATAAAGGTGAATGTAGTAAAACTGTCAATTATAACGAAAATATGGGTATTCTTACGGGTGGTTGGAACAAATGGGCCAATGTGGTCTAAATGTACGGTTTCAAATGGCGCGGATGCTTTTGGGATCGGATGTAATACACCCGCTTGTGGTCCAGCGAGGATTTACTATACAAGTTAACATATTTTTTACTAATTGAGTCATGGGAACCAATAGTTACGTTTAATTAGGTCAATGGTTTTTGAAATGCAAAGTGTCCGGCGTCGTCGTGATTAAGTCGGCAAATCTGCCATCTACAGGACTTTGGTACCACCCATTTATGAGTGTTGCCGATGATTCGATAAAGTATGCCACCTTTCGTCGTATAGTTATCAAAATAATTGTTGTTTTGGTTACATTTTCCCGTAGACAGAATTGCTTTTATGTTTTTATTCATCTTCGAGTTGAACGGCCGTAATCCAATCGGATTCAGTTAAGTTAGTAATGTTTGCTACGAGTTGCGGAGGGGTTGCGTGTGGCATTTTCTTTCCAGGGCGATACAGGACGTCAAACGTGAAATCTTGGATTTCCAACCACCAGCGTGCTATTCTGGGCACTAAATCTTTCTTTTGAGCCGTAGCTCGAATGGCAGCACATTCGGTATGAATAGTAAAGTGCATATCTAGAAGATATACTCGAAAGTGGCGCAAAGCGAATACAATGGCCATAGTTTCTAATTCGTACGAGTGATATCTGCTTTCCTCGTAACTGCACTGCTTACTGTAATACGCAGTTGGGTACCAGGAATTTCCGTGTTTTTGGAGGTGTTGCACCCACTCCTATACTACTAACATCGGTGTGGAGTTCGGTGGGTAAAGATGGGTCAACATTTTTAAACTGGCCGAGTTGATAACATACGTTTAATTATGTTGACTGCTGTCGTTTGGTCTCCTCCCAAGCCCATAATGTATTTTTTCGAAGTAGTTTGGTTAAAGGATTAATGATAACAGCATAATTTTTACAAATTTTCGAAAGAATCCAGTGAAACCAAAACTGACGTAACGTCTTTTGTTGCTTGGCATAGGAAGGGTAGTAATTGCATTTGTTTTAATTGTATCCGGCTGGACCCCTTCGGCCGATATTTCATGGCCTAGATATTGAATTTTGCTGAGAAAAATGTACACTTAGGAAGTTGTAATGTGAGGTTATGTTTACGAAGTAATTTCAAAACCTGGTCCAGCTTTTCCAGTCCTTCTCAAACGGAATTTGCTGGGATCAAAATATCGTCAAGGTAAGGGACAATATTAGCGTCTTTCATTTCGGCCAGGATGCTGGACATCATGCGTTGGAAAACTGCGGGCGCGTTACACAAGCCAAAACACATGCGAAGGAACTCATATTTTCCATCTGGTGTGATGAAAGCAGTTTTTCAATCGACGATTGGGCCATAGGTACTTGAAAGTAGCCTGAATATAGGTCTAAAATAATAAACGTGGTGAAATTACGGAGTTTATCGATCTGGTCTTCGATTAATGGAAATGACCACTTTTTTTAGCTGTTATGTTATTTAGTTTTCGATAATCCACACATAATCGTAGTTCCCATTTTTCTTAGGGATCAAAATAATTGGGCTAGCATATGGAGACTTAGATTGGTGGATAATGTGGTTGTCTAACAGATCTTTAATTACTGTTTGTGCTTTGAGGCGTTGCTGTTCCGATAACCTGTATGGATTATATGTGATTGGGGTTGGTGTAGTCACCTTTATATCCATTTTAGTACTTGTAGTTAGTCCCATTTCTCTGAGATTAAGAGCGATGCAGTTTCTGTATGTATTTAATAATTGTAGAATCGCTGGTTTATTTGATTCGTTGTTGCAACAGACTTGTTCAGTTGTAATTTTCGACAACAAAGATACCTGATTTACGAATGTAAGGTTTGTACCGCTTAAAAATTTAATATCACTTCCGTTTTTATAGAAAATGACATGTGGTTGTGAAATAAACGTATTTCCAATTAAAATGTCTGATACGCACATATTGTCCGGAACTAATTGTTGCAAACAAAGCAACAGAAAGTTGAAAGTTTAATGTGTTGCATAACTTTCATAATTGCAGTAAGTGAATGTAAATCTGTGAACGTGACTTTAACTAAAAGTGTAAACGCTTCTTTATCTTCCAATGTGAAGGTACGCTTAAATTCAAACCCCGCGCTTTTCAGCACATGGAAGGGGAACCTACAACATCCGCGAAGAGTTTTTGTGTCTTTTGGTCGAAGTTGTAGAAGATAGAACGTCCATAGAGCCAATTGTAAAAAACGCTCTATATTAAAAACTATGTATTAATAGGTACAACATATAGTGCCATTATACATCATATTCTTATCGTATGTATACAGTCCACATATTTTTAAGGTAAACAATGTTTAACAATGTGATTCAAAAATAATGTGCCTTTGTTCATTAAACGTATCTACACAACAATCTCATTTTTATGTTTCTACATAAAAATTTGGTCGTTTCATCGCCGGATTGTTTCCACAAAGGAAATAAATTTAAACCTGGTTATTCAAAATAGAAGAATCCAGCAAAACGAAGTAGTTCTATTGAAGAAGTACTTCCAGTTCAATAAAGAAGACGTCAATATCCAAGTGACCTCAAGAAGCTGCTCGCTTCATTACATTGCTCTGGTCTTAGTTCGTGACCTTGCGTTTGTTTTATTGCGTGCAAATATTAAATTTTGCAAAGAAGAAAGAAGTCGGCCATGTTATAGCCCAAGACTTCATTGAATGTAAGGGCGTGTTGGAGAAGATTGGTTTGGAGCCAGGATAAGGGAAGTCACAATATAACCTGTTAGATGGCGCAAATATCTTTTAGATTTATTTAACTGTAAGTAGATTTACAGTTTCCTCTATATAGGAAACAGATTTTTATAGAGATCTTTGATATCATTTTTATAGTTACCTTTGTAACCAAACGTTTTATAGTTGTTCTATAAGCAACCACATTTTTACAGATGATACCCACATATGTTTATAAACAGTTTTTATATAACTGTAAATTAAAATTCATATTTGAATTGTTTATATTAAACCAATTTATTACTATATCAAGAAACATGGTGAAAGAAAGTGACATTGTTAAGTTGGTTACGAAGCGTAATCAACAGAAGAATTTAATCGTAATGATCGATCAATATATTAGAGAACACTCTTCGGACGAATATTCACAAAATTAAGTGAACAATTTAATGTTAAAAAACAACGTCTCGAGGAATGTTTTCAACGTTATTTAGATTTAAATGTCGAGATTTTGTGCTTGAAACCAGACGATGATGAAGATCCTGAATCGATTGTAGATACATATGACGATATCGTAAGTGCGATTAATGAAATTTTGTTAAATAAAAATAAATCGCAAAATGTCAAATGCGTTCCATCAGCTTCATCGGATGAAAGTATTTCTCGCACAAAATTGCCGAACATAACAATTCAACCGTTTGATGGTAGAAATTTAAATGAATTTAAACCTTTCTTTGAAATGTTTGCAGCTGTAATTGATAGAAACAGCAATTTAAAAGATGTAGAAAAGCTTTTTTATCTTCGAAGTCATTTAAAAGCAGGAGCGCTTGCTTTAATAAGTGCTTTGCCATTATCAAACGATTCATATAAAAATGCAATCGATATTTTAAAAAATAGATATGATAATGAGTTTTTATTAATCAACAGTCATATTTATGCATTGTTGGATATACCTTCAATACCGAAGAGTAATACAGATACATTACGTGCATTTGTAAGTGACATAAAGCAACATGTTGCTGCATTACAAAATTTAGGTCAACCCATTGAAAATTGGGATATGATTCTCATCTGTATTTTACTTAAAAAATTAGATCAATAAACGGTTCGTGCCTATCAAATTGACGATATCTTAAAAATTACCTACGTTGAATGAATTCCTATTGTTCATTGAAAATCGAGCTACAGCCTTTGAGGCAGTGCCAACGTTTGATAATAAAAATTCAAAAGAAAAGGTACGGGTTACAAATTTAGTCACTAAGACAAAAATGTTGAAAAATGTTTATTTTGTTCTCAAAATGGACATCGAATTTTAATTGTATAAAATACAAAAGTTTAACAATTCATGAAATGATTTCTTTCATTGAACAAAAGTATTGCAAGATTTGTTTAAACAATCATCATGGTAGGTGCAAATTTACATTTAAATGCCAAACGTGCCAAAAAATTATAATTCATTATTACATATAGAAAATCTGAATCTCTGGTACATTCAGATACAAGGTTAACTAAAAGCGAAGAAAATATTCCTGCAGAAGTAAATTGTTGTTCTGTTAGGAACGAATCAGACAAAATACTTCCAACTGTTTCAGTAGAGGTAAAAGCCAATAATGGCCAATGGTTGCTTGCCCATGGTTTACTTGACAGTGGGTCCCAAACCTCATTTATTTCAAACAATTTATTGAAAACATTAAATTTAAAACTTACAAAACCATTAAATATTGTCGGTATTTCAAAAAATGTAACGAACATTCAAAGTTCAGTAAATATCTGCATAAAATCTCTTGTGCATAATTATAAAATTAATATAAACTGTGCAGTCATACAGAAAATTACTAATGAATTACCACAAATCACATTTAATGAAGTTGATAAACATACGCTACGAGGCATTCAGTTAGCGGATAAAGATTATAATAAACCAAAATGTATCGACCTATTGCTCGGTGCAAATGTATTTTTTGAATCATTATTAACAGGTAACATTAAATTAAACAATAATTTAGTATTACAAAATACATTCTTTGGATATGTAATGAGCGGCGCCGTTTTATCTAAACGACATTGCAACTTATCTTTAGTGTCGATGCATTCGACAAACTTAGAAAATTTAGTCTCCCAATTTTGGGAGACCGAAAGGGTACCAGAAATTTTTCCCGAGTATTCCGATGAACAAGAGGCTTGCGAAACAATATTTCAGCAGTCGACACAATTAATGAATAATAAATTTGAAGTTCAACTTCCATTAAAACAAAATTTAACCGATTTACAATTAGGAGATTCTTTCTCAATTGTTTTAAAAAGATTTGAAAATTTAGAAAAACGGTTTGCAAATAACCAAAATTTATTTGAATCATATAAAGAATTCATAAACGAATATTTAAATCTAGGTCACGCAAAAATCGTTAACTTAGACAGATACAAGGTAAGTTCGGAACCGGTATATTTCATGGCACATCACCCTGTAATTCGTGACGATAAGCGCACAACCAAGTTGAGGGTAGTTTTCGATGGGAGCATGAAAACCACGAACAAAAAATCAATTAACGACTACATTTACAACGGTGCAGTTGTCCAAAAAGAATTATTTGACATATTAATATTTTTTAGAACACATAAGTTCGTCATTTTAACTCACATCAATCAGATGTACAGAATGATTTCAGTACATCCCGAACATAGACCTCTACAAAATGTCCTTTGGAGGAAAATAAAATTTACAAATCCAATGTGTACAATTACAAACAGTCACCTATGGTTTAAAAAGTTCTCCATTCTTGGCCACAAGGTGTCTAGTTGAGCTTGCAAACAAGCAAGCGCATAAATTTCCATTAGCAGCCAATGCGCTATTAAACAATACGTATGTTGACGATATTATTTCAGGAGGTAGTACCTTGAAGGAAACTTTACAATTAAAAGATGAATTAATCGAGCTCTTGAATTTAGGGTCATTTCAATTATATAAATGGTGCGCCAATTAGCCACAAATTTTACAAGATATTCCATTAGAAAGCCAACATTTTGACGATGTCAAGATGGCAAAAGATAACTTAATAATTAAAACTTTAGGTTTGCTCTATAACGCAAGCTCAGATATTTTCAAAATCATTCCGCCTACTAGCATTGGCAATCAGTGGCTAACAAAACGCCAAATTTTAAGTTTCATTTGCAAAATCTACGATCCTTTGGGATTGATATGTCCAGTCTTAGTTACCGCAAAGGTAATTATGCAACAATTATGGATAGAAAAATTAAATTGGGATGACATGTTACCAAAACAATTATTTAAACAATGGAATGAATTCATTCAAAGTTTAATAAGCATGCCATCTCTGGATATTCCAAGATATTTACATTTTGTAGATGCAAACAAAATATAATTAATAGGTTATTGTGACTTCAATCATTGCATGTGGTGCTGTGCTATACATCAGAGCCATATTTAATGACAAAATACACGTGAACTTACTATGTTCCAAATCGAGAATTTCTCCAATAAATAAGCAACTAACTGTGCCAAAATTGGAATTAAATGCAGCGTTGTTACTTGCTGAGTTAGTAAACAAAATTTACAAATTATTAAAGTCAAAAATGAACGAGGTATTTTTATACTCAGACTCAAACATTGTACTTTCATGGCTTAAATCCAAACCAATAAAATTAAATCCATATGTTGGAAACCGAATTTTAAAAATTCAAAATATAACCCAAGATTTTTCTTGGTGTTACGTAAATACAAAGGACAATCCTGCTGATAATTTGTCAAGAGGCATTCCACCTCAAGAAATTCATTCAAACTATTCATGGTTTCACGGTCCAAAAATATTAACAGATCCAAAATTTTGCCACAATGTAACCTTTCATTGCAATCATTCAACAAATGAAACAGAAATAAAAGTTTTTAAAGAGACCGTAGAGCCTATAATAAAGTCATTTTTTGACAAATTTTCAAGCATTACAAAATTAATAAGAATAGTAGCTTACATTTTAAGATTTTGCTATAATATTAAACAAAAACAAAACCAAAGAATAGGAAACCTCACACTTGAGGAATTAAACAATTCATTATTAACAATAATAAGATATGAACAAAGCGTTCATTTCAAAGAAGAAATTAAATCCTTAGTTTCAAAGTCAAGAATTAAGGCAAAGATAAAACATCTCACACCGTTTCTAGACGCGAAAAACATCTTGCGCGTGGGAGGCAGGTTGCATAATGCACCCATAGATTATAATCAAAAACATCCTATAAATTTACCAAAAAATAGCCACATTACAAGTTTATTAATCAGAAAAGAACATTTAACCTTGCTACATGCAGGTCAAAACAAGTATTAAGTAGCCTAAACATGTCCTATAGGATAATGAATGGAATTAGAGAAATTGAAAAGTCTTACACAAATGTGTCATTTGTTTTAAATCAAAGCGAAATGTTCGCAAAAATTAATGGGTTCATTGCCAGAAACCAGAACTACATTAATAAGACCTTTCCAAACGGTAGGGGTTGATTTTTGTGGTCCACTTAATATCAAACAAGCGCGACTCAAAAAATCGCTGGTGACAAAATCATACATAGCTTTATTCGTTTGCTTTTCGGTGAAGGCAATCCACATGGAACTGGTGTCAGATTTGACAACAGATAATTTCTTAAATGCATTCAAACGATTCATTTACAGAAGAGGTAAACCGACTCAAGTACATTGTGATAACGGTTCGACATTCAAAGGCGCAAGTAGCAAACTAAATGAAATTTACAAAATGCCAAATACTTCCAAAAGTAAAGATCAAATTGAAAATTTTTGTTCAGAGGAACAGATAAAATTTAGTTTTATACCAAGTTATTCCCCGGTCTTCGGCGGACTATGGGAAGCTGGCGTCAAAAGCGCTAAATACCATTTAAAAAGGGTAATGGGCGATAGTCAATTAACCTACGAAGAATTTAATACCTTAATTATTCAGGTTGAAGGAATTTTAAATTCAAGACCGATAATAAATTTATCAAACGATCCTTTAGATCTGACATACTTGTCCCCCGGACATTTTGTAATAGGAGCTCCTTTAACAAGCATCTGATTTAACTCAGGTTCCCGAAAATAAATTAAAATTCTGGAATTTAGTAACCCAGAAAAAACAACATTTTTTGGAAAAAATGGTATAAGGATTATCTAACAATCCTAAATAACAGACCAAAATGGTATCATAGCATGCCAAATGTTAAAGAAGGTATGCTAGTATTATTAAAAGAAGATAACGTTCCATGTCAAAAGTGGCCTATGGCCAGAATTGTAAATATAATAAAAGGTAATGATGGCAAAGTACGAGTTGTGAAAGTTCATACAACAACGGGAGACTATTTAAGGTCAATTACAAAACTTGCTGTTTTACCAATTTACAGTGAATAAAAAATTTCAGTTTTATGTTTATGTATCAACTATTATAGTTCCGTAAATTTTCGCGCCCCCAGCATGTTGCAAACAAAGCAACAGAAAGTTGAAAGTTTAATGTGTTGCATAACTTTCATAATTGCAGTAAGTGAATGTAAATCTGTGAACGTGACTTTAACTAAAAGTGTAAACGCTTCTTTATCTTCCAATGTGAAGGTACGCTTAAATTCAAACCCCGCGCTTTTCAGCACATGGAAGGGGAACCTACAACATCCGCGAAGAGTTTTTGTGTCTTTTGGTCGACAGAAGTTGTAGAAGATAGAACGTCCATAGAGCCAGTTGTAAAAAACGCTCTATATTAAAAACTATGTATTAATAGGTACAACATATAGTGCCATTATACATCATATTCTTATCCTATGTATACAGTCCACATATTTTTAAGGTAAACAATGTTTAACAGTGTGATTCAAAAATAATGTGAACGTGTTTATTAAAGTATAGTTAGCCGCGTCTTGAAATAAACTTCCAATTGCTGTATAATCTACGTCAAATGTTTTGCGTAGTGCTACAGTGGCCGGCATTTGCGCGAAAGACGACTTTATGATGTTCCCATTCGTTTACCTCAGAGGCGTCACATGGTGCATAATGTATATTTTAATGGTATATTAAAAGCAATTCAAAGAACCATATTTTATACTATAATTAAATTAATAAAATCAATAAGTTATTACATTACACATAATTGATACCTATTACTAAAATAATATTGTCTAAAATGTTTCATTTTCACTGTCACTCAAATCACTAAACTGATAATCACTGTCACTATCTTCACCCATATTTATAACTAACTTCTCAGTTTCTATATCCAAAATTTGTTCACTTTCAAGATATTTGTCTCCTATATTAATTACTTTATTACATCAGCTTTTCCAATCTTCTGTAGTTGTCGTTTCAAATGCTCTGTTGGCCAATTCCATGACATCATTTAAATTAAATGTAACGTTTTTCTGTGCTACTTCGCTTTTTATCTTTGCCCAAATTAATTCTATGGGATTTAGATCCGGATGATACGGCGGAAGTCATTAATTTGTCAAATTTAATAGTAAACGGGCGTTATCAATAACAATGACGGAGTTGTTTGGCAAATTCGGTAGAAGACGTTCTTTGACCCACTTTTCATAGTTGGCACCATTCATGTCGTCGTGGTAATCTCCACTTTTTGTGCCAGATTTAAATGTTAATAAAGAGTTAGGTATAAAACCCCTGTCGCCCCCTGCGTGTACCATAATTACTCGCTGTCCCTTTGAAATAGGAGCAATGACTGTTGTCATTTCAGCTTCGTGAACTGGTATGTCCGCTGTGAATATAGCTTTCATCCAAAAAGACGATCGGTCTGTTTTCAGTACGGTAACGTTTAATGTTTTGAAGGTACACTATTCTTTTTTCTCGAATATCGCTTTTCTCTATTAAAATTCTTCTGTTGTCCACTGTTTTCCTCCACTTAAAGTTAAGTTTTTTAAGGATTATTCTCAGCGATTTTTCTGAACCACTCCAACCCACATCTTCGATTAATTTCTGTCGTAAGGATTTAACGCACACACGACTCTCTTCTGTTTTATGGAAGTTATAAATGATGTGTCTTATTATGTTAAAATCATATTCTGCAACATCCGTAACTGGATGTTTT
The DNA here is from genome assembly GCA_036346205.1 of Vesta saturnalis. Classification (NCBI taxonomy): domain Eukaryota; kingdom Metazoa; phylum Arthropoda; class Insecta; order Coleoptera; family Lampyridae; genus Vesta; species Vesta saturnalis. The sequence continues at coordinate 18,728 of JARFJB010000562.1, read as the reverse complement.
TTGGCGCTTCTTCTCCGGAGATCTCAGTATAATTGTACCATTATTTTTGCGGACGATTCCTTGGGTTCATTTATGACTCGTTCTATTGTTGTGACTGATACTTTTGTTGCATTTGAAGTTTTTCCTTGATGCTCCGTAAGGTTTCGGTTTCTTCTTCTTGTGTTAAAAAGTATTGAAACACGTTATGCACTATTTCTCGCGTTTGACCGTTTAAGATTTTTCCAGACTTAGACATTTTTTAAAACCGATTACAAATCAGTAAATGTTGACACCGTATAATCAATTTTCAAAAACTAATATGCATATGTACCAAGAATCCGGATATTTATATATCAAACCTCTAATTGCTGTCATTATGTTAACTGCTTATAAATTTATTATTTAGATAAGTATGTTTTTCCCCTCTAATCGTCTTTAAGACAATTTTCTAATGGGTAAGTAATGCTTTCATTATTTCATTTTTATTAGTGTATATTAAAAATACATTCAAAATTACCTATTAGACAAATGGGAGAGATGCCTACATACTTTCAGGGATAGATGCCTATTATGCAAACACGAAAAACCAAATGTTAAAAAAAACGCGTCACGAATGGAAATATTGGAATTATTCATCTTCATACGCATTCTTCCAATATACATATAATTAAACATACAAATGTGCTTAGTATTTTTATTATAATCGGCAACCGCCGTAGTTCTTCGCGATGCGCCGGCTCCTCGTCTTCTTACACGCCGGCCACTGTACCTTAAGTTTGTTCCAGTTTTTAAAAGTAAAGTCACTATTCAAATACCACTGACGTGATCGACTGCACAATTTTGAAATCGCAAACCGAGTAATTGAAACGTCGTCCCAGCGGGAAAAGTACGCCTTTTCTTCGATGCACTTTATCCATTTGTTTAGCGGAATGTTTGATTTCGCGGGGTCGGAACATTTTCCTAAGAAAAAGAAGAAAACTCTGAGATCTCTTAATGTTACCTATTTCCTCTCTTAATAGTTGAATTTGTTTTTCCAGGGGAAGCGGCGGTGTAAATGAACGAGTAACTGCCTCAACAGTTGCTGTAGAAGCTTCCGTCGTTGAGGAGTTCGTAGGCTGGCCCGGTATGTGAGTTCTAAAGCATTGGGTGTAACAATAGCTCCTCGAAGTTCATATTCATACTTAATTCCTCCTTTTTTTACGTCATTGGCACCACACTAAACCACACGAGACCACTTCTGACAAATGTTAGAAGGAAGTCAATACAAATAATTGTAAACACAACGTTATATCACTATAATTTTATTAAATAAATACACCATATTCTCACTCACACATTCCAAACTCGTGTCGTCTCTCAAACACTCCCAACAACAATGTCTCTTCTACCCTTCTTTTTATGGGCCCCGGCGATCGGTTCATGATCTCATCCTGCGCGTATAATATTGCACAATATCCGCGTCGTATCACCTGCTGTCGGCCTCTGACCTTCGCTGGCGGCCTATTGGTACTATCCTTTCTTCGAGAGCATCCCATCCCGTCATTCCTTACCTTTTGCGGAGAAAATTAAAACTTTAGGTTTAGTTTTAGATCGTAAATTAAATTTTAGTTATCATGTAAGTGACGTGATCAAAAGGGCCTATATGAAACTACGATTACTATTTACACTAATAAGTCAATAATTAATTTTTAAGTTTAGAAAAAAATTATGTGAAGTATTAATTTCTCCCATATTGTTTAACTGTTTATTACCCATTTCTAAATTACATTAACAGAAACAGGCTCCAACATCTACAAAATACTTGTTGCAGATTTATGTATGGTCTACGTAAATTTGGCGATATTAGCGATTTCATGCAAGAATTAAATTGGGTCTCCTTAAAAACAGGTGGAAATTTCATTTCTTAAATTTTGTACATAGAATTGTTATAACGAACAGTCCTGCATATCTGCGCACATCGTACAACATGGGGTAAGTTCGCCTACTTCCAGCCACATCCAGTAGTCAGCCACATCCATAAATAGAGCTTAAAAATAAGAGAACCACCCAAAGTAGCTTCATGATACAGCTATCTAGTTGTCAGCCACCTATTCCCGCCCATCTATGCATAAAATTCTTTCACTTAACCTAAAAATTGTTTTGTTCAACACATGTCAAGTGTGCTGTGTTTTGTAGGCTGAGTAAAGGTGAGAGAATTCTAGATATTCCCTTGCTTGTATGTGATTAGTAAATAGTAATTTAAAATTGAGCTACATGAACTATTAATCTGAAATTTAACGGATTGAAATAAACATACTATACGTTTCTAATTTAATGAATGTCATAACCTTAAAAACTTCAAATTGCTTAAATTTTGTCGGGGGCTAAACACTGGCTTTCCAATATCAATATAATCCTTTCGTCAGCCAGGTGGCTGACAACTGGTATTTTCATGTAAATTTCGAATATGAACCTAATTAATACTGAAAGTAGAGTACACTTCGGAAATATAAATCACTATTCAAGTTGACCAATCAGACGCTGTAAAACCAGTAGTCAGCCACTTAAAACAAGCATGGCAGCAGATGGCTGGAGTAAGGCTTACAAGAAACCAGTGCTCAGCCTCCTTACTGAAGAACACGTGAGCCTGAGAACTTGAAGATCTTTTTTTTTATAGACCATGGGTCGCTACAAAAACCGCGAGTTGTTCAAATATTCCGAAGAAGCATTGAATAATGCGATTAAAGCGATTCAAGATGATAATTTAGGTATAAGAGAGGCAAGTAGAAGGTTTAATGTTCCAAGAGGAACCCTTCAAGATCGCATCCATGGACGAGTAAAAATGGGTCCTCGCAAAATGGGTCCAGCAACTGTATTGAGCAAGAATGAAGAAGACCAACTGGAGCACTGGCTGGTAACAGTTGCGAAGTGTGGTTTCCCTCAGAAGAAATCTGACTTGCTCAACACAGTGAAGTCTATTATTTCAGAGAGTGGTTGTAAAACATCATTTAAAGATAAAAAACCAGGTCAGAAATGGTATACTTCATTCTTAAAACGACATCCTAGACTGGCTTTACGAGAGGCGGAAAGTATTACAAGAGCTAGAGGAGTGGTGACTGAAGAATACATCCGAAAATGGTATAGAGAACTTAAAGATTTTTTGGAAAAGCATGAGGCGGTAGATATTTTAGGCGACCCTTCTCGAATTTACAACGGAGATGAAACCAGCTTCTCTATGTGTCGAAAAAGTGGAAAAGTTTTAGCCCCCAAGGGCTACAAGAACATATAGGAGTTGAAAAGGGAAATGAGAAGGAAACCATTACTGTGCTTCTTGTTTTTCGGCAGATGGAAACACCGTTCCGCCAATGGTAGTGTTTCCGTTTGTCAGACCCAACAAAGCTATTGTAGATAGTGTACCTTCTGAATGGTTTTTAGGCCGCTCGGAAAGCGGATGGATGAAGACGGAGATTTTTTTTGAATACCTGGCTAATGGAGTGGATAAGTGGCTCGAAGTCAACAAAATTTCAACACCTGTGCTGCTTTTTGTTGATGGACATAAGTCGCACTTGTCTATGGAACTTAGTGAGTATTGCTATAATCATGGTATCATACTGTACGCACTTCCACCCAACACAATTCACTGATGCAGCCTGCTGATGTTAGTGTATTCAAGCCGCTTAAAACTAGCTGGAAAAAACAGTGCGAGAATGGCAAGCTAAGAACGAAAATATAAATTGTGTGTTAACAAAAGTTACGTTTTGTCCTCTTTTAAGTACTGCATTACAGAATAAAAATTTGCCTGAGACCATAAGAAATGGCTTCAGAAAGTGCGGTCTATTTCCTCTTGACCCAGATGCCGTGGATTATACTAAATGTATACAAAATACCATTGAAAACTTACATTCAGTTGCAAACCTAAATGAAAAAGCACCTAAAATCACTGAAGACCAGGTAAAAACTACGCAGCTAGTTTTGTCAGAATTGCAGGATAGACACATAAGAGAAGGAGTTACGGAAAAGATAGAAACTTTTGAAGTTTTGCCAAATGGTACTTTGGCAACAGTAGAAGAGTCAAACATAACTGAAGACTTTGACTTATTCATGTTTGACTTTGATGGTGGATATACCGGCAATAGAGATAACGCAACAGATGTCACGGCTGAAACAGGAATTGAACCACAAGCAATAACACATCAGGTCGAAACAAATGAAGTATTTGAAAACAGTATTATCAGAGACATTGAAGCAAGTGGTTCTGAAGCAAGTAACGCCGAAATAGTTACAGTAGCAGAGACTGTACAGGATGACGAAAAAATAAAACTTTTAGATGTGAGTAGCATAGAAGACAATTTCAAAAAAACAAATATCACCATGTCAGTTGAAGTGAGAAACAAGGCTGAGGAAATAAATGCACCGAATGATGACAGATTAAATTATAATGAAACTAAACATGCATAAGCAGTCAAACAGGCAACAAAAGTTGAGGGAAAAATGTCGGCAACACAACTGACTGATGACCAAACAGAAATATGTGAAAAAAGTCTGAATAATAGGAAGAAAATTAATATTTTGCAAAACATTACATTATGCAAAAAAGAAGATACAATAATTACGCTATGTGAAACAAATAAGGATACCAGAACTCATGTAATTGAAACTAATATTTTGCAAGATATTACAGCTTCTCCAAAGGCAAATACAGACCCACTAAAAAAATACCTGTTTTTTCCAACTCCGTTAAAAAGTAGTGGAAAGAGAAAAACAGATATTATGCCATCTGCTATTTCTTCTGAAGAATTTCGAAAAATATTGTAACAAAAATTAGATAAGAAACATGAATTAGAAACCAAAAAACAAGAAAGAAAAAAGGAACGCTTGCAAAAGATTGAAGAAAAGGAAGGGAGAGTAAGTAAACGACAGAAAACAGAGAAAAAAGCAAATCAAGAAAACACAGAACAGCCTAAAAATAAAGAAAAATGTGCTATATGCACTAACGACTTGAGTGATACTGAGGACAACGATTTGAAAAACATCGGTTGTGATCAGCGTCCGAGATGGTACCATCTCAAATGTACCGCTTTTCAAGGATCCAATTATTTCGAGGTTGCAGATTCTGACTTTATTTGTGATTTTTGTGCCACTCAAGTTAGTAACTAGCTAAGAGACTATTTTTTTTTACTAGAATTGTAAGTGTTTACTGTTTTAATTTTAGAGTTCTAAGAGTCTACGATTTTCATTTCAGAGGTTTTACTTGAGTTGAAAGTTTTCTTTAGGTACCTATGTTAGGTATAATATTTTGTATTAATTGTTTTATGAATCCCATTCTATTTTTATATGAATTTCATTAAACAACATTATTTAAATTATGTAACATGTTTATTTTAACATAATTACTACTGTCTACTGAAACATATACCTATACTGTATACCGAATTAAAACACACCATGGCTGATTACTGGAACAACCCTGGCTGACATTGAGAATCAGATGGCTGAATACAGGCGATTTTGAGTTTCACAAATTAAAAACGTAAACAAATAAAACTGTGGCATTTTTAACAAAAACTGGCTGATTGTGATAAAAGTATAATAGTTGTGCAACACAATAATGTTTGTTTTGTATGTCCAGAAAGGTAACAATGCCACTTTCAGTTGAAACAAACTTGAAAAATATGTTAGGTGGTTGAGCACTGGCGAACTTACCCTGGTTCGAATGTAGTTTTACGTATAATGCGACAAAACTGTATAACGCCCTATATACAGTTTTTAAAAATTACCCCTTAAATATTTTTCGTAAAAAAATTCGTGGTACGATTTGAGCAATTTATATTTTTGCTTTATATTGTACATTTATAAATAATCATTGGATACACAGGTAGCTATTTATTTGGTATCAATTTATTTTCATATATTGGAAATAAAAATATTATTTCAAAGAATAATAATAGCTAGGGAAACAATACCGTTTATAGTATGTAAGGTTTTTATTTATCTATGAGTATGTAGACGGATGGCGCCGACCCGACAATGACAATCAATCTCGTCATGACTCGTGCAGTCGAGTAATCAGTTCAGAAAATTTGCAACGATGTCGTTAGTTTACAATTCAGAAGCTTGTGGGTGGTGGGGAGCAGGGGTTCCATTAGAAAAAGATAGCATGTTGGGAACGCAATTTAACATTACACTGCGTGTCTTAAAATTTTTTAGTCAATGTTTTTACATCGCAGTCTCCACTTGTTTATGCTAATTTTAAATCTTATGAAACTGTTGTTGGTGCACGATCCATTAACGATAAAACATCGAAAGATAAACATCCTTAGTTGATGGTTCGAAATATAACAGGCGACATCATCACACTTCTCGCGTGAGTGGTTGAGTTTCCGGTCCATGAGCTGGATGATTTCATGACAGTAACAAACAGCTTAGTATCGCGTCTTAACGAGTATGTGTTATTGTGATAACTGTTATACAAATACAAACATATTTAAGCGTGGACTGCATAAGTGTAAACTGTACTAGAACTATTATTTAAAAATTACATTTTTGTGAATTTATTTTGCGGTTGAAATTAATAATTGGAGCAGAAGGTGTGTAAATGTTACTTTTAACAATTTTTATAAAAACATTGTACATTGAAGGTCATTTCATATTGCAATTATGGCGTTTGTTGGATAAGATGTCTTAAGTTATACCCTTGTTTATATACATTATAAACAAGGGTTATACTGTATGAATTGATTTGTAAGAATTAACCTTGTATTTAATGCTTGGTTATTACACATGATACAAATCATAGTTTTTACAGGTAAAGTATATATGGATACGTAAATGGAAAAAATTAAAATTTGTGTTTTAGTATTCAAAAAATGTTTGTAGAAGAACTTTCATAGCGTGAAATTGCAGTGTGGTTCCCTGCTGCGTTAGGTGAGTAGTTAGTTGCTGATATACATTATACATACTCAGTTTAAATTATTATTAGCTACTAAGTAGTGTACCAAGTTGGGTGAAAAACTGATTTTACTTGATTATCGGAATGAATACTTGAATTTTAATTAAAGTGACGACAGCTGCTTAATTGAATTTGTGTAAAATTTGTAATAATGACTTTGTAAGATCATTCTCAGTAGGAATATGAGTTACGATAGATTATTTATGCACATTGTTGGTAATCTGTTGTTAGCAGTCATATCAATATTCTTCAATACTTGATTAAGAATGGTGTGTTGTGACTTGAACCCCATAGGAAGTACTGACTGCTTTACTAGTATAAATTTAGGTTATTTTACGTCTGTTGAGGTTAAGATAGCTATTCAAAAAAAATGTTTGTGTTTTCTTAGACAAAAAGGTAAGAAAACCATATACAAAATTGTTTAGTATCACTTATTATTGGTTAAATACTAGAGTAATAATGATCATTTTATTAGATTCGTAAATATTAACAATGAATTAATTATACATAAGGTTACTTAGAAGAAACAAAGTTAAAAGAAAATTATTGTTAGTGAATCAAAAATGAAAGGTATGTTTAAGCAAACAACATTTATTTTTGTAATGTTTGTATTCAGGCATTACAACAGAAGACAAAATATTTTACTGTATAGTAATGAACTTTAAACTAGAATCCAATTGTAAATCTGAGTGTCTTTAGTGTCATACCTATTACAATGTCATTGAAAATTTGTTGTGTACTTAATTTTGAACGGAAACATTTGCTTAAACTTAATTCTTTTATCAATTTGTGTATTTAACACTTATTGAATATCTGTCTAATTGATTGTCTTCAAATAATGCTTGATTTGTAGAAACAAATTAATTTGAATTTGTCGAGACATCAAATTTCATTTGTGCAAATTTAGTCCTTTATTGGACCAATTACTGAACTTTTAATAGAAGTGATTAGTAGTGTTGTAGGGTGAAGGTAAATTGTTTAAAAAAAAATTTAACATTACAGTTTGACATTTATTGGGTGGTAAATTATCCTACCAATGGTGCGTTAAGATCATCATTAGTCAACTAATAAACTTGGTAGAATACTTTACCACTTTACATATACAAATTTTTTTCTTGTAAATTTTAAGTGCTAATTCTGATTTTTATAAAAAGGTACAAAGCATTTTTTGCATCAAGCTACATTACAGGCAGTGCTCACAGTATTATAATAATAATAAATTGCCTTTATTTATAGTACACACAAATCATAATAATGCTACAAGTTTTATAAATATGAGGCGAGGTTCAGTTGGTACCTTATGTACCTACTGTTTTTCCACCTGAGTGAAGTGAAAATTCGGTAGTCTTCAGTCTAGTATAATAAAAAATGCGTGTTAATGGGGATTTATTTAAAACAGCAGGGACTGCTTTAGAACTCTAATATAAGTTTAAAAATTGTTGCTTTACCTTTTTTTCTAAATTGAATAAAGTTAAATCTTTAAGTTCAGGGTCTAAACCGTTGTTTTGGTGTTGTTTGGTGCTACAGAAGCGCGCGCCTCTTATAAGTTGACGTTATTGGTGAATGACTGCCAACATTCATCAGCCTAATAGAAATTTTTATGGTACTTCTTCCCAGCATACTATTATTTTTTCTTCCAACTCCCTCTTCGTTGCTACGTTGTCTTTTTTTTTTGGCAATACGACAGAAAGTTCCAATTAACTGGTGTATTAGACAGCTTCTTAATTGAAGTTGCGTCAGAGGCTTCGATCTATTTTTTCCGTTGTATACTTTGTTTTATATACTATGTATGAATTTATTACTGCGGCATCAACAAAATAATATAGCAATTTCATCCACCATCTACAGGATTCCACGCAATATTCTATGTAAAATGCAACTGATCAAATAAGTCATCTCCCCCCATATATTGGTTGTGATCCCGTATAGCTGAGGGGCAGATTACTTCTTTTCTCTCCTTTATTTTTTTTAACAGTAGTTGTGTCGGATGGATCGTGCATGTTGCCCGCAATTCTTTCTATTAGAACGGAATGTTCTGCAACCAAATAACTTATTCAGTTATTCTTGAGTAATTTTGCCAATAACGGAATCGAATTGAAAAAATTGCGAAAATATAAACAGAATCCCTTTCCTATAAATGGTTTTCGCCCTCTCTCCTAGTCTTTTTTCTTCAGTATCTTGACATTTGCCCTGGTAGACTTGAAAATCAAACATACAGGGTGGTCCAAAAATCTGGAAGAAAATTCATAATTTCCAAAATAATTATTTTTGGAAAAATCTCTCGCACAGGTCGATTTTCATTTTTGTTGGGCACATTTTAGCATAAAAATTTAAATGGAAAAGGTGGTCATGTGGCATATCGTTGGAATGCTCTTAACAATGGGAGTTCAAATCCCAAATTTTAAAATAATCGTTTAAGTGATAACAAAATTTAATTTGTTATGCGTTCCAGAAAGGAAAAAAGTGACGCATTGAAAATGTCTCCATTTTGTTATACCTTAATCGATTGTTTTAAAATGTGGGATTTGAATTCCCATTGTTAAGATCTTTCCAACGATGTGCCTCATGACCCCCTTTTCCATTTAATTTTTTTTTTTTGCAAAATAGCACCATCTTGGGTTTTTGGTAAAAAAATTTTATGCTAAATTGTGCCCAACAAAAAATAAAAATCGACCTGTGCCAGAGATTTTTCCAAAAATAATTATTTTGGAAATTATGAATTTTGTTCCAGACTTATGGACCACCCTGTATATCCTGTCTAGCTGCAAGCTATTATCATTGTTTATACATTTATAGTTATACCACCTAGTAGCGCTGATAAGTGCTGCCACATCTTGATTAATTTAAGTACTATACATATGTTAAATGGATTATGTACCCATTACAGACAATTAAATTTAAACATTTTATTTGTTATATTTATTTTTAATATTGATTGGAGATTATTTGAATCCGTGCGAAATGCGAATATTATTCTTTGTCAATATTGTTCTAAGTTTCCTTCGTCATAATTGTTTAGAAGAATTAATTTTTATAGTTTTTTATAGATGTTTAGTATTATTAATTAATTTATAGTTTTCTTTAACGCATGTGGTTTGTATCGTAAAAAAGGCCCTTACTTTCGTGACATTTCAGAAGGTTACGGTTTTAAACGGAAATTTATTTTTAACTTGGGTAGTTCAACCACTGAATCTGTTCATTAAGCATGTGGTTACTCAATATAAAGATTTAACCCTTAACTGGTAACATCTCCAAAATAAACGCTATGAGTAACACACGTCTCACAGACGTTGACGGCATTTTATTTTTTCAATGTGCATTTATTGAATCAATTCGTGAAAACTAAAATTTCATCATTTGAATAATTTCAACAATTTGTTTAGTATATTATCAATGTGAGTCAAATGGAATATAAAACAAAAATGTCAATAATACAAGTGAATGAAAGTAATTTTTATTGTATAATGATTTGTAAATACCATGCAATTTGAAAATATGTAATTCAAGCAAAGAATGACATTCATATGCAATGAACAGTGATCAGAAAATATAAATGAAGAAAAAAAAAATTGAGAAAAGAAAAACAAAACTCATAAAAGCAAAACAAAGTTCATACAACAGTCGAAGCACATTGATTGCATTTTTTTTTTGAGCACTCCAAACAGCACGGATTATCACACTTTATGCACTTGTAGGCTGTTTGTCTCCTTTTCTCATACGGGCAATACCTCTGCAAGTTTTCCGTTTTGGCAGTTTGTCCGATATTTCCCTGCGAGTAGTAGTTGGCCCCTCTTCTCCTAGGATATCGGTCATAACTTTTTTGAGACCATCAGGAAGATTGAGAATAGACAATCGTCGTTGAACTTGCTTTTTTATTAGTGTCGTGGCCAGTGAGTGTATAAATTCGAAACGCTTTACCGTGGGTGTTCCGTCAAAACTTGCATAAATGATGCCAGAATTTACAACACTTACAGCAATCATGTTATAAAATATGGTGAGAGGCCAACGTCTGGATCTTCTATTTGGTGAATAATTTGCAATGATTTTATCCAAGTTATCAACACCCGATTTAGTGGAATTGTAAAAGCTGATTATTTCTGGTTTATTATTCGATTGATCCGTGAATTTTGAGTTATGCATTGATGAAATCAAGTTCACTGCTTTGTTCAGCTTTGGAACATGAGACACCATTGTCACATCTGATGCAAAACCATATAAAGATGACCCTACCGTTCTTCTTCTATTGGCATGGAATTCTGGTGGGATCTCTCTTTGTTGGCTCTCATTGTGCCAACGTAAGTCAAATTGATTTTCTTCAATTCGGTAATTAGCTCCAGTGACGAAAACCAGTTATCGGCTGTTACGTTTCTATTTGAATTTGCGATAGGCTTACATAGGCGAATGACACTGTGTAGTTTTACTCATTTTCTCTCCTCACTCGACAATGTGAATCCGTCACTGGCTTTGCCTAGGTATAGGTAGGCATTGTACAAATAAGACGTATGCGCGTCTGTCAGGCAGAAAATTTTCAATCCATATTTTGCCGGTTTATTCGGCATATAGATTCTAAAGGGACACCTTCCCCTGAAACCAACTAACATCTCATCTATGCATGCATGATTCCCTATCTCAAGTGCATTCTGGCAGTTTTTCACAAATTTATAGAATAAAAATGAAATTGCGGCAGCGGGGTCACTTTACTTCGCTCTTTCCTTGTGTTAGCATCATCAAACCTCAACGCTAGTAATAAAGTGAGACATCTTTTCAAAGACATGACACCTCTAAAAATTGGTCGTCCAGATGGTCCTGTAGAGAATAATGAGGCTAGATCTTCTCTTCCTGACTTGAATATAGCGCATAGCATCATTAGTCCAATAAGAGCTTCAATTTCAAATGTATCAGTGTCTTTATAGTTCACAGATTGCTGGTCTTTCAGTTTTCTCTCATTGTTGCCGTTTTTGGTTAGTCCATTTTACTATTTCATCAATTATATCTCCATCGAACAGAAGACGCCAAACTACTTCAATATTTGGATTTTTCCAAGTGATTTCGCGATTGGTCGTAACATTGGAAGCTTCATTTTCATAATATTTTTGCCGGAGTTCTTGAAGATTTCGGTTCATTAGCACTCAAATGAAACATTTGTTTTTCCATAATAATATTTCGGCTGCTGAGTACCATTCGGATTAGAAACTTCCTCAGGTGTACCAATAACCACTTCTGTGTTCATGTTGCTACTGCTTGCTTCCCCAGGTGCATTATAGAGCGGTGAATGTAAATCGTTCCCTTCGAAATGACGATCATCTTCCGAAACTGGCTCATCGACATCAGAGTCGACATCGTGATCGGAACATTCCAGTAATTCATCTTCAACATTGAAAGAATCATCAGTATCGAAATCTTGATCACTAGGTTCTGCGTCGTCCTCAGGTAGAGAAACCATTGCCATGATTTTTCTTGTTCGTGCAGAAAACATTTCTGGAAGAGACACGAAAATTTTGATGTATACTGTCATTAGATAGGATGCAAAGTGTCTTCCTGATTGATAAAAGGGTTTCACAAGTCATCGAAAAAATGAGTAGGGCTTTTGAATTACTAGAAATTACTGATGGTTAACCTCTCCTGTCTCGACTTTCACTCATGACTTTCAAAATCCTGATGGGAAAAACAGTTTTAACTGGAAATACTCACCTATGAAGTGTCAAGTAGTATCCGTCCACAGTGAAAATTACACTAAAATCGGTAACACACGTCTCTGGGGCGCATAAAATCTAGTTCACTATTGGTAACACACGTCTCTGAGACGCACTACTTTTCACTGAAATGTGTTTCAGAATCACAAAACGCGTGATCCAAACTGTAATGGGCGATGTCGGTTCTGTCACATCTGAGAATACACTGAGTGACAGGCAACACTGCCAGCGCCACGTCAAGTTACGAGTCTTTTTGAAAATAGGCGCGTCTTTCAGACGTGTGTTACCGGTTGAGGTTAATACTACAAAGAGTTTTATTTAAACAAAAAGAAGTGGTATAAACAAAAAACATAAATTGGTCCTTCGGCCGGATTAAAGAATAATAAATTTTATAATTAAACATTAATTCAAGTGTAACAACAAATGCTAAATCCTCGATATAGCAGATGTAAATGTAAGTCCGCGGCCTGCGGAGGGAACAACGAATCGACTTACCTAAAAAATAATTAAGGTAAATGTCCCAATAGCCGACATGTTAAGAAATTTTGAACCTAATTTTCCTAAAATATCCTAATAAAGTTGAGTAAACCATGAATTGTAGTATATTAGCTGATTCAGTATCTTTTACTCTGTATGTTGGTAACATTGTTCATGAGGAATGTTGAACACGTTAACAAAAAAAAATTAATAAGGCATGCTAATGATCTAATGTCGACACCAAGAAAAATGATTGCCCCATAAGTCGACAAGGTCTAGACTCCAGTAGTGGACAAGGATATTAAGGTTAAAAAAGTGTATTTACTAAAAAACTTGTAGCTTAACCTTTCCCCCTTGTTGTCAAAATTTGATTAAAATCAATCACTAAAATCATTACTTTAATATTGGTCTTAGACTTCACATCTTGGATTACACACAAGTATGTGAACAGAGTTGTATTTTTCTTGCCACCTTTAAATTGTGCAATAATGAAGTCTCCTTCTTTTATGTCTTCAAAAACCAGTATTGAATTTAATGGATTTTCAACCTCATTTTCATTCTGAGTTGCTTGAATTTTGTTCAGAATAATAATCTTCAGAATCTGATGAACTGGAAGATGTGCTAAGTTTCCTTTTTTGTTTTTGAAGTTGGATCTGTTTACTTTTAATTTTAGCTTTCTTTTTTTCTGCATTTCTAGCTTTCTCTTGTCTGGCAAATTTTTTTTTCCTTTTTGTTTCTGTAGTTCTTCGTTTTGTTTACTTTTTTTTGTTAAGTACTCCATCATTTGGGGGGATGAAACAACAGCAGGCAACTTTTCCTTTCTCCTTTTTTTTGTACCATTAGTATCTTGCGAAACCCAATATAGAGCTCGTTTGAAAGGTGATGGAATTAATTCTTTAGATGTTGAAGGTTTACTGTTGTCGCTAATGTACTTATTGGTGTTGTAGCTTTGTCAATCTCCGTCACAACTTGCTCTTCATCACTTCTTTGTTGTTCCGCATTTTCTTCATTTACTTCTTGCAAAACTTGTTGCTGCGTTTCAGAGTTCTCCTGAGTTTGTTTCGAATTTTCATCTTCACTATTTACATTAGCTATTTCTTGTAAAATACGTTGTTCCGTTTCAACATCCTCTACAATTTGGAATTGTTTGCTATGTTTTCTGTTTGTATTGATTGCTGAAAAGTAAGCATTAAGCATGAAAATAAATGTTATACTGCATAAATGATTACCTTTATAACATCTGCCACTATTTTAAATTTACCATTCCAAAACTTCCACATCTTAAATAGTGAAGTATCTGCTGCATCGCCGTGCCAGTTATCTACGGTATATGTGGCGAAAGAAACCAACTTTTCTTTTCCAGTTTCTCTATCAAGTATTGCAAAGAAAATTTTCTCATCATTACTAGCAGTTATTGCTTCCATTTTTTAAGATTCAGTATTCGTTTTAACTATTTCAGGGTTCAAGGAACCAAGTCACATTTTTTAAACCCATTTATTTTGGAAGTTTCTTTAATGACAGAAGTACTTTTTGAAGTAAAGGAGCAAACTGATCCTTTTTTAGTTGTTCCCCATTAGGTGTTGGAATTTTCTCTTTGTTTAACCATGGTACAAATATGTCATATACTTAAAAAAAATTTCTTGAGTCATCCAGCCATTCTGCAACTTTCCCATGGAACAATCCTGTAGAAACTTTTCTGCAATATGTTGTGGTATTCTTGAATATCTATATACAACAAGAGGTGGGGCAAGCGTGCCACTGGCATTTGCAGTTATTAACGTTGTTAAATTAAATTTCTCGTCGTTACCGGCTGCAGTGTACACAGTCTTGCAGCCTTTAGGGGCCAAGAACTTTTCCAGGTTTCGGATTTAAAAAGAACGCAGCTTCATCTGCGTTAAAAACCCTTGCAGGGGTATTAAAGATATCGCTGAGTTCATGCTCATCAAATAATTGTTTTACTTCTCGAAACCATTCATGCAGATTTTCTTGAGGTACTGCCCTTCTTTGTGTCGTTAAATTCTGGCTTACTCTATAACTAATATTAGGGTGTCTTCTTAACAAAGGTTCCAACCATTTACGACCAGGAGTAGGATTGCCTTTGAAAGTAACTCTCATTTCTTTTACAAGTTTAAACAGATTCTCCATAAAACTTTTTTTCGTCAAAGGAAAGCCTGAACGAGCCATAGATTTAACCCAATTCACCAATATAGATTCATGATCAGAGCTGAATATACATGCAGGTTCCATTTTTCTGCTTAATGGAACTCGACCTTTATATTTATCCATAAGCAGCGTTAAAAGATATTCGTTTTCGAATGTCTCTTATAATGTTCATTAAATTTTGTTCAGAGTATTTTAAAATCTTTCTGGACTCCATCTGAAATTAAAATTATAATTTTGTTCTTGTGCTCCACATGTCAAGTTTTAGAAGTCGACATGGGTTGTCGACTGTTGGAGATACACTTCCTATTAGACTGAATCAAATTACAGATTAAAAATAAACGAATGTATCCTCTAAATAAAGTAACGGTTTGGTTTAACAAGAAATTCTAAAAGTCGTCATCTCTGATGACTATTAGACGAAACTAAGGTACCAATAGCCGACACCCGGCAATTTCTTAGTAAATCTGAATAAAAGAATGCTTTCCTGTGAGGAACTAATGATAAACTAGATCATTAACAGGCTAATACTTTTAGATATAATTAACAAATAAAAAAATAAACTCAAATAATTTAATATTTTTTACTTACTCTTAACATAAACCTCTAGAAACTAGAATAAAACACACAAAATTATCAAGTGTTGTAAACAAACGTCACCACGTGCTAAATGCGAAACAACTGGTGGCTCATATTTGGTGGGGTGCTACCCACATACTTTACAACGTTGCCAGCGTGTGAAATTTTTCCGAATATTCCATATTTGTCTTAATTTTGAAATTTGAATTTAGACTTGTCGACTATTGGATCATTGTCGGTTACTGGAGCACTTACTTTAGTAAAGGCATAAATAATCAAAATTGTGTACTTGGAAAAGAAACCGTGACCGCATACATAACAGCACGTCGATTTAAATTGACAAGATTTCAGACCCATTTAGAAACAATTACTACTTTATCAAATCCTGACAGAACTATATTGTCACAGATAGAAATCAGTTTAAAAACCATTGTACCTTTATTAGATGAATTTAATGCACTGGAGTTTGCAATTGCGTCAATTTCGTCAAATGATGCGGAAATTTCGCAAAATTTGATTGACAGAGATAATTTTGAAACCACGTATTTTAATAATTGTGCAACAGCAGTGTAAAATTAAGTGCTCCAATCTCAATACAAACGAACGTCTCGCCGCTTACTAACCTTGTACCCTCCAATAATCAAATACAACTTCACGTATTTGTTTGCCGACGTAGACGGGAAATCATGAAAATTGGTGACCTATATACTTCACTGATACACAATAATGACGCCATAGGAAACGTGCAAAAATATCATTATCTTAAGGCGTCTTTAAAGGGAGAGGTCACTCAAATAATTCGGTCCTTGGAGATCTCTGATCCAAACTACGCCGTAACCTGGAGCTCCTTATTAGAAAGATATGATAAGCGATTGATAATACATAGCCTCATTAAGGCTTTATTTATTTTACCGTTTATTACTAAAGAATTACATGTATTGCTATGGCAGTTAAATGATAATTTATTTAAACATTTGCGATCGTTAAAGGCCTTATCTCAAGACGTGGATCATTGGGATGCTTTGTTAATATATTTAGGCATAAGCAAGCTCGATACATTAAATGAGCGCGAATGGGAATGCCATAAAATAGAGGGAGAGCTCCCAACTATGGAAGATCTAAAGTCGTTTTTAAAACATAAATGCGAAATGTTGGAAAATTTACAGGCCGCTCATTCCGATACAAGGACAAAGAAACAGAACGCGTATGAATTTCAAAAATTTTCGGCACATTCCCTATTTACAAATTCAAACGGGAACAAGCAGCCGCTATGCGTTTTCTGTAAACAAGCGCATAGTATACCGGGCCCGCCTTTGGGAGCTGATCCTATGAGTATCTGCTAAACCAAACTTACTATAATTTTGAAAATTTGTTGACAGGGTAATGATGTTAGGGCTAACTCGTCTAAAATATTTTCACGTTCGTACCACCTCCGGTTATACCGGAAGTCTGTACTTAGTCGCTTATTTTAAATGGAACACCCTATATATTAATACATTTTTGGATTCTATGTCGAATTTTAAGGTAAGTTTGTTAAATAAACTAGATACGAAATTTCAGTCGTTTAAAAAAAACATTTTTCTAAAAAAAGTGACAGATGCGGTCTTAGTAATAACTCGTTAATTGTTCTGTTCCTGTCAAACAATTTGAATAAAACTTTGAGGTCTTGTAGGCAAAGGTTTATTGCAACAGTCTGCAAAAATTACATTTGTATTTTTCATAAAAATAAAATTATGAATGTCTAAACTTGACTATCAAAAAATGCAAGTTACTCAAAAAAATCAAATGGAAACCCCTATTTTTATTACTCAGACCGATTTAAGTTCAAAAATTAAGGTAAGTCTGTTTAAAACTTTATTTGCCTAAACGTAACAGTTTCATACTTATTATCAAAAAGTCCCAATTTTAAAATTTGCGATAAAATGAGTTACATATTTAAATCTAGTATTCCTTGTTCGTGGTCGCCATGGAAAGCAAATAACTGAGAATTGAAATAAAGAAAAATATTTGAAAAAGTTACTGCAAAAATTATAAAAATTGATAATTTTGTGATTCAAAAGTCATTTTGCCAAATAGAAATTTTCTAAGTCATTTTTTTCAAATTCGATATACAACATAAGTGTAAAAATTTAATACTTTATGAGTAAATCGAAAAAAACTACTTTTTACTGCGGAGGTAGTAACTACTAGTTATCAGTGCATTCTTACACGATAAAGTCACTTATTTCTTGCTCGTGATCAAATGTAAATTAATTTACAATAAATGTTCAAAATGTTGCCCGTTAGACGCAAGACATTATTGAACCCGTCTTATAACGGCTTCATTTGTAGCCCTTTGAATTTATTGTGGAGAAAGAGAATTGCAAGCATTTTGCACTCTTGCAATGCAATCTTCTTTAGTCGTTAGTGGTGTAGCATAAACAATATTTTTAATTCGGCCCCAAAGATAAAAATCCATTGGCGTAAGATCAGGTGACCTAGGTGGTCATGGAAAGGGACCATTATTGGCAAACCAACGATCTTCAAAAATTTCATAAAGTTTCATCGAAACAGCGTTGGTGTTGTGAGGGGGCGCACCGTCTTGTTGATACCATAAATTTTCTCTTTCTAGATTTACTCGTGGTTGAATTTGAGTGTTTAATATCTCAAGATAATGTTTTCCTAGAAATTAAATTTGTAATCATAAATCGCAACAATCAACCATTTTAAACCTCTCAAATTTTCGTTTTAAAAATACACGTCAAAGATTTCGTTATTCCGAGTAGCGCAAAATACGTTACAATTCCAAATTTCCTGAAAATGGCATACGCGAATTGGATTGCTATTTTCGTTATTCCAGTAATGCGAGTTTCGGCGATTAAATATGCCATTTTTCGTAAATTTAGATTCGTCCGTCCATATGATATTAGTCA
>JARFJB010000561.1:0-20815 GCA_036346205.1 Vesta saturnalis | reverse complement strand
TTATTAAAGAGAAACGCTGCAGGTGTTGCTACATATTGTATTTCAATAGAATAAAAATCCAAGAACTGAACGAATTTGTCATAAAAACATTAATACATAAATAATAATAAAGTAATCACCTACATCCTGTTTAAATAAAGAACCATTATATGTAATTGATAATCTCTTTAACAAAGTATGTACTATTCATAATTTCAAACCACTTTAAATGATTGAAAGGTAATAAAAATTAAGTTTTATCTGAAAGTATTGTGGTTTTTATCCAACTTAAGATTTAAAAATATTTTTTTTAATTTATTCAAATAACTACCTAATAGAATAAAAAAACGGGACCCTATAGCTTTTAGGTGTCCGTTATGAAGAGGTAATTTTTAAGGAAATATGACTAAAATGTATTACTTTTAGTGTCCGCGGTCGTTCTAGAGAGGGCTCGTTGTTGAGAGGTTTTTATATAGATTTATATGTACTAGTATGTTTGGGGAATAAGAAATTGTCCGTTCAAGGGAGGTGTCCGCTGTGGAGAGGTGTCCGTTAACAGAGATTTCACTATATATATATATATATATATATATATATATATATATATATATATATATTTGTATACGGGAAGCTGGGGAGGGTTGACCATAGTAACAAATTTTAATAAAAAGAAATACAAAAATCACTCATGAAAACTTTAAAATTATATCATAAAAATCAGTTAACTTGGCCTTAGTACTTTAAAATTTTGGTAGATTTTTTTAGTAATTTACTTTTTAGTACAAATGGGTCAAACCTCCCTCTGTATGGGAGGCATGACCAGGGCATTGGGAGACTTGACCACCTAGTACGTTATATGGCCTAATTAATTATCAGTAAGCAACAAAATTATTTAAACATGTATTTAACTCAGACAAAAACAAGTATGAACATTATTTAATATTAGAGAAGTTAGTAAAGTCATAATCAAAATCAATCTTGAGCACTGCACGTTCTGTTCCACCTCGAGAAATAGGCTGTGGCAGCTTAATTGGAATGTCCTCTGCTGGAATGATCGCCGTATCTTCCGAAACTGGATAAACAAACAAATACTCTTCTCGTACTCTTTTCAAGAAAGTTATCTCATATTCTTGACCAGGCAATTTCTTAGTTATTCTACCAACATAATGGTGTATTGTTGTCTTGGTAGTAAATTTTACCAAACAAAAATCGCCTGTTTTTAGCTTCTCATCAGGAAAATCTCAAGGTCAAGATCTTCGTCACTGAAATCACTTGGCAGGTCTTCCTCTTCCGTGTCAGATGAAGAGATATCTTTCTTATTGAGCCTTCTTGTCGTGGTGGCCTTTTTCTGACTGCCAGCTCTTCCACACGCAGTCAATCAATGGGTTATACCGCAGGTAAATAATATTAAATAATTATTAGTCTAGTAAACGATGCCGAATTTTTCAGCAATTTTACATATACAGACACAAAAATCCCAGTGTTATTTTTTTAGGTCAAATCCTTCGTTTACTAGACTATATATTATAATTGCTGAGAAAATTATGTTATAATTAATAGACATTAATTTTGTAGGATTTTCAAGAAATTTTGATTAATGGAACTCCAGAAAGATTTCTAGCCTTTGACTCTGGTAATGAAGTTAATAGAATTTTAATTTTTGCTACCAGAAATAACCTGCAGCTGTTAGCAAGAAGCCAAGAATGGTTCGCGGATAGCACTTTCAGCACTTCCCCGTCACTATTTGGACAACTTTATACAGTTCACGCTGTCCACGGAAATCTTATTATTCCTATGGTTTACGCCTTGTTACCTAATAAAAGTCGTCAAACATATATTAGGCTATTGCAGGAAATAAAAAACCTCCAACCTGGGCTAAATCCCCGACAATTAAACTGATTTTGAACCACACAAGCATTTTCCACGGAATTTCTAGACCTTATAACCACGGGTTGCTTTTTCCATTTATGTCAGTCAGTTTGGTGAAAGGTTCAAAACGAAGGGTTAAAAGTAAGATAATAAATATTATTAAATTATTGAAGAAGCAGCAAACATTAAGCAATGGTGGAAATCGGAGGAATAACAAATATGCTGCTATAGGTCGCCGTGTCAGAAACGTTGTTGAAGATTACGAAAATCGAAATTTCATAGATTACTTAAAGGACATAGCTTATAATTTTTAATTTTAAATATCTGTTTTAGTTCTCGTTTGACTTTGAGTGAATACAGACGCTCGTGGTCTGCTTCTCTGATTAGGTTTACTCGAGCGCACTGACCTCGGGGTCAAGTGCAAACGTGTATTTACTGTCAATTGAATTACATGGTGTAAAGCTGTGTCTGAGCGCTGGTGATATCAAGTGTGCAAGATAAGAGAAGACCGTAATTTAATAAATCCTTAACATTCATAATGGCTTTTGCCGGTAATTATACAAACAGGCAATTGCCTTTTTCACAAATTCCACTTAATTATGGACTGAATTCACAAACACAAATAAACCAACAACCCGGCGCGTATTCTCAACCAACAAATATGCAACATGCAGTATACTACAACCCACCCTGGCCGAATTATCAACAACATCAACAGCAACCAACAACAAACCTCCAATTTTCACCACTAGTTTTACAAAACGAGAATGATTGGCGAACAGTTAACCGCAGCTCTAAGAAAAGGATTCTTAGTCCCGAAACGAAAGAAACCACAAGCGAAGAAAGCTACAGGTTGAAAAAATCTACTCCAACGAATAACATATACCAAAATTTGCCCATAGACGATGAAATGAATCAAGATAAAGAAACGAATAGTAACAATGAACCAAAACCACCACCGGTCTTTATATCACGAGTCCAAGATATTAAACCACTTATGAAATTGCTCGAAAATTTAGCAAAAGATAATTATACCCTCAAAGCAACCAATAATGATCAGGTTAAGGTACAACTAAAAACACAAGAAACATACAGCGCAATTATTAAAGCTTTAAAGGAACGTAATACTGAGTATAAACCCAAACAGGATAAAAATTTTCGCGTTGTACTCAAAAACCTCCATCCATCATCAGATATGGAGTTACTCAAAAATGAACTGGGACAACTTGGTAACAAAGTACTTAACACACGGAATATAAAACACCGTGTCACAAAAAACCCCTTACCAATGTTTTTCATCGATCTTCAGACCAACGATAACAACAAGGAAGTTTACAATGTCAAATTATTACAAAACTGCGTGATGAATTTTGAACCACCACACGTGAAGAGGGAAATACCACAATGCGCTAAAAGCCAAAGATATGGGCACGCTAAGAATTACTGCTATCAACCGTACAGATGCGTAAAATGTCTAGGGAGCCACTCGGCAACAGAATGTCCAAGAAAATCAAGAAACGACGAAGTTAAGTGCCGTTAAGTGCCACAATTGCAGCGGAAATCACCCTGCTAACTACAGAGGGTTCTGGGTCCACAAACAATTGCAGCAAAAGATTTACCCTACACTACAGCAGAAAATTAATAAAATCCCTACAAGAATGGTCCAACCTGGAGTAACATACGCACAACAAACAAGTGGCAAATTCCAGGATACACAAAGCACAAACAACACCAGCCAACTTAATTCAAACAATTCACCGCAGCAAACAAACCAATTTTCAGAACTCCAGTCTATGATGAAACAGTTAATGGAACAGATGAGTACGATGATAAATTTGCTAACCACCGTCGTAAACAAACTTACATAATGGCTGCACCACTTAGACTTGCAATATGGAACGCCAATGGTTTGAACCAACACGCCCAGGAAATCTTGTACTTTCTACAAATAAACCAAATCGATGTCATGTTAATATCAGAAGCACACTTCTCAAACAAAACTCACGTTTACCAAAACCATCACTACACAACACACCCCAGCGGAAGAGCACATGGAGGCACTGCAATTATTATCAGGCAGAAAATCAAACACCATGAATTAGAACAGTACCAATGTGAATACCTGCAGGCTACAAACATCGCTACAATAGATCACATAGGTTCGTTGGTCGTATCGGCAGTATATTGCCCACCCAAGTATAAAAACAAAAGACAACAACAGTACGAACCATATTTTCGTACTCTGGGGAACCGATTCATTGTGGGTGGCGATTTTAATGCCAAAAACCCTGCCTGGGGTTCACGGATCACAACGACAAAAGGCAGAGAATTACTAGCAGCAATAACGAACTACAACCTACAGTGCCTTGCAACGGGTGACCCCATTTACTGGCCAACGGACCCTCGGAAAATACCCGATGCCATTGACTTTGCAGTAACAAAAGGAATGAATCCCAAACGATTTACGATGAAAACATCACCAGACTTTTCCTCAGACCACTCAGCTATTATTATGACAACATAAACAGAAACAAGCAACGCTCTATTCTAAATACACTAACTGAGATATCTTCAAAACACATCTAGATGAACTAATCAATCTAGATATGCGATTAAAATCAAAAGAAGACATAGACAGTGCAGTCAACGAGACAGTTAAAGACATACAAGAAGCTGTTCTGGCAAGCCACTCATGATATTCATACATCACAAATTAAAGAAGTTTGCCCGACAAGGTTAAAATTACAGAAAAACGTAAGCTACGCAAACGATGGCAAATAACGCGATCAGCAGAGGACAAAAGAAAATTTAACAAAGCATCACAAGACCTCAAGCAAATGCTATTAGACATAAAAAATCAATCAATACAGGAGTATCTGAGTAGTCTCACTGCAACAGAAGCTAACGATTATTCCTTGTAGAAAGCCACTCGAAAAATGAAACGTACACACCAAACAACACCACCTATAAGGACTGTAAATGGCACCTGGGCAAGAGACGATAAGGAAAAAGCTGAAGCCTTCGCAAAACACCTAGAAAAGGTATTTATGCCTGTTCTTTCACAATTGACGGCAGATGAAGAAAGCGAAATTTAAACCTATTTAGAAGCTCCGTTTCAAATGGATTTGCCTATCAAAAATTTTACAACGCATGAAATCAAACGAGCAATATTACTCGAAATTAATCCTAATAAGTCACCTGGTTGGGACCTTATCACTGGCAGAGTACTACGAGAATTAACCCCCAAATGTCTGAAAGTTTTAACATTTATCTACAACGCTATTCTACAAATAAAACATTTTCCTAATCAGTGGAAGCTGGCTCAAATAATCATGATTCCAAAGCCAGGAAAGAATTTAACCAATATTGAATCCTACAGACCCATAAGTCTCCTGCCAGTGTTATCAAAATTGTTTGAAGAACTATTCCTAAAACGACTCCGACCAATACTGGCTGAAAGAGAAGTTATTCCCAATCATCAGTTTGGATTCCGAAACCAACATGGCACAATCGAGCAGGTACACAGAATAGTTAACAAAATACGTAATGATCTAGAATCCAAACGGTATTGCTCCGCCGTATTTCTGGATGTGAAACAAGCATTCGACACAGTATGGCACAAAGGTTTAAGCTACAAAATCAAAAAAGTACTACCCCACTATTACTCCGAAGTTCTCAAGTCTTACCTGAAAGGAAGATGGTTTCTTATCAAACAGAGAGAAGAGCTAAAATTCATACCCTATTAACTCTGGAGTACCTCAAGGTAGCGTCCTGGGTCCAGTTTTATATACCATGTATACTTCCGATATACCCGTAACAAATCTTGCTACCATAGCTACATATAGCTACATAAAACCTCCCGCAAAACCTAATTTTACTTGAAGACTGGTATCGGAAATGGAAAATTAAAATAAATACTACTAAATCGTCACACGTCACTTATACCATGCGAAGAGGTAAATGTCCAGCTGTATCATGTAATAACACGGTAATCCCACAAACTGAAGATGCAAAGTACCTGGGTATGCATCTTGATCGGAGACTCACATGGCGTAAACATATTTTTACCAAGCGTAAACAACTCGGCCTTAAATTTACTCAGATGTACTGGTTACTGGGCAGAAAATCACCGTTGAAAATCGAAAACAAACTTCTTATTTACAAGACCATTTTAAAACCGATATGGGCGTACGGTATACAATTGTGGGGCACAGCTAGTACCTCAAATATCGAAATCTTATAAAGATTCCAGAACAAAGTCCTTAGGAGTATAGTGAATGCTCCATGGTATGTGCCTAATTATGTCATGCAAAGAGATCTTAATATAGAATCAGTGCGGCAAGTGGTTAAAAATTACTGTGTGAAATATCAAGATAGGCTTTCAGTGCACCCTAATATCTTAGCCACACAATTGTTCGATAATGATAATACTATTCGTCGGTTAAAACGGGTTTAATTAATGTGTAGATACTAGTACATATTAAGCAAGGCATTTAACTACATCAAATTGTAAACTAATGTAATCAATCAATTATTGTATAATAATTTAAAGATAAGAGAACTATCCTTGGATTGTTTCTCGGCAAGTTTGTTTGTAGGTAGTTTAGTAATTAGTATCACAAAATTTACTTATTGTTCGCTTGAACAGATTGTACATTTGCAAAGAGTTAAAATAAATAAATATATATATATATATATATATATATATATATATATATATATATATATATATATATATCTGTAAATATCTCCTCTTTGTTTAATAAATAGTTTTGTTAATCTCAATTTTTTTCAAAAGAGAAAAGAAAAAAAAAAATCAATCAATAAATATGTACCATTTACAGTCGTGACAATTTGTCTTGAATGTAGCAATTTTTTATATTATTAGAATTCTCAAAGAATTCTCCAATTGAATATATTGGTCCTTAGTTTTTTTTTCTGAAAGTTTTCTGATTGGATAATGATTTTATTGAAGAAGGAAGATTATTATACATTTTCTTGCCAGTATAGAGTATTGATTACTTAGTTAATTTGCGAAAATATGCTTTATTACGCAAAAGTATTGCAAATATGCAATATCAGTAAAAAAAGCTATAAATATGTTCTTCCATATGTTCTTATGTTATAATATATTTCCCGAGATCTAATCATTACCTTCCTTATTACACAAGCTTTCGGGGACGAAATGTGTAGGGACGAAATGTGCGGGGACGAAATTGTCTGGGGACAAAATGTGCAGGGACGAAATGTGGGAGACGAAATGTGGAGGACGAAAGTTCCGTATCCCTTTATCATCACATGCCCCTACAAATTAGTTAATAAAAATAAAATGTTTATTGCAATTTTATGTTTTACCTTGCAAAACAATCGAATGAAAACCTTTTCTGTTGTAAAAGTCTACGGCATTTCTAACTGGTTGTTTACAAGGGATGGGACATCCATCAATTCCACCAACTACACCTGGAAATCCCCTTGGCCTGGTTTGGAATTTTCGTACTATGACCGGTGGTTGTTCCATATTAGGCCATCTTACAAATTGATGCATTAGGCTTGCAAATCATGTGACAACAGATTTAAATATCCTATGAGCACTACTCTTGGCAATACCAAAACGATCTCCAACTGCTAAAAAGCTTTCTTGTTTGGCTAAAAGCCACAATATAAATAATAATTTTTTTGGTAATTCCACTGTAGGCGCTTCTATACTTTCATTGCTATCAATTACTAACATAATCAACATCTACAAATAATAAACGATGTGAAAATTGCTATTTAAATAATTACATACCTCCAAACTCCTTCTAGTCATCCGAAAATGTTCTAAAAATTGACCGTCATCATACTGAGGAACAATTTTTTTCATAATAACGCGCATTCCTTACTTTCTGAATACGATTTCTTATTTCCAAAGGGTCATCCATTCTCATTGGCCACAACAGTTCAGGTACGTCAACAGCTACTAGTACACCAACTTCAAAATTATGTGCATCTTCTAAGGCGAAACCCAAAATATCCATTACAAATCTGTTATAAAATTAAGTAACTTAAAACTCCCGGAAGCAAAAATGATGAGTATAAAATCAAATTTTGTTGTATAAACTGTTATAATTTATATTCAAAGGACGCTAAAGATAGTATAAATTTCCAGGTTACCAAACCATTTTAGCTTATAAACAAGCATATTTACCCGCCAAAACAGCTGACTTTATCGTCCCAGGGATCCTCACAAATCGCTTAAAAGTGAACGAAACGTGTTTAACGCTACAAGATAGCTTCGTGGTTGTTTGGAACGCCGTGATTGGCAACACATTAAATAAAACTGATTAGTTTGTGTATTTTGTATAAAGTTTTCTTGAATTTATAAGGTTTTTAAAAAATATAAATAGTATCGTAGCAGATCGTGAAATGTTTATCGGAATAGAATTTCCGAAGATGACGGAGGTGGAGTTGCTTTAGTACATCGGAAGTGGCTCAGTCCACGAAAAGAAAGGGGTGGCCCCTTATAAACAGCAACATCTTTTGACAAATCATTAAAAAGGAGAATCCAAAAGACAATTGGAGTATGTACGGAGTTACTCGATGTTTCTTTGAAAAGGTGTTAAATATTTTTCTTAATTATATAATAGTTGCTATTTTATTGTGAAAATTATAATGTCATATTTACTTACAGTTGAGTTTGTAAATTTTGTATTAGACTTGGTTCTTTTTCAGTGGATTAAAAAAAAGCGCTTATAAAACTCAAAAGAGTTGAATTTAACTCCGATATTCAAACTGAAGAGGATGAAAACTAGCTCCAAATCGAAGAATAAGGTCTCCGAAAGATTATTCTCTTCAGATGATAGCGAAGATGAACAAATCTTGCATAAGGTACCACCTGAAAAGGGAATTCAAGAGATTTCGAGTAAGAGAAAAAGATAATTAATACTACAACTAGTAAGTTGGACATATTTGTTGTAATTTTGAATGTAACCTTTCTATATACTCCCAACACGATGTTTGTAATGAAAGTGGAGAGGATGACATAAATGAGGCATCCCAGTCCTGTAACATAAGGATACGAATGGAACCGGAAATTTCTGATGAAAATTAGGTTTGTATATAAGTTTTTGTAAAATGATATGTTTAAACAAAAAGGGATCAAAAAACAAAACATTGACCCTTCCTGAAAATTCAATATTAGAAATTAAGGGTATTGATAAAATTTAGGTTTATTATAGATCTTTTTCTCTTTTAAAAAGAATATTGTTTATAAAAAAATATCTTCAAATGTAACATTGAATCAAAACTGGTTCTTAAACTGGGATTGGAGGAAATAGGAGAATTAAGGTGTAAATTTGATTTTAAAAATTTTTTTAAAAGTTTATTAATTTTGGTTCAATAAAAAATTTTTCTTTACTTGTTGAAAAAAGTAAAATTTGAATTTTGCCTATTAAAACAAAGAAACTTAATGGTAACAACTATTGAACTCCCAAAAATTTTCGAAATTACCCTTCAAATTAATAATTGAAACAATTTTAAAGAATTGGGGGAAGAACTGCAAGATTAATAATTTTAAGAAATTTATTTCAAAAGGTTGCAGTAAAATAAGTTTCTTTACCAGACATAAAAAGGCTTTCAGTAATTGAATTTGCAAAAGGTTTTAAGTAAGTTTTGTTTTTTTTTATGGTTATTTACAGAAAGACAGTATAAAAGAAGTTAACAACGCCACAATTTTAAACATGCCCCTAAAAATGATCACTAAAAAAGAAAAAAACTAATCTCCATTTTCCAATAATAAAACCGAAACCAATTTAAAAAAAGATTTTAAAAGACAAATGAAGGCGTGTTTCTTGACAATAAAATTTGAATGATATTGTTAATAAGTCAAATAAGTGAACAACAAGAAATCAAGGGTTCTTTATACAAACCATTCAAAATTCATTTCATGGTAATGGGGTTAACACAAGATTAAAGAATAGAATTTCGAAAATTTTTTTTTAATATGGTATTTATTCCTTCCCGAAATTTAAATGATAAATCAAAAAGGTACTCTTGTAAAACTCCGGGGCCACTTCGAAAAGGGTTTATTCAGCTGTAAAAAAAAAAATTTTAATCCATTACACCCGTTTCCCTGATAAAAATTATTAATTAAGTTTTAGACAAAAAGTTAGACAAAATTTTGTAATTTGGTTTGGAAATTTAAATTGTTTCGACAAAATTAATTTTAAATTTGCAAAGTGAGGTTTAATATTGATGGAATTCCTTATATAAAATTTTGATCAAAGTGGCCTTATGGGCTTTCTTTTCATTTTATTTCTTTGGTTTTTTTGGAATTCAAAACCAAAACCTTTCTTTGTTTTGGTTTTATTGGTGTGTTGCGTACGTGGTTTGTTTATTGTAAAAATTGTAAAATTTAGACTTTGTGTGCCCCCGCGCTTTTTAATGTGTTTAAATTTCAAGTGGGTCTCGTTGGATAATTCTGTTTTGGGGCTACAAACGGAAGATGTTTTAAAAGTTTACGCTTGGAAGTAACAACTTTCCGTCGTTGGTGAAGTCTCACCGGTTTATCTGATTTTATTGATAGGTGTGATTTTCCTTAGATTCAGCATAATTTGGCTTGGAGTCCAAAAATTTGTTAAATTACGGGGTGGAAATTTTAAGATTTCAAGTATCAAATTCTCAAGTTTATTAGATTTAAAGCAACGGGAACGGTTCCTTGGTCGGGGAATTTCCTTTCCTTCACTCGTTGTTGCGTTTTTTGCCCTTTTAATTGGGCGTTGTTCTTCGGGGGTTTTTTTCGTTCTGTTTAAGCAAGATTTTCAGCCTAAGCGCGTCGTCTTCGTCCGTGTTTTTTTTTTCCGTGGTTTCCGGGGGGGATTGTTGCGGCTTGTTTTTACTGGTTTGTTGGAAGGTTATTTACGCTTGGTTTGGCGGTTTCATCCTTTTAATTTCCTGTGGTTTAACATTGCACATTTTTGTTGTTTCCCCGGCGATCAAGGTTTGGTGGGTTACAATCGGGGTTCTGGATCCGTTTTCGAATTCGAACCGCTCATTTGCACCCCGGTGCCGTGTTTTTAGGCTCTGACCCGGATTTTAAGGTAGCTGTTTTGGTTCGTTGTAACATGTTTTTTTTGGTTAGATGTGCCAGGAGCATCGATGTGGTGGCGTTTCGATAGTCGTCGGTTGATTGTAGTTGAATTTTTACGCCGCTTTTGTTTGTAGAAATTGTTTTAGGATGTATGTCAACCCCGTTGAGTGTCGACATTGCTCTCGAGTAGTCAGATTCGTGATGCAATATCAGCGGAGGGACTCGTTCTCCCTTTGGTTCCGGGGGGTTCGGCTCCTGTGGGCCAGCTTCCGTTCGTGGGCGTTTCTTGCTCACTTTTTTTTCAACTGTAGTGAAGCCGTCGTCGTCGTGTTGGGTTTTGCTTTCCGCATCATTGTTTTTTGGCGGAGGCGGAGGGATGTCCTGCTCCATTGCACCATCAGAGGTTTGCGCGGTCGGTTCTATTTTGCGTCCGTGGCGTTTTTTTTCTTCCGGCGTGGCTGGCTTTTTGGCTCGGGCCGGGGAAAGAGGATCGGTGTCGCAGCCTGTGCTGCTTTCAGCTGTCGTTGGAGGTCTTCAATTAATCGTTCTTGTTTGGCGTTTTCCCCAGGTCTTTTATTCTTTGTGTGTAAACATTTTGCTCACATTTATATGCTTGTATCTGCATGGCAGACTAAATGGTTTCACGAATGCGATGGTCGTTCGAGGTCGTAATCATCAGATTCGAATCGCTTTTGCAGCCGGATTTACGCGGTGAAAACTCGAAACCCGGTAAGCTTTTTTTATGCTTAAGAGCGCGCGCGGGAATTTCTTTCCATGTCTTAGGCAGTGCTTCGATCAGTGTTCGCTGGGTGTGAATTCAATTGTTTTTTTTTTTTTTTAGTATGCTCATGCTTATGGTTAGTAATATTACTTATTTTAGCTTTTATGTATCTTATCGTGGACTGTTCAGGAGTCCTTCTCCTCTTCAGCCCTGGTCATTCCCTTGTTGTTGGTGTTGCGCTGTTTTTTGTTTTGTATTGTGTACAATCATGAGGTGCGGTAATTTTTGGTAATAAAAAGAAAAAAAGATGTTTAAATTTTTGAATGGAATTTGAATTTTAATACGGTTTGGGGAAGTGTGCGTGTGGGTTCGTGGTGAAGTGGATTAATTAAATCGTTGGCCGGAGTCATGCTGGGTCGTCATCGGATGGCCGGGGGATGCGGAGGGCGGTATATCGAGGGTTCTTCTACCTCCTCAGGGAGGTCGTCGAGGAGTTGTGTGAGGATTGCTGGAGGATGTTTAATTTTTTGGGTTTTTTCGAGGGAATTGGGAAAGCGGTAGTTGTAAGGAGTCGTAAGGATTTCTTTGGTTGGGATAGTGTTGCCGAAAATTCTTTTATAGGTAAAGTTTCCTGGAGTTTTTGGATACGGTTTGTGATTGGGGGTATTTGTGTTGGGTTAGATCATTAGGGTACGTGAAGGGTAACCTATGTATTCGTCTAAAATTCCGTTCACAGGAGGCGATTGAGGAAAGTGGTTGGGGTTAATGTTTGTGTATATAGGAGCTCAAATCCATAACAGAGCGGATGTATGTTTTATATGTGGAAAGTGTTTTAGGGTGACAACCTCTGATTCTAAAGGGCGAAGGGCGGGTTTTAATCCTGTTTAGGTTTTTACATCGGGGAGCCAATTGAGGGTTCTAGTGAAGAGGATTCCTAGGTAGGTGATTTCATCTTGGAGTGTGAGCCTTTCTTGGTTAAGGGTGAGGGAGACGTTTCTGGAGGCAAGGTTGGAAACTTATCCTCTGTTAATGAGGATGTCGGAAAAGGATTGTTTGGGTTTTGGGATTGACGGAGACTCTCCACTTGCCCAGTTGGAGGAGTTCCGTAGGGTTTTGGATATGAGGCGGGAGGCCGTTTCCGATTAACCGCCCAAAAGCGGTGTCATCCGCGAACTGCGCAACGACTACTCCGGGTTGGGTAACTTGGGAATATCGGATGCAAATATGGCGTAAATGATAGGGCTAAGAAGAACCTTCGGAACGCCTGCTGTTGGTTGAAAAGGATCGGAGAAAGTTTTCCTTTGACCCGAACTGACCGATTGGTCAGGTACGAGTAGGAGTTTGGCGATGAGGTCGGGTATGTTAAGGTTCCGGATCTTTTGCAGGAGACCGGCGTGCCAGACCCTGTCAAATGCTTGCTTAATGTCCAAAAACACAGCCAGATTGCATTGCTGGTGATTGAATCCTCTGGTGGTGCCTGTAAGCAGCTTCAACAAGGGATCGTGACACGTTCGGTTAGGACGGAAGCCGAATTGGCTGTTGGGAAGGAGGTCGTTGTATTCTAGGTGGTCCCTGAGCCGCCTGGCTAGAATCTGCTCAAAGCATTTTCCGAGGCAGCTCAGGAGGAGATTGGTCTGTAGGAGGAGGGTGAGGTAAGATCAGCGTGGGGTTTAGGTATCATGACGGTGGAGGCCGATTTCAGTCCGTCGGAAGAATAGGGTAAGGAATTTATTGTAAATAGTGGAAAGTAAACGGGGCTGGGTTGGGTAGGTGGCGAAGAATTTTTCGGTTTAGGCCATGACCTAAATTTTACCCTTTTTGAAATATGAGCTGACCTGGTCAGGCGTGATAGGGCGTAGAAAGGACTCTCGTTATCGAGTAGGGTTTCGGAAGGTAAACGGAAATCTTCAAGGCGACTCTCAAGGAGGCCTTGAATTTTAAAATTGGAGATCAGGGGATCGGAAAATGGATTGAGGTGGCGACCAATGAAATCGGCCTTTCCTTGGTCGGAGGAGATTAGTTGCCCTGAAGGTCGGTTAAGTGGGATTTTTTACTTTTCTTCTGGTCAGTCTATCAAACTGTTGCCAGAAGAGTTTACCATTTCTATAGTCAAGCTGGGAGGTGGCTTTGGTCCAGGAGTCTTCGGAGTGTTTATTGCTCGCCTGATTAAGGCGCTAAGGCAAAGAACTGACGATAAATTCGTCTTTTCTCTTTGATCCAGTTCACAATGTGCCGTGGGAACGGTTTTCGAGAAATGTCGATGTTTTTTAATGGGACAGAGTTATCGACCGCTTCCGCAATAACGGAAGTTAGGTCTGCAACAGAGCAGATGATAGTCTGTTACCGTTGCCATTCGTTGCGGTATCACCAAATTGGGTGTGGCGCGCATTGAAATCACCTAGGATTGCTGCGTTGGGGAGGCTAGAGGCATAGAGTAGAAGAGCATCGGATAGGGAATTGTGGCCTGGCGGGTTATAAATATATAAATATTATAAGTGGGTGCACCATCACAGCAACCATTCGAGATGCTGTAGGGGGGAAGTTGAAAAGGAGTGGAGGGAAGCAGTTTTGATTAAGAGGGCGGTTCCGTGTTGGCTATTGTTTAGGAATGAGTGATACGTGTTGAAATTGAGTGAACATGGGGTGTTTTGTTTCTGTGATGGAAAGGACATGTATATTATTGTGTGTAGAAGGTGTTTATTAAGGGCGTTTCCGACGAACGCCCCTGGCATTAATTCCCATGATAGCCATTGGAAAGGAGTTAAAAGTGGGTGGGCGGAGTACGGCGACCTTCATCCGCGTACCGGATACGAAGGTGCTGATCCTCCGTTGGAAGAAGGTTTGGGATAGCGAGTCTAAGGTCCGAACAACCTTTTTCGCCGGTCAGGAAACATGCTGGTAAGGGCGGGTAAGAACTTGAAAAAGTCCTTAATGGATAAGGATTGGGTGTCAGGAGCAGGTTTGAGGGGGCTGTGTCTTCCGAGTCGGACTCTTCAGGACAGGATAGATCGAGGATGCCATCATCGACGGGGAACTGGGAGGATCCCGTCGCTTCCGGCACTGGAAGGAATAGGTGGGATGCGCTTCCCGCAGTTGTTACACTTTGGGTTGGCGGCGGATCTACATGACGAGGATCTGTGACTTTCCCCAGTTAGGACAGCGGATTGGAGGGACACCTCAGTGTCCCACCTGCGTGCAGGTGGAGCAGTACAGGGGTTGGGGATGAGGGGGTTCGCAAGGTCGCCCGAACATGACAACACCGCGTGCGAGGAGATATTCTATGGTGACTTGGGAAGAGGTAATGACCCGGATGAGGGATGTAGGGGTTAATCGCCTTAGAGGTGATGCGAACGGCCTTCCTTACATGCGGAAAATCGATCGCACCCAGGATCTCTTCGACTAGGATATCCTTATCTACGTGACGAATCACGCAGGAAAAGGAGGAGGTCTAGGATTGAATTGGATGGACGGGGACCGGACAGTTGGGATAGGGTTACTGATGGATCACAAATGGTGTCGCAACCTAAGCTGCGTACCTTCCGGTAAAGAGGAAGTCTCTAAGAGACAGGTATGTTGTGGTTGAATGTCAAATTCAACCAGGGAAGGTTAAGGGTTTGAGGAATTAAACAGGGATTTTGGTTTTTTTGGGATATTGGGAGGCAATATCTCGAGGATTGTGAGCGGGTAGGTAAAGGATTAGGGTTAACAGGTGTAGGATTCACGAGGGGTACAGGTGGTTGAGTAGATGTTTAAGAGCAGGTGGTAGGAGAGCAGGTTTTGTGGTGGGGGTGGTGTGGGTTTGAGTGGTCTTTGGAGGTAGTAGAGCGTGTGGAAATGTAGGAGTTAGTGGATGAAGTGGAGATGGATGATGCATTGAATGGGAGCGTGTACGTGAGGAAGGTGGAGGTGAAACGAGTGTGTGTGGTAGGATTGTGTGGTGGTGGGTGGGTGGACGGACCGTCGGGGTAACACAACTTTGACGGTAGCTCGGTGGCGACCTTGCTTGACCATCTCGGTTGCGCTGTTAGTTATAGGTTTTTGAATAGGTTAAAAAGAAATAAGAACCTGTTTATGAAAGGGCCGGGTCTCTGCCGAGGTGCAGCCCACACCCCGAAGAAAAAGGCTTGGAAATCAGAGACCCAATTCGGGAGGAAATTCACAGTTAAAATAAAAACAACAAAGTAATTAAATTAAAATTTTTATTAATGATATTTAATTACGTTGACCTTGACCCGACGACGATCCTGGTGTTGGCGGTGTCCTGGATGTTCCGCTTTGCTGCTATGCCCGGCGGCTCCTGCTTGCGGCTAGGTTGTGGCTCCCTTGGTGACCGCTTCTTCGTGTTATCTGTATGCAAGCAGTGACAGATCTACTGAAGCGGCGAAGATCACGATGCCGGAACGATGAGCGAAAACGCGAAAAAGGTTCTTTTTTGTGAGTTAAGCGATTGTAAAAAATCACAAGTGCATAAGCTGGTAGAGGCTTACGTTTGAAGGTTCAAACCCTCTGAAATTCAATTGTAAACCACGGCATTATCAGAAATATCTCGCTTCAAAGCCACTGAATATAGAACGTTTTACTTTATACTGGATTTTAGTTTTAAAGGATGTTTAGATACTGGAATTTATAAACACTTTTTATTACTTCATTGTGCTACGGCACTGCTGATATCGGTAGATAGTGTTGCTAGAGATATTACTAGTGAATTGGCATCTAAAATTTTAATTACATTTATTCAGCATGGCGAAAAGCTGTATGGACGAGAATTTATGATTTACAATGTTCATGTTTTAAATCACATAAAAGACGATTTTTTGCGTTATGGGGCATTAGATAAATTTTCAGCTTTCTCATTTGAGAGCTTTCTTGACCGACTAAAAGCCTTACTTAAATCTGCAATAAATCCGTTAGAACAAATCTGTTTTAGAATATATGAATTTGATACAGCTCAAAATGTACAATGTGAAACTTTAACTCATAATGGCTGGAGTTTATAAATTGAACATTTTGATAACTTATTGTTTCGAATCAATAATTTTCATAAACAATATGAGAAAATAAGTTTGTGTAATAAGTTTGTCTTGAATATTAAATCTCATTAATGAGCTGACTCTTACTGTTTTACAGATTCGTTTTTTATTCAAGTACAAAATATTAGAAGAACTAATGATAATAGGAAAATATTTTACTAAGAATCATTCATTTTATGACTACCCGTGAATCAAAAAACATAAATATAATTGTTGCCTCAGAATTGTCCTGTGAGGTTACAACATGGTCAATTACAAAAATAAAAGGAAAATCTATACTTTTACCATATAAAGAAAATTTTATAATTCCTTTATTTACACCTGTAATAATGTTATTTAGGTATTTAGTTTTCACTTGCAACTGTTTGTAAACTCAAACATTATGAAATCCTTCAAGTTTGCAACAATCACTTACTGCTACTCACTTGCAGCTCTAGTTCTTATTAGTTTTAAATTAGTATAACCTTGATTTGATTGTTTGAATTTGGCATTGCCATTCTTTAGGTAATAATTGTTTTTTTGGTGGAAGTTTAATACTGTAGGGAATAATATTATAGGTACTTTAAACTCAACGAAATAATATTTAAAGTTTTTGTCTACTGGATCTTAATTAATTTATTCTGCTCATCAACACTAAAATTAGATGATGATATATTATGTAATTATGTACATGTTTAAAATTAATGTTTACCTACTTTGTATGTATTGTAATGTTTTAAATTTCTTTTGTTTTTTGTTCATTATTTACATTTCTTGCAGTGGAAATAACATCACAGGTTTGAATGATATTAAAAATAATGAAAGGCAATCAAAAACTTTTGATGTTATTTTTACTTTTTTTTTAAGAAATAACATCTCTGTTTTATTCACTTACATTGTTTAGGTTAATTATTCAGCCAGTTATTCTTTTAAAGTCTGTAGCTTTTTGAGTGATATGTATGTTGAATACACGTTGAACTTTTGGTTTTTTCGACGTGAACTGTGACGACTGATTCACGTGAAAAAGACGTGTAGTTGTTTTGGGGGTAGCACGTTTAGGTCAGGGCTTTATCCAAACAATCGCTTTGCATAGGTGTTACAAGAATAAGAACTACGTGTTGGTACAGATTTCACGATATTTTTCTTTGGGAAGCTAGTATAGCAATTTAAGGTAGGTATTATTTTACTATTATATTGATATATTGATCTCCAAAAGATTAAATGGTTAATTGCGGTATACAATCAAGAAATAATTGACTTAACCTAACTTTTTTAAAACATGGTTTTAACACTGACCTGTATCTAAAAGGACGGCATTCTTCAATACAACATTGAAAACATGCCCCACCAAATTTTAGTTACTCCAGGTGACAATTATTGCGTTAGTGATGTAACAATGGTGGGCATAGTATTTAGACTGTGGTAGTACATCACCTGGTAGTGGTGCTAGCATTATTCAACCTATATGTTTAATATGTGGTGAAAAGTAGTATAATTACAGACTGATAAATTAACAAACGCAAAGTTTTCAAAATTAAATATCCTATGTGCCATGACAAAAAAAAAATGATGGAACATATTCATTTCAAAGTAATTTATTTACTTGTGTTTTGTTTCATCAAAATATTTATAAATAAAGAAACCCTCTACACGTTATTTTTTTAGGTTTCCAAAAAATCGTGAACTTTTAAAAAAATGGGTTGATGCTTTGAACCTAAAAAATTATATCCCAAAGATTAGTGACTTTGCCTGTTCAACCCATTTTCGACCTACTAGCTTCTATACACTTAATGGTAGAAAACATTTACTTCCAAATGCAAAACCAATAACATTTTTACCAACCAGTTCAGTTCCACCACATGGTTTAACATTTACTTCATCGCTTTCTAATGTAGCAACTCATTTAACAGAGTTTAACGTTTGAAATCCATCTTGCTCCAACCATTATTAACCAGCAACAGTTTGTGAAACTCCAAAATAAGGCATACTGCACACAAAATCAGTGTTCAATATGATCATAGTTACTGTAGTAGTCCTCGAAAAACAAAAAAAAATTGATGTCAGAGAAAACGGCACATGTTGACCAAGAAAACATTAAAATACAATAAACAGAAAGTAAAGCGGTTAACATGTAACATTAAGTACCTAAAAGATATTATAAAAGGTCTAAAAACCAACATCTTAATATCATAATACCTCTGATTTATTGGATGAAGGATTTCCAGATGTTTCCCAAAGTATATTTAGTAGAATTACTATGAATAAAGGAAGGAAATTATACGCTATCATCATCAGCGGTCGACTTGGGCGGACTAAAGAAAATTTCTAACATATATACCATCAGCGAGTATCGCTTCGTTTAATCTTGAAAGTGAAAAAGAAAGTTTATTGAGTTCATAACAATCAAGTTCGTGCTTATTACTAACGTGTTTGATTAATGATACCTCATCTACTACATGATTCTTATCAAACATATGTAGGGCTACGGCAGACTTGTCCCAACGTTTGTATTTTATATGAGCTAAATGTTCTTTAAAGCGAATTTTGATAGGCCGTTTAGTTTGCCCCACATATATTTGTTCACAATTTTACAATTAATTTATAAATTCGACCTATCCTGCTTATCCACTTTATCTTTTGGATTGCCTAAAGAGTTTGCAAACTATTATCTGAAGTAGTGACTGTTTTCAAATTAATTTTGGAAAAGATTTTGTAGACCTTTGTATAAGCAGGATAGTTTGGTAACTTTACATACTTTGTTTCTATTTGTTCTCTAGCGTTACCTAATGTAGGTACGTTCTTAACCCTCATCCTATGTGTTTGTTTCCTAACTACATGCATAACCACTTCATCTGAAACCCATTGTATGCAGTTCCTTTAATAGTGCGCAATTCTTTATTATAATTTTGAACTGAAAGGAAAATTAAGCAATCTATGAACCAAAAGTTAAAAGCCGGAGTTTATGCTGTCTACAGTGATTTGAGTCATTGGTTATGAATTTTGCTTGCCTAAGATTCATAAACCAGGTAATGCTATGCCACCCATTGTTTCTGGTATTAATTACCTACATTGCTGTCCAAATGGTTATCTAGTAAATTTCATTCTCCTACCAACAGCCCAACTTCAGTGTGGCAAATTCGTATGAATTTATTGATAAAATTAAAACATTGAGTTACAGAAAATGAAATTTTAGTCTCATTCGACGAGATGAGATGCATGTAATGACTGGTAAGTAATGGGATGCAATTATTCTGGTCCTATAGATATGAACCAATCTAAATGATTCAGACGATTGAAGCTACCTATTGGCTACTTATTTTAAAAGTAATAATTTAGTAATAACTGGTTAGTTTGTTTACTGCTAAATGTTGTTTGTTAGGGGCCTTGGGAAGGGGGTTTAGTCAAACTTGTTAAGCAAATTATACGATGTAGGCATTAGTGTTTCCCATGTGATGGACCATCGTTATTTTATGCTAAAATTTTAGGTTGCATTTGGATCTCACCAAGTTATTTTTAAAAAAATTTTTTGGGGTTTTAATTGTATTTTAAAATAAATTAAATTTATAACACTTAATATCTTTGAAAACAAAATTTTAAAATGTTGAAAAATTTTGTAAAGTTAAAATAATAATTTAATTTTTACAATAAAAAACTTTTTTGGAAAACCCAAAAAAAAGTATTTTATTATTGGAAATTAAATTTAATTTTATAAAATATTTTTAATTAAATAAGGGTTTGACAATTTTGACTTTAAAAAATTTCTTTCATGGGACAAAGAAAAAGTACAGAAAAATTAAAATTTATTTAAAAAAATCTTTAAAAATAAAATACCCATTTCGGGACTTTTTAAGAAGTTTATGGGTACAAAAAACGGGTTGACGGCCAAAATTCAACATTTACATTCAAAAAAAATCATAAATGAATAAAATTAGCACCTGAATTTAGGGGTTTTTCAAAAATTTTATGTGAGTTTAAATGCCAGAATTTAACATTCCGCCAATTCTAAATTTTATCATTTATTTGTTCAATAATACCATTTAAATTTTAGGATTTTCCAAAAATTAAAAGAAGGTTTTTTCTATATTTTATAGAAAGGTTAAACGTTAACCCTGAAAACAATCGATATATCGGTTTAATTTTTCCTTTTAAATTTGATAAAAACTAAAACGA
>JARFJB010000560.1:35598-58947 GCA_036346205.1 Vesta saturnalis | reverse complement strand
GAGAAATATCTATGGAAAAATTTGTACTTGAAATAGAATGTCATCTACCGAATTATATTTCAACAGATGACAACACGACAAGTGAAAGAGGTCCGCATTAATGTGTTCAAAAACGTAGTTCACGATGTAGTAGAACGGGAGCGAAAATTAAAATAGGAACGGTTGGCTAGAGACTGCACGCTTTAGGAAAAGAATAGAAGAGTGTAGTAAAATAATTTCAGCAGTTCTGGAAAAGCAACATCGTGATTACGTATTTATGAAGTGTATAGTATGGTATGTATTAATAATAAATAAAAAAGAGT
This sequence comes from Vesta saturnalis, assembly GCA_036346205.1. NCBI lineage: Eukaryota > Metazoa > Arthropoda > Insecta > Coleoptera > Lampyridae > Vesta > Vesta saturnalis. The sequence goes on along the minus strand of JARFJB010000560.1, from coordinate 58,645 downwards.
TATTTATTATATAATAATATTACAATATATAAAATGGATCGTACAGAGTGTATTATAAAAAGTCCGTGTTAGAAATCCATGAATTGTGAGAATTATCTAACCCTACTTGGTGAATGTCAGGATGTTTAATACTTTGAAGTTAAGGCTCATAGAAACGTCCTTGTATCTCTTCATCTCGACTATCACGTAATGTGTAGGTAATTGGACTGGAACGTTTCACTGCTGTTATTCGAAAGACTTCAATTAGGCGTGTGATCCTTCGGTCACGAAATTTATGACACTTTAAATGTTTCAAAATAGAAGCAGAATTCCTTTCCATTACATCTATGGGTTTATATCCGGTGGTTCTATGCTTTCTTGAATTATAATCCGCAACAATTTGAGGTAATATTGATAACCACTTATAGGAACCTTGCATACTAAATGTTTTCCACATTATTGCTTTAAGAGTTTGATTTACACGTTCAACTATGCTACTCTTCAAGTATGAATAACTACTGTAATGATTAATATTAATTTTTTTCATTACTTTTTTAAATTCAGCATTATAGAATTCAGTTCCCATATCAATTTGTATATGTGTAGGCGTCCTTTTCAAACCAGACAAAAGTTTATCCATTCCATATGCAACTAGTTTACCATCCTTGCGTTTAATGGGAAAAACCCAGACATATTTAGAGAAGGCATTTATTATTACTAAAATGTATCGAAATCCTTTATTCATCCGAGAATATGGTATCATTTCCACTAAATCAGCTTGAAAGGGATCAGTTAAACCTTTTAGTACAACACAACGCCGTGGAAAATTTCGTCTTGCTGGTTTGTGCAGTTCTTCAACAACATCGGCTTTACTCATTGTTCGCTTTAGGTTTTAATAGAAGTTCTAAGATGAATGATTGTTCTTTCGTAAATTTGACACCGTCTGGTATTATATGTTGCATCACAGCTTCCTTACGTATAGGTTGAGTAATTAGATACAGTGGTGTTGTATACATTTCAAATTAAGCATTATAAAACTCCATTCCCATGTCAGTTTGTATATGTGTAGGCGTCCTTTACAAACCAGATAAGAGTTTATTCATTACATTTGCGACTAGTTTACCATTCTTGCGGTTAATGGGATAAGCTTAGACAAATTTAGAAAATTCATTTATTACTACTAAAATGTATTGAAATCCTTTATTTACCCGAGCATAAGATATCATTTCTACCTAATCAGCTTGAAACAGATCATTTAAACCCTTAAATACCACACAACCCGCGGAAAATTTCTTCTTTCTGGCTTGTGCAGCTCCTCAACAACATCAGCTTTACCCACTTTATCACTTTGGATTGTACTACGAGTTGTACATGGAACATCGTGGCAATTGCAAACTGTATAAACTCTGGTTTAGTCACTTTAATTGCCGCATTCCTAGTTATGTGGTGACCAATTACATCGCTAGCAAGCGCAAACTATTTATCATCCATGTTTAGTTCGAGACCTGCATGACTACCATTTCAACACACTATAGTACCCTCGTTACAGGGAAAGGTATAGATGTTAACTATACCAGTAGGAATACTAATTCTCTTTTTAATGGCTATTCCAGAAAAAGAAATGAAATTTTCATAATGAAGATCATCATAGTGCTGAACAATGATTACCAAATTTATCTATTGTCATTTGATGATGAAGCTGTCTACCACATTTATCTATTGACATCAATGATGGATATGTAGTAGTATCTATAGTGGTGGTCGTTGTAACAATGAAATGAAATGAATATAGTAATAGGTTCATAACCAGAGACCCTACTTTATTACTTTCGCTTTACGTAATTCGTCAATTATATATTATATATATATATATATATATATATATATATATATATATATATATATATATATATATATGTATATATATCAAATCTAAAGATAGTTCAATTACTAATTACTTCAATGATTTGAGATTATTATAGAAAATTAAACATCTATATAAATCTTTATATAGATGTTTAATTTCTAATAATCTCAAATCATTAATATTAATTATTGTATTTATAAGTGACTTGTAACATATCTTTTAGATTGACTGATGAAAAATTAATAAATTTCGAAGCTCTCAAAATAAAGTGAAAAGAGTTTAATTTGTCACCCATTAATATAGGCTGCATCCTAATAATTTTAGTTGTTTATATGTATATATATATATATATATATATATATATATATATATATATATATATATATATATATATATATATATATATGATATATATATATATATATATATATATATATATATTAATATATATATATATATATATATATATATATATATATATATATATATATATATATATATATATAATTATTATTATTTCGTTGTGATTTCTTGTATTTCCTGCCGACATTGATCCCATAACTCCTACAACCAATCCACTAATTTATTCGTATCATTCCAAGGTAGAAACTCAATCGCTTTGTTATTATATAAATAATAGTTGCATTCCACCCCCTCTTTTGGACATAGAAGTTGTGCGAGATCCTGTGGCAAGAGGTGTAACAGCTGATGTAGCGGGTCGTTTTCTAGGTTAAAATAATGGTTTAATGATTTCAATGTATTTTCTACTATTAGTGCCTTGGATTTGGTCATCTTGGTTATAATTACGTCGAGAAGTACTTGTGCGGCGCAAAATGTCATTGTATTACTGCACATCACTCTTTTTGTATCCCCTAAGAGCTTTTTTAAATAGTAGCTCATATAATCCCGGAGTTCCATCATAATCTAATGATGATCCATCAGGAAGAGGTATACGAAAATTCTCTCCAACAAAGTCTAGTTCAGCATCGCCAATAAAAAATTTCTCTTGTTCGGGAAGAAAGTGTACACCGTATGTTAAACTATACTCGTCTTCGGGATCTCTAAATATACCTTCCACATAATATTTCGCTAATCCTTCATACTGACTAAGGTACTCTTCAAAGGCCCGTTGAGATCCAGCAGCCAACAGTTCTGATTTCAATTGTGGTAAAGTAGGAATCTCCCTCTCGTCATCGTGTGGTATCAGCAATCACAGTTTACTCTAAAGCTTGTGGAATGGCGCCAGGAACAAGAAATACGTGGTGACTTCCGAATTCCAGATGTTTTAGGCGTATGATGTAAAAAAAATTTCCTTTTCCTGCGCAACAAGCTCAGTCTTTCCGAATTCTGATGTAAAGGGTTCAGCCTTGACGAGAGAACCATCTTGTTTAGTAATCAATTATTTCAATGGTTGTGTTATAGGTTTAAAGTGTGCTTTCATTGCATGCTCTGTAAGTGCAGTACCTTCCTTTGCACTAGCGTATTTTTGTAGCACACGCTTGCGAACGCGCAACTTGTACTAAGCGCTCCTCCATTACTACTGCATGTTTACTTAACAATTGCAGTATTTATAATGCAATGTAACCTGCATTAACATCACTCTCTTTATCAATCACAAGAAATCCAAATTTGTCACGCCAGCAACAGAAACACAAGTCCTTAAATCTATCAAATGTCATATCTACATTAACGTGATCATCATACACATGCTTAAGATTGGTGCTATCTTGTTGAAACAGAACTAGTAAATTAGCATTATCACGTATAAGCTGTTTTGGAATAGAAGAATACGTTTGGCACAGATAGAAACAATCATTGTTTTGGTGTCTGCCAAAACAGAAATGATCCCTTACTTCTTACGGTTTATGGCTTGCTACATTATCAAAAATCATTATTGATTATTTACTTGGATCACTAGGGGATATAATGTTACTGTTATCACTGTATTCGAAATACCCGATATTTTTTATAGGCGCATGTGAATTTCGTAAGTACTCGTATTTGGGTTGATATAGAGATCTGTAGTATACATAAATATTTTCAAAACGTAAACTATTTGGATGTTCTAATAAGGTAATCACAACATTTGTTTTTCCGCAACCTAATGCACCGACGATTATACCTCGTTTACAACCTCCTTTTAGTAGACCACTGAGTTTTGAGTAGTGATTATTGTTAAAAGTGATGTTATAATTTTTATAGGTAATTCTGTATCTTGTGGAATGAAACGGATGTCACCCATTGTAGTACTGAACTAGAACTTGTATGGTGGTTGATATATATATATATATATATATATATATATATATATATATATATATGTATAGTTCTCGTGTAAATAAACCGTGGAGTTGCATATACTTGGGTACAGATATTGTGGCCGGGTACCCGTTTACGAGAACGACTAGCTCGCGGTAACAGAGGTATTAACAAACTGGACGAAGCGTGTAAAGAACAATATATTGCATACTCCCAGTCAAACGATCTAAGCATCACCAAATAGCTGATAAGGCTTTGCAACAAAAAACTTAGAGTAGATTTCGTTCCTCAAGCGCTACCTTTGGAGAAAGAGCACCTGCATTAACCATAGCTGGTATAATAAAAGGAAAAAGAACAATGGGAATAGAAAGCAAATCACGACGCAGGAAGCGTTCTCACAGTAACAGACAAATTTCATTCAACATAGCAGTCTTTCTATCGCGACGACGTGTTGGTGGTAAACTTCAGTCATCGTTAAAATCTACGGTACAACAAGCCTTAAACGTTTTAAAACACAAAAAAATCTTGACACCCAAGAGAAGAATATTACGAACACCAAAACGTGGGGCATTCATACCTCTTATTCTCCTATTTGCAGCATTAGGATCTTTATTTTCTTTGGGTGGAGATGCAGCCGCTGTTTCAAAAGCGGTTACTGACGCAAAAACCGCGTCAAAAACGTTAGCAGAAACCAAACGACACAATCAAGCAATGGAAGCAGCTACTTTAGGAAATTTCATATATAAAACCATATAAGCGAGGTTTAGGGCTATATCTACAACCGTATTCAAAAAACTCCCACTGAAGCTACCACGTCACGTCTTAAGTAACGTTGAGCTATCAAAATTTGTTTAGAAATTAAGAATCCCCTACTTTAGAGAGATATACATGCGAGATAAATTACCTACACGAATCCATACGAATGAATGTGGTATCGTGAATCTGAATGGTCAAAATAACAGGGGAACACACTGGACGGCTTACATCAAGCGTAATGGGCATATTACATAGTTTAATAGCATAGGACACATTAAACCACCATTAGAATTATTCACTATCTTAAAAGTGATGGTAGCAGAAACACGATTGACTATAACTATACCAAGGTTCAAAACTTCAATACATACAATTGCGGTCATTTATTCTTAAGATTTTTATATAGCGGTTCGTTTTGATTCTTAGTAGTCGTTGCTTGATCTTAATGTCGTACACATTTACATTTACCGATACAAGCAGTATTTTGCAAGCCAACTTTAACCCACCGATTTATCTTGATAATGAGACGGAATATGTAATGAGGTTGACTAGTTTTGAATCTTTTAATACCTTACAAAATGTTACTTCCAAGAATAACCAAGTGATATTTGAACGAACTAGAATTGCAATACCACCAGGATCACACGAAATTACGGATGTAAATAAACATATAAATGATACAGTGAAGGGTTCTAAAAAATTTTTTATTTGCGGGCGAACAATAACACTATGAAAGCAATTATGAAAGCAACATATGATATCAACTCTAATGTAGAAAATCTATAGGACCTATGCTGGGATTTAACAAAAATGTTTACAAAGGTCATGAATTACATACCTCTGAAAATTCTATTAACATTATTAAGATTAGTTCGTTAATTATCGAATGCAATATAACAAGTGGAAGTTTTTTCACAGTGTACATCCACCATTTCAACCATAACATTTCAAATAGTAGACCAAGACGGAGACCTCGTCAATTTTAACGGTGAAGTCATAACGATACGATTACATTTGAAGAAAAGATGGTGACGCGATATAATACATGTAACCACAGCAAGGTGAACTATAAAAGATCGAAGTTTGGAAATGCGAGAGTCAGTAAGCGGTCAACCTTCAAAGCATTAACAGCACAAAGTGTAGCATACTTGTAAGTCTTGGTTTTACAGTAATAGAATGAGTATATTAAACGTAAACAAAAAAGTTCTTATCGATAATGCTATAGTAAATTCCGAACTACACACCCATCAACCATATACTACGAGATTTAGAAACAATGATGAAATCAGAATACCCATTCAGGAAGACATGTGCACTTTACCATCAGAAAGTTATGTCTACGTATACCCGCACGGTTTGTTAATAATGGCATTGCATTTTTATTCGGTAAGATTAGATTCGAAATGAATGGAATAGTGATACATTCCGTGGTGAAGGTTGGATTAACCTGTACAATGAAAGGATTTCTATCATTGACACCCAACGGCCTCGTTCGTCATGAAAATGCGGGTTGGTTTCCTACCTCAAATAACACACTAACAAATGCGTTAGGATATCTTAATCTTAGTGTACCTTTGTGAATGCTAAGTAGCTTTGCGTAAAATTACAATAAAGTAATAGTGAACATCAGAGAAAAATTAGTTTTAATTCGCAGTAACTTTGATAACAACGCAGTAATTTCAACTGTTGCCGATGAAGTAATAAAAGTTAACATAGATAAAATATATTGGAAAGTTCCGCACATTATTCCAGCGTTAGCGGGGGAATTGGCGTTAAAGAAGTACAGTGATAAAAATGTAAATACTCCAGTAGCATTTAGAAGTTGTGACATGGGCATACACATACATGGGCAATCAAAACATCGACTAGTATAGAAACACTTATACACATTATTATCGGATTTCAAACGGGACAAGAAAATAATGTTTCTCAAGATATGAGCAGATTCGATAAATATGCACTAAAGAATATTAGGGCGAATCGTTATCCGTATGACAATTTAAACGATAATTATGTTATGATAATAATTGCTTTGCTACATTGTATCAAATGTTTGCTAAATTCACCTAATTAATTTACGGCAGTCGCACTATTGATAGTGGTAGACTGACTGTTCGAACTAAAAAGAGACATTGCACACTTAAGCAGAAGTACTTCGTGTAGAATTCGAAACAGCAGTCAACATACCCGCGAATACTACAACATACCTGTCATAGTCCACGTACTAAGATTTAAAATTTCAAAAGTTTTTATACCGAAAGAACTCGCAATTTTTAATAGAACACAAGTAGCCCACTACATGTTTAAATCACTGTATTAATGGCATACAATACACGCGGACAGTCGCCGTCAAGCTACTTGGTTAATGCATAATCAACACTGTATAAAATGGAAAGAGGGGCATACACCACCAGACAAATTTCGAAGAATTCTCAGTCGCTTGATTCAACCTACAGATCTATCTACGTCAAGGGCAGAGAGAAAGCGGATTACATCAGAAAATTTGTTACACAACCCGTTATAGAACTTGAGGAACATCCTACTCTACCTGCTTTGCAACCAGTTTGTTATTATCTTTGTGAATCATATGTCACTGCGCTCTATCTAATGTATACCATATGTACGATACTTATGTAATGCAGTAAAGCTTGTACACTTTTTTTAATAAAAATTGTAAATATATATTTTCTTTATTTCTTCTATATATCACACAATATGAGTAAATTCTGTATATATATATATATATATATATATATATATATATATATACATTTCCTCAATAATGAATTATGACATAATATTATTCGATATTCCATTAAAAGTTACTACATTAAGTAGCCGATCTGGAGTGCTATATCGATATTATACATATTAACATGTATGGTTATGTATGTTCACAGCTTCATTATAGAGATAATATATACTCATCTAAAATTAACAAGTATCAGTACCCAAACTATTAGTTACTATCTGGATTATACAAATTCATTTGCCTAGCAACCTCTAGTAGTCCACTGAAAGGATTAACGTTCTCCAATTCCGGAATTCGCCGATCCTCCCCAAACCAATGTTGTACACGTATCACGCAATCGACAACGATCGTCATCCTGGAACCTAAAGGCCACCTTAATGTATGTATTATATATATATATATATATATATATATATATATATATATATATATATATATATATATGTATAAACACGAACATTTTACACATTACTGTTTTATGAGACGCCTCCGGAACAGATTTGTAGTCTACCTCCGCCAGCACTTTTTGAATAACTGTTTTCTTAACACCTGTTACGTGTTTAATTGGGAAACGTTCCTTTTTGATAACGTTCGTCATTTTGTAAAATTTGCTTACTAAAAGCAGCAATTCATTCTTAGATTAAATGCTTCCAATTCACTATTTCGCAAATTTTTACGCATCTCTAATTGCATTTAAATTAACGTATGTAACTTTCGTACACATCTCTTATTTAGTTAAAATAAGTAAAATTTAATACCTTCAGCGACATCTCTAAGATTTCAGATCATTTAATATAAAGCAGTTAAAACGGAACCTGGGATCTATTAGTGTCAAATAATACATATACATATAATAAATAAATATTTTCTACACATTTTAACTTTTAGCAACAATGATTAAATACAAATTTTCTCGAGTTTGTAAAATTGATTTTTAAGGTGTTGGCCAATTTTTCTTTCTTACTTTTTAAGAACGCCCTTGATGGTGGATTTTGGGTTTCTAGAAAATTTTTCGTTTCTGGTTCTGGATGCTGAAGCATCATTTTTTTGGAAAATTCTCACTTAAAGTAATACTTGGTTAAGTAAAAGTATTACTAAAGCTTTTAAAAGGCTACTGTTGAGAAAGTACAACCGAAACAACTCAACATTACATTTCAACGAGAAGTGTTTCTGCAACTGAATTTGTATTAGTTTCAAACCATTCACTTTAACGTCACCCATAAACGTTTGCACATCCGTATGCGTATTGCATGGTGATAGTCTATACGAAACAGTGCGTTGTTTAAAAGCATTGCGAGTGACTTTATCTCTAGTATCAACGAGTAGACACACATTTGATTTGTGCCTATTGCTTCTAGGTGCCCTTGATAAGCATGTCAAGGAACATCAATCAAACAATCAGTGCAGTGCACAACACTCTTGCTATGTTTCTGTTCTACTGGTTCGTTGCATTGATCTGTCTTCCGTGAGTTGTTTAAACCCGATGGTTCTGGTTCTGCAAAGGAATCAACAGCATGCCTGTGTTGCACATTATTCTTTAAGTGTTTAACCCTGATGGTGCAGGTGGTGCAAGACACTCAGCAATATGACTATGTTGCGTTCTGTTCACATCGGAAGTACTTGGTTTCGCCACATTGCTATGTGCGGCACGGTTTTGCGGTACAGCCTGCTGTATCTCTGAAGGTGGGGTAATTTGTATCCTTATCCAACACACAGTTTTTTTATGTCTTTTTTGAAAATTACTTCAGAAATTCACATTAAAACATTTTATTGCGATCTGTAACAGAGAGAATGTATAAACAATTTATAAATGAACGGGTAGAGTTACGTGTTTTGTTATGATTCCCTTTTTTAACTCTTTATTGATCTTTATTGTTTTGTGTTATTTATTACTATCATGTATTACAACTGTTAAAGAAGAAATTATATCCAGCGATACGATGTATGATGGATATATCAGGTTGAGGGGTAGAGTAGTGTACGGGTAAGGAAACGATAACAATGACAGTCTCACCCTGTCATGTGCTCTGGGATGGAAGCAAGGTATTACCCCCATCTGTTTTCCAGAAACTCCGCTGCGCATGTAGAGCTCATTACACCCTGGGGAGAAAATACTGTGTTTTTCCTCACCGGTGATTGCGCAGGTAAGTATTGTAGGTACGATCATAAGCCACGCATACTCGTAACGTACCTAAAAGCAAAAGAACTTAAATTACTCATCTGGGATAGTAGTACATGAAAGAGCTTTCTTACCTCTGTTTACGGTTGCCGTAGTATTCTCCACTACCGTGGCGGCTACACTTGGGTTTACAGAATCTAAACGCAATTTCTATTATTAGTGGATAAAAGATAAAAGCCCGCAAGATAACTTTTGTAAATTTTCACAATTCCTTAAGGGTTTTATTGAAAATTATTACGAAATAACATAACAATAAAATTTCCTCTAAAAAAGCCTTGTTTTTAGTGGGGGAGTCCAATCCTAACCCAAAAAGTCACTAGAAAAGTTACTAGATTTGAAAAAAGTTACTAGATTTTCAAGGTCACCTTGGGGGTCAAATGATAGCTGGTTCGCGTCCTCGCTAAAATGTGATGTATCATAGCTAAAAATAGTCGGTGCATGACTGCTGTAAAAGGTGGTCGTCATAGCTAAATATTAGTCGGTTCCCATCTTAGCTAAAAATTATAGTGACAGCATCATCATTAAAAATAGCTGGTGCCAGTCATTATTAAAAAATAGGAGGTGACCAAATACATGTGTGGTTTGAATCTCTGCAATGCAAATATGTCACAAAAGGAAATGATGCAAAATTATTTGTTAGGTAACATGTTTTTACATCGCCCCCTTCTTCTGCTGAACTCCATTCAATTTAGCTTCTATGAACAAGAAACTATCACAAGTAGCGGTGACCAGATCTTGACACTGTATTAACATACGGATCTCATCGGATAATCCGTAATTGGAAGAACCGCACGGAAGACATGTATGAATATCTGACTTGGTAATGGTCTCATCAAAACGTGCGCTTTGAAAGATGTTCAACGATTCTGCCATTTCTATGTGGTTTTAACCCTATAGATTCCAAGAAGTACTTTTCGCCAGACGTTAGTTCGCCAGCACGTCCCGTGTTCGAATAAAGCGATGTATGCTCACGTCCTTTATTTATAGCATCATTGAGGAAAGATGGAAGCGGACCTTAGTTAATTCTGAAGCCCACATTCTAGTCGTACCGTAAATGATTCGTTTTCCCCGAAATCGATTAATTCACCCTTCTGATTCGTTAATTTAATTGAAATATTACGGATAGTGTTGGTGTTGACTTCCAAATATTGAGGATTGCTAGAAATTTTGTCTAAACGATAGCCTGGTAGGACAGACACGTCTATTTCATACAGCACCTTCGCGGAATTCCAGTTTGTATACGAGCCTGTGACAATATTACACTCAATGTGATTATTTGTATGTTTAATTATTTGTATACCTAATACAGAGATACGTAAAACGTCAGCGGTTCAAAACCTAACACACGTCCAATGGAATCCTTTTCGGTAAAATCTATGGCAAATTCACAGCTAATCCCGCACTTGAGCGTGTTCTTATTTGCCCTTAAACTGTAAAGACTTGTAGAACGTGCACTTTTATGTAGATGTTCAGTTCTTCCAACTCGTATGTGCCATATGGAATTTTAATAGCGTTGAGTTCTGTCGCTTTCACATAATAATATTTGTCGTTTCCAGCGTGCTATTACAACCGTAAAATCCGACGACACCGATTACGTAGGTTTTCTCGAAATTAAGTTCGATCGGAGGATAAAAGTTACTACTCGCTGTGTTACCAACACCCGCTACACTAAAGGTGATTGACATGGTGACCATACGTCTCCAACTGCTGAGTATGCTATTTATATAGAAACTTTAAACAGAGATGTCCACAATTTGTGGTACCAAATTGTTGCTCTTGAGAGTAATTATAGTATACTTTACAATCGCGAAAGTAGTCCAGAACTTCTCTCGGTGGTGGAATATTTCCGAAACTATCATAGTACTATACGCTACCATCACGTTTTTTGTAACAAACCCAATGAGTACCACGTCCCTTTTGGACATCTAAATTAATAGTACCAGCCTCGTTATTCCATGGTAATTTGGGCATATTATCTCTCATAAACACATCCCTAAAGTATGATACATCCTTTGCGTGCTTTCTTAGCTCTATATCAGTTAACGGCCTTTTCGATAATTTTTGAAGTTTTTTTTTGTTTTCAAGTGGAAAGCCATACTTCCTCTTGACCGGTAAGGTTTCAAAAATATTGCCCCGCCGTATGTCTTTCCTACAGCGATGACCTCCATTGTACGATTATGGCGTGAAGTTTCATCTAACATTTTCGTCGCACCGCTAGATGTGTTAACCGCTTTTGCAATACCCGCTGCCCGTCTGGCTAAAGCGCCAACGGCGGATAATCCCGCAAATAATGGTATAATAAATGGCAAAAATCCACTCTTTTTAGGAAGGGGAATTACTCTCGGAACGCTTACCTTTCCCTTCCCCACCTAAGCTTTTCACAGCCAATTTTGCTGCTATAAAAGCTGGGTTTATAGCCTTTATAGTACTAGGACTGTTTTTCATTTTCTTGGTAATTATTCTACGTAATTTCAAGAGACTGCTACGTGGTCGTTTTCTTCTGCTAACACCCATTCCTAACTTTCTTTTTGCCTTCATTATACCTGCTACAGCTAAAGCGACTGTTCGTTCACCTAACTTGGCCTCGGATGCCTTAACACGATCCCAAGCTTTTCTTTCCAAAATACGATCCGCTCGATGTCTACTAGCCAAGTCTTCACTATCTCTATAACTGATATCGTGAGCTTTGCAATGAGCGTCTACGAGGTTAATACCGGGATCACCACGTTGTAGCCTTTTATCTAATTTAGTTCCGGGACCACAATACTGATACCCGGGAATATGGAGCTCAATAGGTGGCTTATTAATGAGATTATTAACCAGACCACCTCCACGTGCACTTCTCCGCTTCACAATTAACATTCTTTGCATGGAAGCAGAACTTGTTGTATTTATAGGTAACGATCAATGAATACAACAATCAAAAAACAAACAGATGTCTTACCAATATTTTATTTATTCATATATATCATACAGTAAATAGCTAGGTGGATAACGCAACATTTCCATAATAGAAACTGTATGAGGATAATGATGCACCTTTCACTATTTCCCAATTATAACAAATAGCAAAATTGCTACCAAGCAATTCCGAACTTTGCTCGTATTCAATGTCCGTCTCCTCGTTGATGTTTCACCAATCAATGTGGTTTTCCGTCTCTTGTGAACAAAAAAACTTCATTTCCAGATATGTTTGCCACTTGAGTAGCATCTTCCAATCTTCTCTTTTCATAACGAGGAGCCCGTCTGCACATACGATTCGTATAACTGGCGCAAGATGTAGGTGTGTACTGTATCCAATTTCAACATATCTTTTTGATGAATTGACCTCGAAAAAGTCATATGATCTACAATCAATTAAACGTTCATCGGTAGGACTGTTATGCATAGTTTCAGTTGGGATTCGGTAGATGTAGCTGCTGTGGTAGAACTATCCTTATCATTACAGCACCAATACGAACATGTGAAGAAGTTATTACATCTATTCTTGCTATCCATGTAGAATCTTTTCAAATTCATTCGAGTGGACTTGCGTTGACGACAACAACTGATGAATTTGTAACCGCAAATATATATTTTATTATTATTATTATTATTATTATTATTATTATTATATATTGTTTTCCCTACCTCATAACATTATTATGATGATAGAGGGGAGAACAGTTCTTGGAATCTATCAAGATATACCTCAACACGATGTTGCTCTTGTAGTACGGGTGGTGAAATGCATTCCAATTGTTTTATTTTACGACGGAAACGTAATCTATCCAGCGCCATACTTCCCCACAAACCTCGTCTTGCATTACGATAAGCAAAGGCCCACACTACCATATTATACACTACATCAATAGCAACTCTCTTCATTATGATGTACCTACTCTTCATTTAATCAAGAAATAAAAAGACATTTTTTGCGATAAAAAATATATAATTTATTTCTAAATAGTTACACATAGATATATATTATTATTTTTACAGAAATGTTAAATTAGTTGTCTTTCCTACAGTTCCGGCGCTGGTGATGTACACGTCTTTCTCAGCCAGATATTGTTTAAACTTTTCAATGCGATCTTCTTTTTTGAAGTATTCATAAAATCGTAAGGGAAGTATACACTTAAAGTTCTCAGTTTCAATGATAATGTGTTTACCATACTTCGTATCGATAGTGTTCATATCAATCACTTTATATTTTGCACCCACCTCCAAGTCTTTTACGTTCGTGAAGGATTTACAGAAAGTGCTACTGTTCAATGCAGATAGATCCTCTATACTTATTCGAGAACGCTTTTGAATTTCGAGTTTACAACGGAACTGTCCATATATATATATATATATATATATATATATATATATATATATATATATATATATATATATATATATATATATATATATATATATATATATATTACTGCATTTTGATGCTAGAGGGGAGAGTATGCTTTGAGAATTGCATCAGTAAGCTAATCTGCATCTGATGATGAATAACTGCTGCCATCAGGATTTTTTATATCGTGGCAAAACTGATGCAATTGCCAACTTTTAGTTCTTCTACAAAGCATTTTTCACACATTTTCTTTTAATTTAAAAACTTTTCACATATCGTCACTCCTGTTTCATACTTTTTCGCTAGGACGTTACACTCCTCTTCACTATAATCACCTCGCCCGTAAACCGCCTCATGTTGGGCATCGAATACTAATGCCGAAAATTCTTACTTCAAACGTTCCACCGCTGTTCTCAGATTGGTTGCTTTGGTCCATTGCTCTTGAGCGTATGCTATCCACATGTTTTACACAGCACTCACTACGCATTACACTAAACTCCCCACTATGTTACATTAGTGCAGATATAAACCATGTAATTGATTACCGCACAAATCTGGTTACGCGCTAAATTCTAATAACGACACGCATCAGCTATTTTTTTAAGTATGGTTCTGTCACTATATTTTTTAGATAAGACGCGAACCGACTATTCTTAGGTACGGCGCGACCACCTTTTAGTGAGGACATAAACCGGCTATTTTTAGCTATGATAAAACCACCTTTTAGCGAGGACGCGAACCAGATGTGTGTCTAGCACAGACACGAACCACACTTATCTGATTATTTCCTTTTGTGACATATTTGCATAGCAGAGATTCAAATCGCACATGTGTTTGGTCACCTACTATTTTTTAATAATGACGCACTAGCAGTTTTAGTGATGGTGCTGTCACTATAATTTTGAGCTAAGACGCGAACTGACTACTTATTAGACAAACAGACAAACAGACAAACAGACAAACAGACAAACAGGCAAACAGACAAACAGACAAACAGACAAACAGACAAACAGACAAACAGACAAACAGACAAACAGACAAACAGACAAACAGACAAACAGACAAACAGACAAACAGACAAACAGACAAACAGACAAACAGACAAACAGACAAACAGACAAACAGACAAACAGACAAACAGACAAACAGACAAACAGACAAACAGACAAACAGACAAACAGACAAACAGACAAACAGACAAACAGACAAACAGACAAACAGACAAACAGACAAACAGACAAACAGACAAACAGACAAACAGACAAACAGACAAACAGACAAACAGACAAACAGACAAACAGACAAACAGACAAACAGACAGACAAACAGACAAACAGACAGACAGACAAACAGAAAACAGACAAACAGAAAAACGGACAAACGGACAAACGGACAAACGGACAAACGGGCAAACGGACAAACGGACAAACGGACAAACGGACAAACGGACAAACGCACAAACGGACAAACGGACAAACGGGCAACCGGGCAAACGGGCAAGCGAACAAACGGACAAACGGACAAACGGACAAACGGACAAACGGACAAACGGACAAACGGACAAACGGACAAACGGACAAACGGACAAACGGACAAACGGGCAAACGGACAAACGGACAAACGGACAAACGGACAAACGGACAAAAGGACAAAAGGACAAACGGACAAACGGACAAACGGACAAACGCACAAACGGACAAACGGACAAACGAACAAACAGACAAACGGACAAACGGACAATCGGTCAAACGGACAAACGGACAAACGGACAAACGGACAAACGGACAAACGGACAAACGGACAAACGGACAAACGGACAAACGGACAAACGGACAAACGGACAAACGGACAAACGGACAAACGGACAAACGGACAAACGGACAAACGGACAAACGGACAAACGGACAAACGGACAAACGGACAAACGGACAAACCGACAAACGGACAAACGGACAAACGGACACACAGACAAACAGACAGACAGACAGAGACAGTAGGACAGACAGACCCATAGACAAACAGGCAGACAGACAGTTACACACCACACGGTGTATGCTCAAATATATCAATGACGTTGTGATGATATACCATCATGTACCGCTGATGAACATCTGCTAGTCCTTTCGATGAACATCTTACGACCATACGATTGAATGCTTCATGTGTGAAGCTTGAATAAACCAATGGTGGCCATCTGACACTCCGCTACAGGAACATATCCGATGGGCACCACAATGCACGTACGCTCATTTACGTGCAGCACGTCCACGCAGATGTAATGATGCAGAAGTGGCACTTGTTCTAAATCAAAATCTTTTATTCCTAGAGAAAATCATGTATCTGGAAAATACACTGATTATACTTGTACCGAGTGAGTCATTAAGGAAGGACGCCGGCTATATCCCAGAAACCGCTTATGTTACGACTTCAAAAAAAAATTCTTCAGTAAATGTGGCCAAGAGAAAATGCTGGAAATAATTTACAAGTTTGTAAATAGACCGCTAGGTGGCGTAACTGCTGTAGTAAATTAAAAAATGTCTAATAACTAAAAGAAACTAAAGGAAAAGGTATATTGGAAATATCGTAGTTGTATTTTTGGGGGAAGTTTACCCATTTTTTGTATAAGAAGTTTTTCTCTAACATCACAGGTTTTCCGTAGGGGGAGCTGCGAAAGTTGTCAGACAAACATGTAATATTTCGTTGGAAATGTTTTTTCTTGTGCTATTCGTTAATGTATTAAAAAGTTAAGTTTGATTAACGAACAAAAAGCCAGAGGGCGCTTGCCAAATATTGATGAAATTTTAGCGATTTGCTTCAAAATATTAAATAGAATGGTATGTTTTTTATATTTAAGTCAGAAAAAGCATAAAATTTCGCTTATACCCTGAAAATTTCAAGTCGACATCTTTGTTGGTTTCAACTTTATACCTACATTAAGTTCAGATCCATGGTAATGATTTTGCACAAGAGCAATACCTCATCACTTGGGACTAACACAAACTACTGTTCAGCGTCTTGTGAAAGAACATAAGTAAGTTTTAAATAAAAGTTAGCTATTAAAAGTAGTAAAGTTATAGCTATTAAAAAACCATAACTTCAATTTTATTCTAGATTAAATCCATACCATGAAGTCCTTCATCAATCACTGACTGCAGCTGATTATCAGCAACGTTTAGACTACTGATATTGGCTGTTTAATATGCTCATAGGTAATCAACATCTGTTATCGCAAATATTGTGGACTGACTAGGCTACATTCCGCAGTGATGGTGGAGTAAATCGTCATAACATGCATTATTGGTCCAGAACCAACCCTCGTTGGATGCAAGAAATTGAACATCAGGGCTGGTGGAGCGTCAATGTTTGGTGCGGTATTTTAGGAGGTCCAATTATTGGTCCGTACTTTTTTGACGCACCACTTACTGGTGAAACGTATCTTAATTTCTTGCGGAACTTTTTGCTGTTACTTTTAGAAGATGTGCCGTTGCTTACTAGGCAGCGAATACTTTTCCAGCATGACGGCTGTCCGGCACATTTTTCAGTACGTGTGCGTCAATTTTTGAGTAACATTTTTCCTGATACATGGGTAGGAAAAGGGAGCTTTTTTCCATGGCCAGCTAGGTGCCTAGATTTCCTTATTCATTCTTAACTTTAACAGCTTAATAACCATTACAATTGTTACCTTCTAGGTCCCCTGATCTAACTTGTTTAGATTTTTATTTTTGGGGAAGAATAAAGGACCTTATTTTTACAACCAGGCCAACTAGGCCTGAAAATATGGTCATTAGGATAAGAAATTCCATTCGCACCCTCTCCACAGCGGAGATAAAAACCGCTGTTTTGTCAACGCAACAGCGGTTGCAGCTGTGTATTGATAATGATGGCAGACAATTTGCGCATTTAGGTCGCCACTGAGTAATGGCGTACTACTCATCTCTAGTTAATTTTCGATGGTCCACCCGGTGTAATTATTAACCAACGGTAATAAACTATCTCCAGAAATTCGATGACAATAACTGTCAGTATTATCGAATTTCTAGGGTTAACCCTCGGGGCAGGGTTAACCCGTGTTTATAAAAGCTGGCCTAAGTAATAAACTATTATGTCAAAACACTTCGCGTTTTACTGTTTTTGGAACTAAATTTAAAGTAGGTATAAAATTGAAACCAACAGAGATATCGACTTGCAATTTTCAAGGTATAGGTATTATATTTTATTCTTTCTGACTAAAATATAAAAAACATACCATTCTATTTAATATTTTGAAGAAAATCGCTAAAATTTTAGCAATATTTGGAAAGCGTCCTTTAGCGGTTTGTTCGTTAATCAAACTTAACTTTTAATACATCAACGAATAGCGGAAGAAAAGACCTTTCCAACGAAATATTACTTTTTAAGATTCGATGACTGGTTCCGAAGATAATTACGTGTTTGTCTGACAACTTTCGCAGCTCCCCCTACGGAAAACCTGTGAAGTTAGAGAAAAACTTCTTATACAAAAAATGGGTAAACTTGTCCCAAAAATACAACTACGATATTTCCAATATACCTTTTCCTTAAGTTTCTGACACTTATTAGACATTTTTTAATTTACTACAGCAGTTACGCCACCTAGCGGTCTATTTACAAACTTTAAAATTATTTCCAGCATTTTCTCTTGGCCACATTTACTGAAGAATTTTTTTTTGAAGTCGTAACATAAGCGGTTTCTGGGATATAGCCGGCGTCCTTCCTTAATGACTCACCCGGTACAAGTGTAATCAGTGTATTTTCCAGATACATGATTTTCTCTAGGAATAAAAGATTTTGATTTAGAACAAGTGCCACTTCTGCATCATTACATCTGCGTGGACGTGCTGCACGTAAATGAGCGTACGTGCAGTGTGGTGCCCATCGGATATGTTCCTGTAGCGGAGTGTCAGATGGCCACCATTGGTTTATTCAAGCTTCACACATGAAGCATTCAATCGTATGGTCGCAAGATGTTCCTCGAAAGGACTAGCAGATGTTCATCAGAGGTACAGGATGGTATATCATCACAACGTCATTGATATATTTGAGCATACACCGTGTGGTGTATGCTCTGCCTGTTTGTCTATGGGTCTGTCTGTCTTACTGTCTCTGCCAGTCTGTCTTAAGTTTCTGTTACTTATTAGACATTTTTTAATTTACTACAGCAGTTACACCACCTAGCGGTCTATTTACAAACTTTACAATTATTTCCAGTATTTTCTCTTGGCCACATTTACTTAAGAATTTTTTTTTGAAGTCGTAACATAAGCGGTTTCTGGGATATAGCCGGCGTCCTTCCTTAATGACTCACCCGGTACATACAACAAATAAATATATTAGCATATCATTATCTTTTTTACTTTTGTTCTAAGTGTGGTATCAGAAAAGTGTAAAAAATTACATAAGCAAGCTTTGAGAAAGTGAGATGGCTATCTGATTAGGTAGAGTGCGCAGATAGCCTTGAGAATGTGTTAAGTGTTAGTGACCCACGTATGTTGTTTCACCTTGGAGCTGTGGTAATCTTGGAAATGTATAGGATAGTAAGGTATAAACATGACCTAGTTATTTTGTAACCTTGAGCCGGTGGGACCTTGAGATTGTGGAGACCTTGATAATGGGGAACCTTGGAATTGTGGTGTGTTCCAAAAGTCTCCAAGGTGTGTGTGGGTGTGTGTGTGTGTGTGTGTGTGTGTGTGTGTGTGTGTGTGTGTGTGTCGTGTGTGCGTGCGTGCGTGCGTGCGTGCGTGCGTGCGTGCGTGCTTGCGTGCGTGCGTGCGTGCGTGCGTGCGTGCGTGCGTGCGTGCGCGCGTGCGTGCGTACGTGCGTGCGTGCGTGCGTGCGTGTTTGTATATGTGTGTTTGTGTGTGTATGCGTGTGAACAGAACCATTCGTTCTTCTCAGTTAGAAGATATTTCTTAAAAAGATGTAGAAAATGTATTGAGGAAAACGGCGGACATTCTGAACATCAAATTTGAAATGAAGCTTTTCCTATAAATAGATAACTATTGCTAACATTTCTGAATTTGTTATTATTAAATGTTGTCCACCATTCATGATGTCATGTTTTTGTGTTTAAATACTACCTGATTACCTTTATTCAACTTTGTTTTTTTTTGTAATTTTTATATAAAGCATAAGGTTTATCCTTGTTTTATGGTGTTATTTTTTTGTGTTTGTGGATAGCAGTCAAATACGTTATAAACTAACTTTACTTTTAGGTAATTTGTATGCATGCATCACCTTTAGATGCGCTTTTCTCGGAAACCGTTGGTCCTAGCTGTTTCGATAAGGTATATCTTTCTTAACTACAAAGACAGGGAAATATTTTTATAGTTCAAAATAACATACAGGGTGAAACAAAAAAGCTTTTAATGGTTTAAAAGGTAAAAACCATCTCAGGTGACGTCCTCTAGAGGATCCACCGAAATTTATAAATACTTTGAATTTCTTATCAAAGAAAAACCCTGTATAAGAAAATTCACGAAATTAGTTGGAGGTAGTCGAAAGATATTAAAGGAAATGTCATTTATTTTTTCGACTTTGGAACCCTGTAGCTCCGTTATATCAACTTTTAGACTAAGTTAGTTTAGTTCAATAGGCTTATTTTAACGCATATATATATATCTGATATATATATATATATATATATATATATATATATATAAATTTTGAAAATTTGGCAACTTAATAATGTTGGTGGGGGACATACGACAAAAATACTTTTACAGTTGTGCCACTTCCGGTTATACCGGAAGTAGATGTCAACTTGTTTGTTTTAAATGGAACACCCTACATGTTATTACATGGTTGAATTGCTCTCAAAATTTTAGGCAGATTTTGTATATCATGTCCTATACCTAGGGTTTTTGACATAAATAAGTTTTTATGTCAAAAATGACGTTTGCATGTCTTAAAGCAATGATTAATTTTTCCTATAAGAAACCTCCTTTATTTGACTTAGGTAGAGTACCTTGTTGATAATTATTAGGCTTTTGTGACATTTCAATATTAACTTATATGGAGTGTTCAAAAAATAAAATTAAAAAATGCCAAAAGTCAATTTAAAAAAAAAACGCCAATTTTTCTTAGATTTATCTGATTAATGATTAAAAATAAGGGTTTTTATAAGATTGTCTATTCCGAAAATTTGTAGTTTTCGATATATTGCCAATTTAATATTTTAAATGTCGATTTTGCTATGACTTTGATATAATAATTACTCTTAGTTGGCTAGGACAAGACGGCGGCGTTGCAATCAAATGCTCTATAAATGTAAGAAGCTGTCATTGTGATATTTTACTCAAACTCAAACGAAGATTATTTAAACTTATTTATTCTTCATGGAGAAGGTGATAAAATATCAAGAACGTATGACACATTTGCCATTCGATATCCGCAAAAGTGGAAACATCATATGCAGTTAAACAAATTATAGAGAACTTCATGGAGTTTGGATCCATCAAGGCAATAGTACCTACTATGAAATAAACCGATTACCAATAATGAACATACTGAAGTAGCTATTTTTGGACATTGTGCGGCATATCCGACAATATTTGTATGACAAGCGGCGTTAGAGTCAGAGTTGTTCAAGTCAACAGTTCAAAGAGTATTGCGAAAAAATAAATTTCATCCTTACACGTATTCCATTATGCAACGTTTAAAAGAAACTGATTTTCCCGGACGAGTGACATTTTGTGATTTTGTGATAACTTGGGCGCAAGGAAACAATTGTTTTTTTTTTGACAATATCATTTGGACAGACGAAGCCAAATTTACAAGAAATGGAGCATTTAATCGTCATAATTCGTCTCATTATTGGAGTGATTCGAATTTTTATGTAATTAGAGATCAATATTTTCAAGAATCTTGGCATTTTAACGTTTATTGTGCGGTAAGAAATGATAGCGTCGTATCACTACATTATTATCATAGAAACCTGTTTTACCAACATTAGGGCGCTCCTCCAGATGGTGGAGGTGGTGGAAAGCAACCCATAAACGAGTACTGCTTAGATGCGAAAAATGTTTGGAAGCTCAAGATCGCCAGTTTGAACAGTTATTAGAAAAGTAATGTTTTTTCACTCCAACATACTTTACTTCCTTTTTTACTTCAATATCTAATTCTGGTTATTTTCCTTTTTAAAATACTGTGCTACTTTGACGTATCCAAAGTTCTTGAAATTTTCTGTAATTTTTTTAACTGCATATGACGATGGGTTTTGTTTTTGGGGATATCGAATTGTAAATGTGTCTCATGTTCTTGATATAACTTTAATATAGTAGCGCCGGGGAGAGGTGTCTCATGTCGGATTCGAGAATGGGGATACAATTATTACTGTGAAATGCATCTGTTTCCCTTTATCTTAGTGCGAAGTTCCCATTTAAAGAAATACGAGTTATAATATATGTCTGCTATATATTTTAAATGCAGGACTTAAAAACGTATGTCGATTCTAAAGTCAAAGCGCATGACGTTGTCAGATGTCTTCTTGACTATTTAATATCAAATTATTCTTCGAATTTCGTTTCGTATAATCGCATCGTATTTTGTAGTTATAATAATTTATCTTTCGCTTCGTAATTTATTAGTTTCGATTGCATTTGTAAACAACAGTTTTTTTCAAAACTATTATTATTAATATTCACTATTACGAGGTAAGTTTATAATGCAAAATGTATTTCCAATTGATTAAATGCAATTATTTATTTTGCAGCAAATAATTATGTCATTAAAAGGTAAATCTCCGAAAAGCCAAACTCAAGTAATGTTAATGAATATACTGCATCATTTCGAGATGGAACGCGATAACGGGAGCCAAGTTTACCTTTAACTTTCATTATCCAGATACGCTAATAATTTTCACTATTTAAATTTGATAGCGTGGCTTAAATTTGAAAATAACCTAGAAAC
>JARFJB010000560.1:32500-35593 GCA_036346205.1 Vesta saturnalis | reverse complement strand
CGGGAAATATCAATTTAGAATAATTAGAATTAGAACATATTGACAATAAAAGTTCTGTTTTCTTTCGTTTTACATTCAGAAAAGATTAAGTTTTGCAAATTGTGGGTAGGTAAATAGAATAGCATACATAAAACTAGTTTTATAAGACCAGTCTTGAAACAAGGAGTCACCACCCGTTTTTTAAAGAATGAGTATTTAATTCAAGGTCTTATAAAACACGTTTTTTTATGCTATTTTTAGCAATTTTCCCTTTTTTAAATACAATTTTTTACTTTAGTTGATTTAGAGATTTTTGTGGCGGTTGGTAATATCTTAATTTTAAAAGTGAAAATTTTATCTAGTCGTACTTTGTTTTATCCAAATTCTGTCACAAGCTACGAAAATGGAAGATCATCGAGATAATCTTGCATGTAGGTATTCCCCCTGAAATACGTGAAATTTCTAAAAATACGCTCCCGAA
The DNA here is from genome assembly GCA_036346205.1 of Vesta saturnalis. NCBI lineage: Eukaryota > Metazoa > Arthropoda > Insecta > Coleoptera > Lampyridae > Vesta > Vesta saturnalis. The sequence continues at coordinate 35,133 of JARFJB010000560.1, read as the reverse complement.
TTTGCTCATATCAAAGTTACCACTGGGCGCATCCTGTCTTTGACGCATCTTGTAAGAGCGGCATGCGTGACATAATTCCAGATCAAGGTTTGTCAACCTAAATATTTTGGTAAAATGTTCGGTGAATGAATGGGTATAATGGCATCGGAGATGATGACGTCACGTTTATTAATATGCTTAATAAAGAATCAAAATCGTAGGAAATTGCAAAAAGTATTACAGAGGACTGTTTTATAATTTATAATTCCGTATTAGACTAATAAGACTTATAGTTATTACTATATAACTGTAACCTACAGCAAGATGTTACAGGACAATCGGCCTAGTAGCTTCCAATTCGTAAGATGAATTAATAACTTCAATAATATTTTTTTTTTTACTTATAGTATTCCCGAACAGGCTGTTTTGCCTAATGTGATAAAGCACTCAAGAACACTTTGAGGGTTTAGGAATATTGTTAGGCTGGCGAGAAATGGGTAGTGTATTCCACAATTTGGTCGCCGTGTGGGACAATGTAGATTGCGCCCGTTTACTATGACAAGATGGAATTTTGAGTGCGTAATTGTGTTGTGAATGGGCAAACAAAGTGTTCCTAGCGAAGATGACCTTCGAAGGTATTAAGGAGTGTAGTTCGGAGGCACACTTGCCATGGTAATAGCGATAGAACAAAGAAAGAACCGAAACTATTCTTCTATGCTCGAGAGACTGTAGGTTAGAAGTCAAAGATGGTCATTTATCAGCCTTATAGCTCTTGTTTGGATGCGGTTTACAACATCAAGGTCGTATTGGGGAGCACTGACCCAGAGGTAGGAATTTTATTCCAGATGAGGTCGAATTTGAGCCTTATACAGTAAAAGGAGTTGTTGCGATGTGAAGTACTGTTTAGATCTGTATACAAATCCCAGTTTACGGGAAGCTGTTTTGCTGGCTGACAAAAGGTGGTCATGGAAAGGATCCATGATACGGACATCCCTGACATAGAAATAGAGTTTTAAAACTTGAGATGTAAGCCATTCATATTCACTGCAGGAAAGCATCGGCCTTTCTTGGCGGACACAAGGCAACACTGGGTTTTGTCGGCGTTGAAGGTGAGTAAATCATACCTTCCCCATTCAAGGACACGTTTTAAGTCACTGTTGATTGAGGCTGCCATTTTCACCTTAACGTCCTGACTAGACTTATTGTTGTGGGAAAACTGAGAACTACAGTGCTGTCGTCTGCAAAGCAATGGATCGGGTTAGTTATTGAGGAAATGAGGTCATTTATGTATAGCAGGAAAAGTGTGGGAGCTATTACTGGTCCTTGGGGTACGCCCGCGTTAATAATAGTTTCATCGACGACAACGCGTATATGTCTTTTGTCAAGAAAGTCGAATATCTAATTGATGAGCGTATCGGATAAGCCAAACGAAGTGAGCTTGGCAAGCAGGTACTTGTGCCAAACTTGGTGAAAAGCCTTTGAAATATCTGAAGTTACTACGACTGTTTCACCAGACCTCTCTAATGTGTTAATACAAAGTTGGGTGTCATATGAAAGATCACCAGTTGAATGTCTCTGTCTGAACCCATAATGGTGATCGTTTAGGAGTTTATTGGACTCTAGGAACCAAAGTAGTTGGTAGTTGATGGCTTTTTCCATGATTTTCGACAAAATGGAAGTGATAGCTATTGGTCGATAGTTTAAGGGATCGGTTTTGTCGCTCTTTTTAGGAATAGGTTAAACATTTGCCAACTTCTACGATGAGGGAAACTCTCCACATGGCATGGAGATCGAGAAAAGTTTGGACAATACAGGTACTAGCTCGAGGTACCATTTTTTAAGGACGAGAGCTGGAATACCTTCAGGGCCAGTCGCATTTTAAGTCAAGTTTATTGATAATTGATTCTAAGAGCTTGTAACGAAAGTGGACTGGTTTAATAGCATCTCGGGTAGATTTCGACGACGGCACAGGTTTACCAGAATCATTGAGACATGAATTTGATGCAAAGTAATCGACAAAGGGGTTGGCTTTTTTAGCAGCATCAGCTACTACAGCTCCGTCGCGAGACGTCATGGGACGAAAGGAAGATGTACTAAAGTTTTTATAGATGGCTTTACGACCATCCAAAGGAAATCAGACTGATTCTTTGCATTTACGTTCTACAAACATATTTTTTGGTCTTGGTGATGAACTACTCCTTGCGGCAATATAGTCGGCGTGATTTTCCACGGATTAATTTGATTTCCGTTTGGTTTAGAGTTTATGCTTTTGCGATAACGCATCAGTGCAAGCAGGGTTGGGAACGGGCATGACCTACATGATTACGTTTTTTGGAAATGTATAACTCCATACCCATCAAGATAACTTCAGTTATAGAAAGAGCAATGTTTGAAGAGGAAGACCGTTTAAAGCAGTACTGACGCCAGGGGAAGTTGTAAAAATCTCGCAGTTCGCTCCAATTAACTGATTTAAAACACCACATAGTTCTATCTGTTTTTCGAGTAACAGTGGAATTGGTACAGAGGAAGTTATTTCGATTAGGCAGTAGTCTGATTGACCAAGTGGGGAAAGGACTCTTATTTCATAGACCAGTAGGTTAGTTGTAAGGAATAGGTCCAGAAGATGTGGAGTATGGTTAGGATTGTCAGGGATT
>JARFJB010000560.1:0-30000 GCA_036346205.1 Vesta saturnalis | reverse complement strand
TGTTTCTTAGTGGGTTCCTTATATCGTAGTGCTTATTCACCTTTTTTTTGTTTAATAACAGTCTCTAAATCTATACAGTGTCCATGTATGTTAATATTCAACCCAATAGGTTTTCTGTCCAGACCATGAAGTTTCAGTTGGACTGCATATTTTTGGTTTATGAAATGCTTTATCATCATCTTGTTTTCTTCTAGTCATTGATTTTATGTTAATGTCAGTGTTCTTGTTGATTTGTTTACGATGTCTGCTATGTATCGACAACATAATTTCTTCCATAACGAAGATAGGTGTAATTCTTTTAAGAAAACATTGGTTGTTGAAAGAATTCTCAGAACATCCAGTGCTCTTTGCGGAAAGCTTGTTGTCTTTAGTATTAAGATAGAGCAAACTTCTACTACCTGCTTTTGTATTGTATTCAAGTATCTACACCTGTGTTTCCTTGTCGAGGAAAAAATTCTCCCACGTATAGTTGTGTCCCCTATGTTTCCTTAGATCATGCTCAAAGCTTTTCCAGTGAGATTCTTCATTTTCTGTAAGATAAATATAAATTTTTTGCTTTGACCCAATGCTTTCTGCCACTCCAGAATGCATTTACTAGTACGTTTTTCAGTGTGCCTAGATCTTCATCACTAAAAGGCAAAACTTGGACTTGATGCCATAATCTAGGTGCTATCAAGCTGTTTATTAGCGCTACTCGCCCTCGACATTATAGGTGTAGGAATAAACGTGTTGCATGTTTCCATTAACTGCTCTTTGAGCGTTTGAACTTGTTCTCTGGCTACTTTTCTATTATCATGTGAAAACCTTACCACCAAGATCTTAATTGACTTGTTTGTCCATTTACAGTTCAGTGGGGCATACGCTTGATATAGGTTTTGTATTTTATGAAAATCTTTCTCTTGAGTGGCAAATATCGTTAAGTCGTCTGCATAGGCCGATAACACTAAACTTCTGCTCCATTTAAACGAGGCAAACAAGGAAGAGTTGGAGGTGTAAGTATATTTTCCTTGAAGGTATCTATCATTTTTTTGTATGAAACTGGTTAATCCCTCTGCACTATTTACTATATCGTTTTCAAAAGTTAGCGTAGAGAACGGTCGATACATTAGGTGAATCTCTATCATGTTGACTGCTGGTCGATCGCTATTGTGCAAATGTTGAAAATTTATGCTTGCAAGCTTTTCATAACCTTCGTTGTTGTAGGTACTTTTCAATTCAGTCAAAGTAGTAAAAATTTCTTCATCCTTAACGTTCGAGTTTGGTTGTTTTTCTAAGGTTTTGGAATATTAAATTTGTGATTGGACCTTTGCATTGTGTAAGGTATGGTTACTTTCTTTATTTTAATTTTTAGGTTTTCCCAATGTGTTATATCATCCTCATCATGCTGTTTTTCATTTGACTCAATAAAGGCTGATAAGATCTCAATGAAGTTTTTGTCATCCAGGAGTTTTTAAACCGTCAGTATGAACGAGAGTAACATGGGGTCTGAAAACGAAGGTAAAATGGAGGTTTTGTCTGTTGCATTTAAGATTTGCCTTTGCAATAAAACCTGTCTATGCGCGAACAGGAGCTTGGCTTATAGAAGTTATATCCGGATGTGTTCCGGTTCTTCGATCTGTAGATGTCCTGTAGATCATATTTTGTGATTATATTTTGTAGAGCTGCGACAGTGTTTGGGTATCTTCCTTTGGATCTTCTTCTGTCGGTTTTACTATCCAGTGTACAATTAAAGTTTCCTCCCAAGAAAACGTTATTCAGTTGACAAGATTGTAAGGGCCGGTTTAATACAGTTAGTATGTTTAAAGTATCTTCTTGATTGTGCGGTAAATATATATTGCAAATGACTATAGTGACTTTATCATAATTAAGTGTTGCTTTTTGTAAATGTCCTTCATGCAGAATTTCGTGATTTTGCAAAACGTATTTACAGGGTTTGAAGGCTATAATTGTACCGGTGTATGGAGTTGAGGGTGGATTTATAAGAAACGTATATGGATTTGGGTTCAGGGGGCATGGATTGGTATCGACATTGGTCTCGCAGCAAGAGAAGATCTATCCAATTGTGTTGTTCAGTGAAAACGGTGAAAGTGGCCCATTTGCTTTTGGTATTTAAAATTGAAGCTGTGAATTTTGATTTGTTAAAGGGTTTTATCAGCTTCTGAGCCGGACTTGAAGGATCCAGCTTTCTTATTTTTACTTAACCTATTGACTAACCTCCTGCATCGTTCCCCTATATTTCGGTGTTTTAGAGATGGAATTACTTGTCTGATGAACTCTACTAGTCTTGTAACATCTGCTGTAAATGTTTCGACAACTGCGAGAGGATCGTCCTTTCCTTTACATTCAGCCAGCAATGCTTTAAATTCCTGAAAGGTCAGAGGCGGTGACAGGTTATTTGCAAAGAAACATTTGATGCCTCAGGAGGATCTGGTTCACATGATTTACTTGTCTTTTTACTTTGCTTTTGTGGTTGTCGTGTTCTTGTTGGGTCCATATTTCCGGATTGGAAGGAAGATTGATCATCGTCACTCGTTCCGTCAAACCAAGAAGCCGAAGCTAACCTTTTTTCTCTACTGCTTTCGGGATGTTATGATGGTGCAGGAATTACGTTTGGGTTCTCAAGGTCAGAATGTAAGGGTATCTCCTTTATTTCATGACTAAGAATTGTTTCTGTTTCTGTTTGGGGAATTCCTACTTCCGCTGAAGAGTTTGCATTGTCAGTTATACTTGTCCTACAGATTTGCACTTAAAGCAACGTAGCTCATCCGTGGTAAGAAAAATTCAGAATAGTTTCAGGTAATACGTCTTTTTCATCTAGGACAATGAAGACTTTACTTGCCTTTTGAAACCTATTACATGTTTGTATTCGTTTGATTTCACTCCGACACCAACAAAAGTTACCGGGGACACTACTTTAAGATTTTTTTCCTTTAATAATTTTTCAATATAATAGTGTGATACACAAGGTGAAACATTCGATAAGATGACTCTTTTTGCTGGTGTTATTAGCCTTGTAAGGGTTATTAACCTATCCTGTATTGTTGTGTTGCTATGATCGGTTGTTAGTACGTCTACAACTAATTTGGACGATCAATAAATGCATACTCTGTTGTTTGAAAGCAAAGCGAATATTATTAGGTCCTATACGTTTGCCTACTACAGTAATATATTCTGCAAGTTTAATTCCGTCGATTGCGTTTCAAATTACCGCTTGTTCCTTTTTGGGAAATATATATTCCTTTTCTAATGTGCTGGCAAAGGAGTTAATTTCATGTGTGTTTTCACTTTCGGTAATGTTTAAATTAATAACGTTTTGCTCAATTTCAATACCAATGTGATCAGAGGCATTGCTAATGTAGCTTCTTACCACTGTTTAGGCATAGGTGAGTGGCAGAAAAGTGTTTCTTATTATGTATTATGTTAAGTTTTCGAATATCACAGTTCATATAAAGAAATAAAAATATACTAACACAATAAAAAAGCCACAAACGAACCAAAAACTAAATTTCTTTCATTCTTAAAGCACTTAATACTAAATTAACAACTATATCAATGTTTAAACACACGGCTCTGTCGAAACGCGTCCGCACTATTCGAAAGTATCTGTTGTGTGTGTTTGTGTGTCCGTGTCCGTGTGTGTGTCCGTGTCCGTGTGTGTGTGTGTGTGTGTGTGTGTGTGTGTGTGTGTGTGTGTGTGTGTGTGTGTGTGTGTGTGTGTGTGTGTGTGTGTGTGTGTGTGTGTGGGTGGATGGGTGGGTGCGTGCGTGCGTGCGTGCGTATGTGTGCGTGCGTACGTAATTACTGCATTTGATAAGAATAATAAATATGTAATTACATTTTTAACTTAATTCTAAAACATCACTTTTAAATCAATGAAGGGAATTTGTATTTTCAAATAAACATTAAATTTACATTTCAAAATTTCAATATAAAGTTTATCTAGAAATAACATCCTGAGTGATTTATATTAATCATAAATATTTAAGCTGACGTCACAACGAATGAGAGCAGCTTTTCAACTTGGTCGGTAATAAAAAGAGAACACATTATGTGGAACAAGGAAAGCAATTTACGCCCAACTTTTTTTTTTGTTTTAATGGAAACCGTACATTTTACAATTATTAAAATATTTCATTTGATAATAAATAGAAAATAATGTTGTTGATAAAAATGTAATATTAATAAAGTAATTAGAAAAAGACTTCGATATGCATTGCAATTAAAACTATTTGCATTTGTAAATAATAAAAATTATATTGAAGGTTTGCAATATCTTCACAACTTAGAATTCGCAGGTTTTTACCTGCTATCTAGAAACCATAGACACAAATGTTCACCTATAACCTGTGATAATTACTTTGTAGCAATGTTTAGAAAAATTACTTATTAATGCTTTACGTAAAGTAAGTATATATATATATATATATATATATATATATATATATATATATATATATATTTATATTTAAATCATTAATCTTTGAGTGAATTTAAATATAAAAGTCTAAAGTGCATGTATGGTAACACGGTTATTTTCTTGTAGATGTAATTACATTTTCTACTTGCACTATATTCCAAAATAATTAATACATAACCACATTTTGGTCGGCAATGAGGAAATGAGCACGTAAGCATATGGTCATTACCGAAAAAATTAATTAAAACGAAAAGATTTTGTTGAGAGTCGAACTGCGGAAAGCTGGCGTGGTAAATATATACCATTGCCTCTCGGCTAACGAGCTTTGTTAGATATATACAACTATATGTGCTTAAAGGACTTTGATGTGCAATATGTAATTACATTCTACCATTAAAATACTATCTACAGTGTTTTGAAATAATATAGATAGAAAAGGGAATTTGTATTTTCAAATAAACATCCTGAGTGATTTATATAAATATTTAAGCTGAGGTCACAATGAATGATGAGTAGCTTTTCAATTTGGTTGACGTCAGTAAGAGAACGTATTCGACAAGTTGAGATGGAAACAAGATCCGCACTCTAAAAAAATAATTGCTAATGTATACTATATTCACTTACATTTTACAATTAAAACACTACTCACTGTGTTTATATTTCACAATTAAAATATATATTTTATTATTGCTTTGTAGCAATAGAGAAACAACATCCGGCGCGCATTCTAAATATAATCGTGTGTTAAAATTGAATAAATATGTAATTAATGCGTTTAATAATAAATAGAAACTAATACTGTTGATAAGCATACTAATAAAGTAATAAATTAGAAAAAGACTTTGATGTAAACTATATCATCTGTATTAAGGAAGATAATGATTTCAATTGAATAATCGCGCAATATTTTTCTTATGATTATATTAATGTAGATATTGTATATAAATATTATCATAAAAGATATTTGTAATGTATCAGGCTGTTTATTCCTACAGCGAGTAATATGAAATGTAAATTAAAAAATTTATGTCATCATAGTTCATTTATTATTACATTGAAAACAATCAAACATTAGAGGAGGTGGTCCATCTATATGATCAAGATCGATTTATTCCAATACTTCATACAGCTTATTTTAGCGCGTAATTGTCTATCCTCATAATATCCATATAGGTTATGGTATAAACATTGAATTGTTGTTTATTACTGACGAAGAAAAGCGAATCAGAATAAGGAGAGGAAACAATGCAGTATTATTATCCGAGCAGGCACTCAACCTATTATTTTCGGCAGTGGAGGTGACAAATCAGAAGCTGAATTATATGAATGATTATCGTAATTATCCGATTTTATAAATGAAGTAGCAAAGAATCTATATAATGAAGGTCTGAGCGATGAAGAGAGTATATTATCTAGAGAGAGGTTTTTTTGTTAAAATCTTAGATTGCTTTCAACATTAATAGGTCATAGTTGTAATGTAAAAGATTATTCATTTTTAAATGAAATTATACACATCTTCCCTCAAAAATTTATAAACCATGTAGCTTTAAGCATTAATAGACCATACTTGTAAAATATATATGTATAAATAAACGTATATTATGTAAAACAGTATTTTAATATAGATTGATAAGAGGCTTTTAAAAGCGGATTAGAGTTTGATCACGGCTCCATCTAGTGGTATATTAAGTAGAGCTAGGTTCATGCAATTGCTATGGCGGGAAAAGTTGAAATTTGAAATAGGTTCTAATAAGGGGGGTTTACATGCTATACTCCAGCTATTGGTTAGTTTCCAGACGCCTACCTTACGATTCCAAACGCCTAGTTTCCGGTATGTAGATTTTCCTATAAATACAGGCGTGAAAAATAAAACGCATATTATGTAAAACAGAATTTTATTAATGTGATTCAATATACAACTTTATTCAGCTTCATATGATAATTACATTTTACGTACAATGCTAGTAAATGGTTCATACTCAATTAATACATCGTGCAAAATAACACAATATGCCGAAGTGCCGGCGGCAAAAACCGAATATGCTTCAACTTCCAATTTCAAATCAATAACTACATTATCGGTTTGACGAGTGCAGTTAATTATAAATATCCATTGACTCTTAAATTGTTTGTAACTAAACATAGAACCTTGTGGCGAATTATAATATTGATTTCGAAAGTTTAAATATTCTTGGTACTTATTATCAGCAAAAACGGGATGTTGCTGCTCGTACGGACATCTATTATTAATATTTGCTTTTATATTCGAGATATTTAAGTGATCGAATTTTGCTACAATCTCTTCCCTATTATTTCGGTTCTTGGCATGGAAAGAAACCAGTAACCTTTACCGCCCAAACCATTGGCGTTGATGCGAGTAAGGTCGGATATATGTACAAATCTCGATTAAAAGGAGAACTATATGTAGCCTACTCTACTACCACTATACTAAAACTAGAAAGCTGAAGGCCCCTAAGTCAAAGGTCAACACCGTCAATAGCACTCCTGAAGTAAAATAGGTGAATCAAGTAAGCTGGTAAGAAGAAAAAGTAAAATGTAAAATTGGTTCCAGTATGTGGTCTCCTCTACCACCACAGAATAGACCTCCAGGGATGAAGGATGAACGGTAGGCAGATTTTCTGTTCAGGGCCTTCAGCTTTGGAGAATAAAATAAAACTGGTTCCAATCATAGAAACTATAAAACTGCATGGTGAACAAGAGCTAGCTTTATGTGGAACCTACGATTCTGGACCCATTAAAATTAAAGGAGAGCCTGATCACAATGATGGCAATTTTCGTGCCATTTTACGAATGAAAACAACATCTGTAGACGAAAATGCGAGAAAACATTTCGAACATTAGTCATTGAATGCTACTTACATCAGCACAACCATTCAAAATAAGTACATAACAACATGCGGGGAAATAATTAAAAAAAATTGTCAGAAAAGTCAATTCCGTCAAATTCTTCTCATTATTGTGGACGAACAGAACAAAAGTCGTAGTGCGTTAGATACATTCATGAAAGGATAGATGGTGAAGGTACGAGGAGACTTTCCACAGTTTGTTCCTGTTAAAAGCACCAAAGACGAGGATTGGTCGGAAGCTATCCTTGAAACACTGAGACTTAGGGGAGTTTCAAGAGATTTCATGATTGATCAGAAATGTGATGGAGCACCATCCATGAAAGGCAGTTTCAAAGGGGTTCAAGCTTTAATCCGACGAAGATGTCCTGCGGCTTAATATGTACACTGCGGCTTGTGTGAGCTTGGCTTTGACACATGCGTGTGAGGTGCAACACATTCGAAACAGTATTCGAACAGTAAAAGCAGCTTGCCTTTTTTCAGGACGATGTCGGCGAAAAAAAACAGCTATCTTAGCCAAACTAATTAAAAGGTTGTTTCCTGAAAAAAGTGGACTCGATTGCTACCAACGTGCGAAACTTGATGGCCGGAGAACTACGACGGTTTGCTCAGTTTCAAAGAAATATTTGCAGCTATCATGCACAAATTAGAAAAACTTCAATCAGACTTGCATATTGAAGCCTGTAGCAGAACTCGTCAAGTCCATAACCACCAGTGAGTTTAGTCATCTAAATTGTTTTCGTATACATTGCCACTTTGTCAAAGCATCCAGTCACCTAATTTGGATTTACATGAACACACTCAAGCAGTGACACAAGTGATAAAAGATTTTCGCTCAAAAATAGAACACTTTGAACAGTTTTTCAATATAGCGAGTCAGCTTCTCAAGTTTGCGAACGAAGAAATGGAAATGCTGCACTTTGCCTGCAGTCAGAAGCACAGAACTAATACAGATACAAAAAATCCATAAACATATTTTAGAATAGCTGTTGCTATTCCCTTCATCGACGATATCAACGAGCAGCTAGAAACAAGATTTCTAAGTCGTAAGACAACATTTAGAGCCATCAGTACATTAACTCCATCCAAATGCTGTAAAACACAGGAAACAACTGAATCCTTTGAATCCAAAGATTATAAATTATATAGCGATTTTCTTGATCTGAATGCAATAGGTGCAGCATTGCTGTAGTGGAAAACGAAGTAGAACCAGGAGTCACCTAAAAACCGGCCTAAAGCTGCAATCGATGCTACAAATCATTGCAAGTAAGAACTATTTTTATGTATCTCTTAAAATGTATACATCCTTGCCGGTAACAACTTTTACAGCAGAACGATGGTTTTCTGCTATAAAGAGATTGAAAACGTATCTTAGAAATTCCACCGGTCAAGAAACACTCGTTGGATTAGTGTACAATCGCAACTATTCCAGTGAAACCGAGGAAGTGATAAATCATTTTGTTTTAAAGAAGGCCAGAAGACTAAATTTCGTGTTGTAATCATAACGATCATATAAATTCGATCACAATAAAAAACTTAGTGTTAGTAAATTTGAATATTTGTGATGACTTTCGTCTATCTTTTGGATGACTTTCTCATAGGTCAATAATATTCAACATGACACCTATAAAGATTTTCAATTTCATACTTCATGAAGTTCAACTAAAAGAGAAAAAGAAAAAGAAAATGCCACATATTTCGTTTCCTCCCCAAGGGACAGGACGAGCTGCTTGAGCTTTCCAGGCTCCTTCAGCCACAATCACGGATTCCCAACATTCATACATTAAGTATGTAAGCATGGTGGGATTAAGGATGGGTGTGGTCAGCATAGAATTGGAAGGTTAAGGTTCTAAGGGGATAAATACTACCCCATCATTCACCTAAGTAGCCGCACACGGTGTGCATATACGTAGTGACCTTGCCGCTACATGTGTATGAGGAAAACCTTTTAAAGAACCTCATACAAGGTGAACGGTAACGGGAATCGAACCCATTACCAATGCTACGCAGGTCGTGTCACCACTACCTTTGCAGCTAAATTACGCGTAGAATTAATTGAGTAGAACATAATTGATCTGTATGATTAAGGTCTATATTGGTATTTTTATATATTTGAAATATGCAGTTGTTTTAGAAATATTTCATGAAAATTAAAAACAGCTCCTAACAGTCCCCTCCTCCGCTGAATTTTTCAAAAATCTAATCGGCTCCAGTAGAAATGAAAAAAACCTTCAATACACAATTTTAACACGCACACGCACACGCACACGCACGCACACACACGCATACACCCACACACGCACACGCACACACACGCACACACGCACGCACGCACATACACACGCACATACACACACACACACACACACACACACACACACACACACACACACACACACGCGCATCGACACACCCCACACCACACACACACACACACTCCTACAGCCACACCCACACCCACGTTCACGCACACACCCACACCCATACCTACACACACTCAACCACGCCCACCCACCGTTTAAAAAACAAATTGAATTATTTTAATGATAAGTAGAATGACATGCATTTATTAATAGTGGGTAAATAAGCAAACATAAATTAGGCTTGTTATGTGTAAAAAAGAGTATTAGTTTTAATGTTTCGTTTGTTAACTCTTGTTAACAAATTTCGCATTACTATAAATCGTCTTTCGACGACATAAAATGTCTTTCAAAAAGTCAGCTACATCATATCTAAATTACAAATGAAACAAATGAACGGTTTAATCAAACTGTCACTTCTGACAATTTTATTGACATTTAATACTTGGATGACAAACTAAATCTTACCATGTACACAATAACATAAATATTATTTGCTTGTGCAAGCAAAATGGAATGCAATGTACTTCCAAACTCAGCTCACAGTGTATTAAATCAATTTTTAAAAGAGCAAAACGTTACCGACTATACAGTCGCCACCACACTTGTTACTACTCCAGATGAAAACCATGCCGGGACCATTTATCGAGTTACTGTTAATGCGAAGACTAAGGAAAAGTCCCAAAAGAAGCTTGTTGTAATAGCGAAGATTGCTCCTAGTAATGAAACTATCAGAATGGTCTTTCCGATTCGAGCAATGTACGAAAGGGAAACATTTTTCTATACAGACGTATTCCCTGAATTTATAAACTTTCAGTGCGAACAAAATATTTCAAATCCATTCACATGATTTCCTAAATTTTACAAAGCCAATCTAGAGGAGCGTAACGAAACACTACTACAGGAGGACATGCTTCAAGTAGGTTATCAAAAACGAAACCCGTTTCTACCGTTAGACAATGATTATGCTTTTAGTGTAGTCAGAGAGTACGGTAGGCTGCACGCTGTTTCTTTTGCACTTCGGATTCTTAAACCGGATGTTTTTGAAGATATTAAGCTTAATATTTTACAAGAACTTCCTTTTATCGAAGATAGTGAAGCCAGTTATAAAGATAGAACAGACTTCGTGCTTGAATGCCTTGATAGAAAGAAGGATAAAATTGCATATGATAAGTTTGCAAAGTTTTCTGAAAGTATGCTTGATAATGTCAAATACCTGCTTGAAGTAGGAAAGAGTGCAGATTATGCAGTACTGGCTCATGGGGATTGCTGCAGTGGGAACTACTTGTTTAAATATAAGGTTAGTTCTATTAAGTTAGAATTTGTTGTAAATTGTTGTTTTTAGGGAAATTCCATTAGTAACGTGTGCTTATTAGATTGGCAAATGGGCCATTACGTATCACCAGCTTTAGATTTGCTCCATTTTCTATTTTGCTGCACTAGCCATGATTTTCGGCGAGCACACTATAAAAACTTGCTTAAAATGTACTACGAAAGTTTTTCTACACTTTTGTCAGAATTCAGATTAGATGCTAGGAATGTTTTTCCATTTACCGTTTTAGAAGAACATTTAAGAAAGTTTGGAGCTTACGGGTTGTTTGTGGTAGTGGTTGCCTTAAACTTTACGTTGACCAAAGGTAAAACACAAGAATCAAAAGCAAAAGCCGATGTTTTTAAAGCAGGATATCCAGACAAGCTTGAAGATTACGAAACATACAGATCGAGAATAAGAGGAGCTATAGTAGACGTAGTAAATTTGAGCTGTGAAATTTAATTTGTTTAATAATAAAATTATTTTTAGCGCGATATTTATTTTTCATCTAACGTGGAGACACAACACAATGTAAATTTTGTATGAATTACTTGAACGCGTTTCAAATTTTTTTGTTCATACTCCATGACTTTGCAGGTTATACTATTTAACTTATAATCATGCTTGCACAGTTTTCCTTCTTCTTCTTCTGTACCTTCTCCCTTTTGCCCTAATAATTTTCGGAAAACTGTCACTGTCTGCTGCTAGTCTTTTTATTCCCTTAGTTTTTTCCCTCTGTTCCACTTTCTTTTCCAAGCTCTGCTCCCACGCTACTCGTGGCCTTCCCCTTCCTCGCGTCCCCTATGGCCTTGCTTCCAGTATTCGTCTCGGTTCTCTTATTCTTGTCATCCTCACTGAATGTCCATACCGCTTAAGTTGCCTTTTCTCTATTTCTTGTATTAGTGGTTCCAGTCCCAGTTGCTCTCTAGTTTACTATGTTTCTTATACGATCTCTTCTATTTCTGCCTACTACTCTTCTTAGATATTTCATCTCCCCTGCTTCTATATACTCTTAACATTGTTTGTATGGTTACTTATTTTTTCGTTATTATTGGTCCATTTATTGCGCAATATAACTTACTTGCTTAATCAATCCTGTTCAGTATTTCTGGTTCCATTGTTCCCTTCTTGTCGTTCTCAGGTATTAGTAGTTATTGACTCATTCTAATTTCTTTTCCATTGCACATTGGTCTTGTGTTTTCCTTTGTTTCGTTTGCTAGCAGTACTATATCATTTGCATATATGAGACACTATATGTACATGGGCTCTAGGTTCCAATTTCCTATTTTCACATTAAATCTACTTTCTTCTTTAGATTCGTGGATGATCTGGTTCATTACTATTAGGAACAGCAGTGGGCTTAGTGAATCTCCTTATTTGATCCCTTTTCCATTTTAAAGTTTTGTGATCCTTTCCCTTTAATTCTGACCTTCCCTTTGTGTTCTTGTATATTCTTTTTATGGTCTGTTGTAGTTCATATGTTACTCTTAGTTCTGTTAGTGCGTTCCACACACCGGGTACCGTGTCAAATGCAGAATACATATCTATAAATGCCAGAGACAGCGGGTTCTCCTTTTCTAATCTTTTTTACATGACTTCTTAGTGCAAATATATGATCTCGTGTTTGCCTTTGTGGTCTGTAGGCGGCTTCTTCCTCATAAAGTTTCTCTTCTACTTTTTCCCTTAATCTTCTTTTTAAAATTCTTGAGTATATCCTCTGTACTATTCGTGAGAAACACATTGCCCTATAATTGTTACAGTCGTTTATGTCGCCCTTCCTATGTACTGGTACTATTATATTTCCCTTTCAGCCATCTGGTATTTTCTCACCTTCCCAGGCTAACTGGCGTATTTCTCTTATTCATTGTAATACTCTTTCCTTCCATATTTGACCATCTCTGGGGTTATGCCGTCTTTATCGGCAGCCTTTCCAAGCTTTATTTGGTTTATTGCTTCTTTTACTGCTTCTATTCCTATGTCTGTTTCTTTTTCTTCTGCGAGTACCCCCCTTCTCTCTTCTTCTTATGTTGTCTGACTGTAGTGCTCTCTCCATGCTTCTGGGATCATTTCTTCTTCTGTCTCTATCACGTTTTCGTTGTTTCTTATGGTGCATGCCTTTTTTCCATATTTCCCTCACATTCCTTTTATAGTTTTCCGAAATTATCTTCCATGTCTCGCTTAAATTTTTACTCAAGTTCTTTCCCAACTTTCCTGTTTTGCCTTTTTAATAGTCTAATTGGCTTCATTTCTTGTGGATAAGTAGTACTTTTTATCGCCACTCTCTTTTGTCTTTCCCAAATTTGCTTTTTTCTCCTTACTTTTACTTCTTCGTTCCACCAACGTGTTCTTTTTTGGTTTTCTTTTACTGTGATTATTCCACAAGTCTGTTTGTTTTAATATTTCTATCTTTTTTGCCGTTCATTTCTTTTCTATGCTCCACTTTTGTTCTTCCTCCGCTTCTTTCCTTTCCTATCCTAGAGTCTCATCTAGTCGGGTTCTAAATTCTTCTACTTTCTCTGGATTTCTTAGTTCGTTGATCTTTATTTTTGTATTTCGTTTGTTTTCTTGGTTTCCTACTGTAGAATCTGGCATCTGTTATGAGCAGTCTATGATCCATGTGAAGTTCAGCCCCTCTTATAACCTTTATGTCCAGTATCGTATACTTCGCGTCTCTATTATACATTATGTAATCGATGATGTTTTTCGCTTCTCTTCCTATTGCCTCAAATGTGATTTTGTGAATTATTTTATGGTTTAAGTGACTGTTTCCGATTAGAATTTGTTTGTTAATGCAAAATTCAATCATTGATCTTCCGTTATCATTTATGGTGGATTCTCCTCCATACCTTTCTAGAGTTCCATATCGTGAATCCTGTTTATTTCCAGTCTTAGCGTTGCTGTCTCAGTTTATCATTATATGTTTACATCTTTCTTTCCCTTTATCTACTAATCTCTGAAGTTCTTCATAAAACGCATGATTTTCGTCTAATGTGGAGTTCTCTGTAGGACCATATATTTGTCTGGTAGTTATTTCTTCTTGTAGTTTTAGGTTTACATACATTATCCTTACATTGACTGCTTCCCATTTCTTTATTTTTTTAACTTTTTGTGCACTTAATATTATTCCTACTCCCTCGTTTGCTCGTGTCTCTGATCCTGAGTATATGAGTTGGTACCCTCGATCAAGGATTTGTCTTCCACTCCCTCTCTTGCAAATTTCACATATTTCTACCTCCTCTCCGTTTAACGATTTTACGTTCTATGTTCCTACTCTTCTCCTTGTTTCTCGCCTACTCAGTTTTCCATTAATCCGTCCATCTCCGAGGCTTACTTTTGATCTCCGAATCTTCTTACTTTGCGCGAGTTATAGCGCAGCCGCAAAGGCCCCGTTACCTCGGGACAACTGGAGTCCGGTTATATCACAGACACTGTGTCGCGAGAGCCTCGTTTTGTTATCCAGCAGAGGGTACCACGTGCAGGTGAGATCGACATTTGTGCGGCTAGATGTTGGCGGTACCCCTTACCCTCCTTGCACAGTTTGCAAATATTTATTTGTTACACAAATATTTCACTGTTACTGGTATGTCCGTATACTGCACTTGGTAAATAACTTCGGCTTGCTTATTAATTATGATATTTTTTGGAATAACTTGAGGATATTGAAAGATTATAAAGTTCATCCTTACAACCTAAAACTTGTACAAAAACTTAATAAAGACGATTATGATAGAAGGTCAGTGTTCTGCGAACAAATGAGCTAACGATTAATCAACAATCGAACTTTGCTGTTCAATATTTGTTTTTCGGACGAATGCAGATTTTATTTAAACGGTGCTGTAAATAGACATAATTGCCTTTATTGAGATTTATTAAAAAGATCCACTCGCAACATCCTTAAAAATGGTTGGGCAGGCATATTATGGAATAATATTGTAGGACCTTTTTTTATCTTATAGACCTGTTAATTACGGAAAAAATAGAAAACGATAATAACCATGACGAAAACTTTTTCCGCTTTGTAACGTACAAAAAATTCATTGGTGCATAATTCTGTTAATTGCTAGAAAATTATCTATTTTTAATTTCTTTTCGATATGTACTAAACGCACAATTCGTACAATCAGTATTTAAAAACATTGCAGTAATTTACATGGCTTCTATTGTGTAATTTAACAAAAATCCGGTTAATAGGAATAATAATTCTATCAAAAGTAAATAGGTATGACATCTGTAGGCGTGTAGCCAAACTCTGTACTATACAATGGTTGTAAACACCAATACTTTAAGTTAGTTTACGAAATTCTTGTAAGAGGGCGAGGTTTATTGTATCAAATAACCAATGGGAAATCGTTTTATTGAACATAAATCTAATAGATCACAAATTCGATTTTGATAACAAAAATTTTCACTTTCTTCTCCGCCATTTTGGAGGCACTACGAAAATTCTGTGATTTCTTTTACACTTGCTAATATACGAAATTGTTTAGGATTCTGGTAAAAGATGTCAAACCAATAGGACTTTCTACCAAGTTTTCTAGTCCTATTGATCGCAAAGTTTGCGGATTATAAACAAAATTTAATAGTGTCCAATAAGGGGGAACGGAACCCATACAATCTACAAGTATAAAACTTTAGATTCGTTTTTACATTTATTGCACGCCTTACAACGTAGTGGTAAGCTCGTAAACTTCCTTTATCTTCGTGCTCACCTACCCTTACTTTTTTTAGCGATTAGATTAAGATTAGATTAGATTAGCTTAGATCAGACTGTTAAAAAATAGAATAATATATTTTAAAATAGAAATAAGGCTGTAGAAAAAAATGAATGTTGTTGCTAATAGAGAAGTTGTTGCTAATAAATAAAGTTAAGTTGAATAAAAAAAATATATGAAAAAGACATAAAAAGATTCTTTTCTGTGTAATAATTAATTAAACCAATATTAATCAACTAATGAAAGACAATTTAACTGGCGACCTATACTATCGAAGGAAGAGTCTCTGTCTGTAACCTGGTCCTTCAACAAAAATAAAATTGGTGAAGACAGATTTTTTAATTAATACCAACAAGTCTTTCTTAACATAAAATTTGGTACGTTCGAACCGGATCAAAGGAAAATAGAATATTTAATTTTTCAGAATCAAAATAAGTGTAACTGACATTTTGTCAAATAATACACGTTGTCAAATTCTGAAAATACAAAGGTTCTAATTATTTGCTCCCAGATTACTTACAAAGTATAATTTAAAATAAGTTAAATCTGAAGCAATAAAACAAGAAAATAAATTGAAGAGGATGGTTTTGGAATTTTTTAAAGCCAAATAAATTCTAACAAAAAGCAATCTAAAATCATTCCACTAAATTAAAACAAGAAAAAATTGGATCAAGAGGAAATCCAAAGGACATTATTCCACTAAACTAAGAATACGAAGGTACAAAAGAATAAACGGAGCGAAGTGGTAATTTTTCATATAAGTACCTAGCAGTAACCTTGTAAATTTGTTTTGAGTTTCTGTATTGTTAATCAATTTAAAATGAAAGATTTAAAGAAACTCAAAGCATGTAGAAAAATAATTAGAAATATTATTTTAAGCTTTGAACAATTTGTAAAAAATTTTATTTCTTCAGATGAAGAAATCAATAGTATAGAACCATTAATTGTTCGAAAAGAATTACTAATTTCTGAATTTAAGAGTTATCAAGATGTCAATTATGACATTTGTGCACGTAATGAAACTGATGAAGATAATTACGATAAAATTTTAAATATTTATTATGACACTCTAGTAAAAATCAATGAGTTTGTAAATGGGTTTAACAAAAAGCACGTCAATTCCTCCTTAGGTGATATTTCAAATGAAGGAGCAAATAGTTCTAACGTAAATATTTGTGATTTAAATCCTTCAGTCAAACTTCCTAATTTAGAAATACCTACTTTTTCGGGGAATAACATAACAGAATTTAAAGCGTTTATATCCTTATTTACGGCAATCATTGATAAAAATGTAAAATTATCAAAGGTGCAAAAATTGTTTTATTTATTAAAATATCTCAAAGGAGATGCAAGAACATTAATAGATAAACTTCCCTTAATTGATGATAGCTATGATAAAGCTTTAAGAATGTTAAATGAACGTTTTGATGACGATTCAATTCTTACTGCTCAATACATTTATTCCTTAATTGATTTGCCTGCAGTTACAAAAGGTAGTTCACTACAATTAAGAGATTTTATTAAACACGCTAAACAATTAATCGGTGCACTTGAAAACTTAAACAAACCCGTTTCGGAGTGGAGTGTCATATTAGCTCACATATTTTTAAGGAAATTGGATAATAATACAAGGCAAGCATTTCAATTGGAGAAATGTTCTAAAGAAATACCTTCAATGGATAAGGTTTTAAAATTCATCGAGGACAGAGCTGTAGCTTTTGAAGCGTCAAATATTTTAAATTCAATTGACAGTAACTTTAATGAAAACAAAAGAAAATTCGTGACAAATATTACTACTACTAATAATAATAACTGTTGTTGAATCGCTATTATTTTTATTTTTATTTTTATTTTTTTTGTTGTTTTAATTTAATTACAGTTGTAGATCTAAGATTAATTCATTTGGTATCTCCTACTACTTTCGCGAGATGCCTGCGCATGTGCGTGCTTAGGGCTTAGAGGTAGTTATTGCAACCCCTATTTTTTTTCTAACTTCAGTAAGAATTAAGATGTCAACTGAAATACGGACTCCATTAATATTTGAGTTGGTAGATATGTAGTGTTAGTGCTGTTGATAAAATTAAAATGTGTTAGTGCTGTTGATCAAATAAATTAGTTCATAGTTTAATTTATAACTTATTCCCAACATTTGGGTGGTCCTTCCAGTATTTAGTATTGGGTCAGCTTGGACCCAGCTTTCGATTCATTTTTATTAGAAGCATCAATTACAGAAGGTGCTACATTGGTCCTACGAGCCGGATAAATTAGCTCCTCCAGTGGAAATATTTGGAAACTGAGGGCGAAGACAACAATACAAGGTATCCTATTCTCACATCTAATAATACTTATATACCGAATTACTCAGTTGAATTGAATTTTAATCGTGAATTAATCACACCACTACCTTTGTTCATTTGTGTATTCTTACTCTTCAATTTATTCTAAAATATCAATATAATCCAATTTAGTGTATAAACCAATTATGACTAAGTTAAAGGAATTACTCGCCAGACGGGGTGTAATCAAGGGTCAAATAACTCGTTTTAAGCATTATTGTGACGCAATTGAGCGTGACAATGTTGACTTGATTGATTTGCAAAATCGTTTAGATAAATCGTTTGAACCGTTATTTGAGAGTTTCGGGGAAGTTCAACTACAAATTGAAATTATTGATGATCAGAACACTGAATCGCATGATTCCGAAAGATCAACTTTCGAATCAGATTATTTCAAATATATGGCAATCGCAAAACAATTACTACTCGGGCCTAACACAAACTCGCGTAACTCGGTTGATTCAACGCCTAGCAGCTCATCTAATTGTTCAACGCGCGAATTACCGGTAAAACTGCCACAAATTCATTTACCTACATTCGACGGGAACTTAGATCAATGGCTATACTTTAAGGAAACATTTGCATCTATCGTTCATAATAATGACGTTATTAGTGATATAACCAAATTTCATTATTTACGCTTATCCCTCAAAGGCGAAGCAGCGGGCATACTTCGTTCTTTGGAAGTATCGTCTTCTAATTATGTAGTTGCGTGGAAATTGCTAAACGAAAGATACGAAAATAAAGAACTACTTATCGATAATCATATACAAGCGATTTTCAGTTTACCCATTGTTCATAAAGAATCCTTTAAAGCCTTGCGTCATCTACATGACGGTTTAAATAAACACCTTAGAGCGTTAGAAATACTTGAACAACCGGTCAAGCATTGGGATAGGTTAATTATTTACATAATAGCAAATAAGTTAGACTGCGCCACACGTCGTTTATGGGAAGAAGAATTAACAAAAGGAGAATTGTGTACTGTAGAAAACCTAAACAAATTACTAGATAAAAAGTGTCGTCTGTTAGGAAAGTTATCCGAATCAATTAGCGAAACTAATTCCAAGTTCGTCAAAGGCAAACCTAACGTAAAAACTTATGTTACTCTAAATAACGAAACACACGTATGTACAATATGTAACAATAATCACTCATTAAGCTCCTGCCCTGAATTCATAAAACTGAATCCCGGCGAAAGATACTCGTTGGTTAAAAGTCACAATCTGTGCGTTAATTGTCTTAAAAATAATCACAAAACGATCATGTGCAAAAATAATTTCACTTGTAAAACGTGTCGTAAAAGGCATCATTCGTTGCTCCACTTTCAGACAACTGCGTCCGAAAACGCGACTCGCAACGTTGAACCTATTAATGAAGACGAAATCAATCAAACTATTGTAACCGCGCATTCCCGCAACATTTTAAATTACGCTCTTTTATCGACTGCCATAATTGAAACAATTGACAAGGCCAACAACAAACATAATCTCAGAGCCTTGCTAGACTGCGGATCTCAATCCAATTTTATTACGGAGGATACAGCGAATAAGTTAGGCCTTTGTAAAAATAAAATCAATATCAATGTTAGTGGAATCAATCAATCCCTTAATAACGTGAAGCATAGTGCGGAAATCTCAATAAGATCTGTCAACACCTCGTATCAGGTTACGATAAGATGCCTAATCGTCCCTCGAATTACTGATCGTTTACCACAAACAACATTTAACAAATCAATTATTACAATACCGGAAAACGTGACATTAGCTGACCCAAGCTTTCACAAGGCCGGAGTCGTTGACATCCTTTTAGGGGCTGGCATATTTTGGGACTTATTACATGCCGAGAAGGTCCATTTAGGTAAAAACCTGCCAACTTTACAAAAGACATCACTTGGCTGGATTATTGCCGGTGAAATTCCACAAACCTATTTAAATAAATATGTACAATGCAACTTTGTCTCAAACAGGGAACTCAATAATACTTTAACAAAATTCTGGGAAGTTGAAGCTTACACTCCCAATGTACCCCCTTCAATAGAAGAAAAACAAACGGAAAAATTCTTTAAAAAATCTACAAAGCGACAGCCTGACGGCAGGTTCGTTGTTCGATTACCCTTTAAGCTTAACAATGACAAATTAGGACAATCCAAACAAAGTGCGTTAAAGCAATTTTATGCTATGGAACGCAAATTAACTAAAAACCCTAGTATAAAAGCGCAATACTTACAATTTATGCAAGAATATGAAGATTTAGGACATATGACAAAATTAGACGCGTTGACTCCCACTGTTCAAACCGATTATTTTATTCCGCATCACTTCGTTCAAAAGGAAACAAGCTTAACAACCAAATTACGCGTCGTATTCAATGCTTCAAATCCTTCCGATTCGGGCTTATCTTTAAATGATTTACTCGCTGTTGGACCCACTATTCAGCGCGACATATTTGCTATCATTTTGCGTTATCGTTGTCACAAATACGTATTAGCGGGAGACATTACTAAAATGTATCGGCAAGTACTAGTAAATTCGCACGATAGACGGTTTCAAAAAATTCTTTGAAGATCGGATGTAAACCAAATAATTAACTGCTATCAATTAAACACTGTTACGTACGGTACTGCGCCCGCGGCATTCTTGGCTATCAGATGTCTGCAAGAGCTGGCTCACGAATTCAGTGAAATTTACCCAACTTCTAGTAAAATAATATTGAATGATTTTTATGTAGACGATCTGTTAACCGGTGCAACGAAGTTAGACGATTTATTAAGAATTCATATTGAAATTAGTATTATTTTAGAGGCGGGATGCTTTAAATTGAATAAGTGGATATCAAACAATCTTGAAATACTTAATGAAATTTGCGATTCAAACCCTGAAGATATAATAAATATTGGAAGTAACAACGAAAGTCACACACTAGGGCTACTATGGTACTCAAAAGAAGATGTTCTTGGGTTTTCCATTAAAAAATTTGACCTACAACAGCCCACTACTAAACGCTTCATTACATCCGTCATTGCGCAAATTTATGATCCATTAGGCCTGCTGGGTCCTGTCATAATTAAAGCCAAAATCATTTTGCAGAAGTTGTGGCAAACTCAACTCAATTGGGACGAACCTGTTCCCAGCGATATTACAATCGATTTCAATCTGCTTGTTAATCAACTACCTATTTTAAGCGATCTAAGGGTTGCGCGAAACGTAGTCGGTAAAAATCCGCAAACCCTTGAAATACACGGTTTTGCAGACGCCTCGCAGTATGCTTATGGCGCCTGCGTATATTTAAGGTCCGTGGAACCCGAAGGTAAAATAACGACAAATTTATTGTGTGCAAAATCACGGGTAGCTCCACTCAAGACGCTCACAATACCGCGATTAGAACTTAGCGCAACACTGGAACTTGCCAGAGTAATTAATAAAGTTCGGCAATCATTATCCAATGTATCAATAAGCAATATTTATCTGTGGACCGACTCCACCATTGTACTGCACTGGTTATCTGCAACTCCAAATACTTGGAACACCTTTATAGCGAATCGCGTCTCAGAAATTCAAACCATAACAGACGATTGTAAATGGGGTCACGTTAATACCGCCACTAATCCAGCAGACCTAATTTCTAGAGGGATGGCTCCTGTTGATTTAGCTAGTTCGAACTTGTGGTGGCAGGGTCCCACTTGGTTAATGCAACCAAGTGCGTATTGGCCAAGGTTGGGACAGACCGAAACCCTTTTTGATCAAAACTGTTTAGAAATTCGCAAACAAAATTCAATAAATCTAACTGTAACTCCAAATGCAGAACTCTTCAACAAATACTCTAGCTTTACAAAACTACAGCGAGTTGTGGGGTATATACTAAGATGGAAAAACAATTCAATTAATAAAACGCAAAAATTTAAAGGTGCACTAAGTACTAAAGAGCTACAAGGCTCAACTAATACCTTAATAAAGGTAGCGCAAACCCAATCCTTTCCAAATGAAATCAAATCACTGGCAACCAAACAAAGGGTAGAAACAAAAAGTAATTTGCTAAATTTAAACCCCTTCCTTGATAAGGACGGCATCATTCGTGTTGGTGGCAGGTTATCTAAATCCAATTATGATTTCAATAAAAAATTTCCAGCTGTTTTAGCAAAACGGCACCCGTTATCTATTTTGATTATACATTACGAACATTTACGCTTATTGCACGCGGGACCTCAATTAATGACAGCATCGCTGCGCGAAAGGTTTTGGATAATATCATGCAAAGATGTGGTAAAAAGGACGATTCGAAATTGCATCCAATGTTTTCGCGTAGACCCTAAAGAATGTAGGTATATAATGGCAGATTTACCAAGTACTAGAGTCACCGCAAATCGACCCTTTCAAAATTGTGGACTAGATTATTGTGGTCCAGTCAGATTGCGCGATTCAAAACCAGACGTTATACCGAAACAAAGGCATACGTTTGCGTCTTCGTATGTTTCTCAACCAAGGCAGTTCATTTGGAACTGGTCAGTAACAACAACTCCTGCCTTTATTGCGTGTCTACGTAGGTTCACGGCCAGAAGAGGCAAAAGTCTCGATATTTACTCAGACAACGCAAAACGTTTGTGGAGCTGACTCTGTTTGAGAAAATTTTACAAACAAATAAAAACGACATTGCAAGTCAATCAAATCATGAAGGCGTCAATTGGCACTTCATTCCCTGTCGCGCTCCACATATGGGCGGACTGTGGGAAGCTGGCGTAAAATCCCTTAAACGACATTTGAAAAGAACAATCGGAAACTCGTTATTAACATTTGAAGAATATTATACACTACTGACCCAAGTAGTGGCGTGCCTAAATTCACGTCCCATTGCTCCAACTTCCTCGGATCCTAATGACTTAAGCCCGTTGACTCCTGGGCATTTCCTTATTGGCCAGCCACTAACGGCCTTACCAGATCACGAATATGCAGCACAAAATTTAACCTACTCAACAAGGTTTAAACTGTGTCAAAACTTGTTAAACTCCTTTTGGACCCGTTGGTCAAAGGAATATCTCGCGGAACTTCAAGTCCGGAAGAAATGGAAGGAGCCACAACAGAATACTTTAACTCCAGGCACACTAGTACTCATAAAGGAAGACAACTTAGCTCCGCTACAGTGGCGCTTAGGCAGAACAGTGGAAGTGCATCCTGGTGCTGACAGTGTAGTGCGGGTTGTTACAGTGCAAACGAGTAGTGGCAAATATAGCCGACCAGTAACAAAAATATGTTGCTTACCAAGAAACGACACTACAGTTTAAGATTAGTTAATAAGTAAAAAAGCTTAGTTTTTTGTTGTTGAAACGCCTGGTTTCAACGGCGGCGGCATGTTGAATCGCTATTATTTTTATTTTTATTTTTATTTTTTTTGTTGTTTTAATTTAATTACAGTTGTAGATCTAAGATTAATTCATTTGGTATCTCCTACTACTTTCGCGAGATGCCTGCGCATGTGCGTGCTTAGGGCTTAGAGGTAGTTATTGCAACCCCTATTTTTTTTTTTTTTTTAACTTCAGTAAGAATTAAGATGTCAACTGAAATACCGACTCCATTAATATTTGAGTTGGTAGATATGTAGTGTTAGTGCTGTTGATAAAATTAAAATGTGTTAGTGCTGTTAATCAAATAAATTAGTTCATAGTTTAATTTATAACTTATTCCCAACATTTGGGTGGTCCTTCGAGTATTTAGTATTGGGTCAGCTTGGACCCAGCTTTCGATTCATTTTTATTAGAAGCATCAATTACAGAAGGTGCTACAACTGTAGTTTTTGTTCTAAAGGTGGTCATCAAATTTTTCAATGTAGAAGATTCAAATTATTAAAAGTAAAAGAGAGAATTAACTTTGTTAAAAATAATGCACTATGTACATTATGTTTAAAAACTCATGGCATACATGAATGCAAATTTACTAATAATTATAAATGTAAGCACTGTTCTGAAGCACATAACAATTTACTACATGATAATGTCCCAAGTACACCATTCACTACACATGAAGAATCTTTCAATGAACAAACAACTCTTCACACAACGAATACAACAAAAAACGTATTATTACCAGTAGTTAAAATTAAAATTTATGATTCTAAAGGTATGCCTTTTATAGTAAACGCTTTACTAGTAAACATCGTTTATCACTAAAGAATTGTATGAAAGGTTACATATTGATGCTTTCAAAAATTATGTAAATATTGTTGGAATTGGTAAAATTAAAACTACGTCCAATTCGTCTGTTAAAGTGAAATTGTTTTCTTGTGTTATGAATTTTAGCATTAATGTTACTTGTGTAATTATTCCTACAATTACTAATAAGCTACCGACATTTTATTTTAACAACAAGATATAAAATTGCCTGACAAGTTGCCATTAGGCGATCCAAATTTTAACATACCTGATAAAATTTCAATACTGTTTGCTGAAATTTTTGCATCTGTACTGCAATCAGGTTTTCTACAAATACCAAATAGTGAAGGTAAATTATAAACACTAAGTTTGGTTATGTAGTAATAGGTAATATACAGGATTTGAATAGCAATAAAGAAACTTCATCAATTCTTTCATTTTCTTCAATGGTTTCTTCCTGTAACAGTACCTATAAATTAGAAAAACTAATGAGTAATTTTGGCAAACTGAAAAGGTTCCAGAATTATTTTATGAGCGAACATCAGAAAATGATTATTGTGAAGAAGTATTTAAAAATCTTTAATTCTTGTAAATAATCGTTTTCAAGTAGATCTTCCGCTAAAACAAGACATTACTAAAATTCACCTTGGTAATTCATATTTAAAGGCGTCCAATAGATTTTTTATTGGAAAACGGTTGCACCAAGATGAATTACTTTTTTAGAATACAAAAATTTATAAATGACTACTTAGAATCAGGTGATGCAAAATTGTTGATTTCAATATATATAAACACAGATTGGATTCTAGTGCTTATTTTTTAGCTCATCATCCAGTTATCAAAAATGATAAAAGGACAACAAAAATACGAGTAGTTTTTGATGGTGGGTTAAAAACAGATCTTAAGCGATCTTTAAATAACGTATTACTAAACGGTCCAGTTATCCAAAAGACCTTTTGACATTTTAATATCGTTCAGAATGTACAAGTACGTAATGATAATTGACATTAAACAAATGTATGGAAAAATCCTTATTAATGATAAACAAAAATGTTTACAAAATATCCTTTGGAGAGAGGACAAGGATAGTGAATTGCAATGTTTACAACTTCAAACAGTTACTTGGGGTTTAAAATCATCAGCTTATATAGCAGTGAGATGTTTAATTGAGTTAGCTAAAATATATGAAGCCAATATCCATTAGCCTCAAATGCTATAATAAATAATTCTTATGTCGATGACATTCTTTGTGGTTCTAACAATTTAGATGAAGCTAAACTGCTTCAGTCACAACTAATAGAATTGCTTAGACTAGGTAATTTTCTATTGCACAAATGGATTTCAAACCATGATTCACTTTTAGTAAATATTCCCAACGAAAGCAGATACTTTGAGGAAATTAATTTACAACTTGAAAATGAAAATTACATAAAACCTTGGGATTAACTTACGATGTCTTGAAGGATTCTTACATAATAAAGTGCCCTACAATGTTAATATGAACGAATTTTTACAAAACGCAAGGTTCTTAGTTTTATTGCAAAAATTTTGATCCTATGGGGTTTTTGGGTCCTGTTATAACTAGAGCAAAGGTAATTATGCAGAAAATTTGGATAGCTAAAATTTCGTGGGACGAAAAATTGCCATCTGAGCTAAATAAATGTGGGTAGAATTTGTTAAAGTCTAAATAAAATGCCACCTATTGAGATTAAGCGTGATTTTAATTTTAGCGTTACAAAATCCATAGAATTGTTTGGGTTTTGTGATGCCTCTAACATTGCGTATGGTTGCTCCATTTATTCTAAAGTAACTACTTATGATGGTAAAGTTTCAACTAAGCTAATTTGCTCAAAATCCAGAATTTCCCTTTAATGAAAACTTACAATTCCAAGAGCTGAACTAAACAGTGCTTTGCTCCTATCAAAGCTAATGAAAAAATTGTTTCATTATTCTCAACATATACCTTAAATATTTTCTTATTTACAGATTCAAAGGTAGTTTTATGTTGGCTTAAATCGTCTATATTTAAGTTGAACACTTATGTAGCTAATAGGGTTTCAAAAATTCTTGAGTTAAGTAGACCATTTAAATGGAATTATATTGAAACTCATTTAAACCCAAGTGATTTGATTTCACGAGGAATAAAACCTCACTTAATCGTTACAAATGATTTGTGGTGGAATGGTCCAAAATTTTTATTGGACAAAAATATTGAATCACATTGTAGTGAAGAAATTGATTTTCCAGAAATAATACCAGAGTGTAAAGTTAATGTTTTAATAAATCTGCAAATTGAACCATTAAACATTTTTAAGAAAATTTCAAATTTGTTAAAATTGCAACGTATAATTGCATTTGTAATACGATTTTGCATAACTGAAAAACCCTCTCTCAAGAAATGTTGACCTTTTAGACCCTAATGAACTTAAAAATGCATTAATGATCATTATTCGTGTTGAACAGCCTAGTAAATTTCAGCAAGAAATTGGAAACTTAAAGAATAATGTGCCTATAACTTCTAATTTAAAATATCTGCATCCGTTTTTAGATAACAAAATATCTTAAGGGTTACTGGCAGATTACAAAATGCCCAAGAAATAAGTTTTTCACAAAATTTCCAATAATTTTACCAAAGAATAGCCTCATTACAGATTTAATAATTAGATACGAACATATACGTTTATTGCATGCAGGTCAAAAACACGTCCTTGCAAGTTTAAATAGGTCTTACTGGTTGATTAGTGGGTCTAGTCAAATTAAGAAGATTATTCATAAATGCGTAACATGTTTTAAACTAAAAGCGAAATGTTCTGAACAACTCATGGGATCGTGCGCTACGATCGTGTTAATGCTTCAAAACCATTTTTAAAGACAGGAATGGATTTGTTTGGCCCATTTTCTGTAAAACTCACATTTAAGGAAAAGCGTAGAAACAAAAGCCTACGTTTGCCTTTTGTATGCTTCACAACTAAAGCAGTTCATTTAGAACTTTGTTCTGATTTAACAACTAAAACATTTATAGCGTGTCTAAAAGATTTATTTCGCGAAGAGGAAGACCGGTTGTTTTATACTGCGATAACATGTCCACTTTCAAGGAGCACACCGCGAACTTAATAAAATTTTGAAATCTACCATAAGGAAAATCGCGATATAATACAAAATACTTTTCTCCAGAAGGTATTAAGTTTAAGTTTATTCCAAGTTATTCTCCAGTATTTGGAGGGCTATGGGAATCAGGGGTAAAAAGTTCTAAATACCACCTTAAACGTGTTATTGGAGAAAAAAAATTAACATATAAGGAATTTAATACAATAATTATTCTAGTAGAAGGTATTTTAAATTCCCGTCCATACTCCACTATCACAAGATGTCAACGATCTTAGTTATTTAACTCCGGGTCATTTTTTATTGGGTGATAATGTAAATTATATTCCAGAAAGTGATATAACCATGTTACCCTCAAATAAATTAAAATCTTGGCGTATATGTACTCAAGTACAACAAAATTTTTGGAAGGCTTGGCACAAAGATTATTTAAATCAACTTCAAAACAGGTTTAAGTGGTACAAAAATCATTCTAATTTAAAAAAAGGTATGCTTGTATTGCTTAAAAATGAAAATTTACCATCTCAAAAATGGCCATTAGCCAGAATTGTTAAAGTATGTCCAGGAAAAGACGACAAGGTTAGAGTTGTAGAAGTAAAGACTGCTTTTGGTAATTTTTTACGCAGTGTCACAAAAATTGCTGTATTGCCATTTAATGATGAAAATACAGATTAGTTTGATTACGTTCGAAATTACTATTGTTTAATTATTTGTTTTTAAGTTTCATTTTGTTAATCGGCTGTTCAAAAAAGGTATACTTAGTAATAACAAATGTAAAATTAGTTTAATATAACATCATGTGATTTTAACACACTTCTGAAATAAATGTTAAATTACTAAAGATTTTCTTGTTTGCCCTCAGGAGTATGTTAAAAAATAGAATAATATATTTTAAAATAGAAATAAGGCTGTAGAAAAAAATGAATGTTGTTGCTAATAGAGAAGTTGTTGCTAATAAATAAAGTTAAGTTGAATAAAAAAAATATATGAAAAAGACATAAAAAGATTCTTTTTTGTGTAATAATTAATTAAATCAATATTAATCAATTAATGAAAGACAATATAACTGGCGACCTATACTATCGAAGGAAGAGTCTCTGTCTGTAACCTGGTCCTTCAACAAAAATAAAATTGGTGAAGACAGATTTTTTAATTAATACCAACAAGTCTTTCTTAACACAGACTATCTATCGATGTGGTTAGAAAATAAAACCGAAAATAAGTAACAGAAACCTTATTAATCGTCACATATTTTAAAAGGCTTCTGGATATTACTGTAAATTGGGTTATATGTAATACATCTACTTCATGCGTGCTGTTTAACTATTTTCATGATAGTGGTTATATTTTCCATTTATGGAACTGGTGTGAGGTAACCAGCGTTAACAGGTCAGATTAGTGCATGTTTTATTTCGTATATATCTATGACTTCCTCATTATCCTATAACTCATTTGAGGATAAGGTACTAAAACAACAATTGATTAGTTATTGATTAGAAGTACACACTATAAATATACCTACCGATAACTAGTTGCAAATGCAAATCTCAATGTACTATTAATATTCAACCACAGACACAAAATATTTTAGTGCTTCATATAACGTTACTGGCAACATTACTCTTGCGGCTCTCAATATTTTTTTTGGAATGCAAACCTCATCATTGATGACGTGTGTGAAGATAGCGACGGCCATCTGAGCGACGGGTGACGTCATCCACCAGTATGCGTATAACGAAACGTGCTATATAGAATTACATTGAATGTTTTTATTAATAATTTCAACGCTATGGAGGTAAAAATTGTAATAGCAACCATGTAATGTTATAGCACAGTACCTCTTATAATGAAGTATAAACCATTTTAATAAAGTAATATAAAAGTTATAGCTTGGAAAAACCGTACTTACATTCTAGCGGACCATCCACATACATGCCCCGTTTTTAGACAAACTATTGGTGCTTCTGCAATTAATTAAATTATATGACTTTCGCAAAAGTATGAAGTATTTTAATACGAAATTTCAATCGATTTCGTTCATAAATAACACAGTTAGAGACCGGCGACGGTTCAAGGCGCGCTCATTACATGCGGGCAGCGACATGCGTTCTCGTTTTAGGAAAACTATTGGTGCTTCTGCAATTAATTAAATTATATGACTTTCGCAAAAGTATTAAGTATCTTAATACGAAATTTCAATCGATTTCGTTCATAAATAACACATTTAGAGACCTGGCGACGATTCAAGGCGCGCTCATTACATGCGGGCAGCGACATGGGTCTCTCGTTTTTAGGAAAACTATTGGTGCTTCTGCAATTAATTAAATTATATGACTTTCGCAAAAGTATTAAGTATCTTAATACGAAATTTCAATCGATTTCGTTCATAAGTAACACAGTTAAGACCTGGCGACGATTCAAGGCGCGCTCATTATGCGCGGGCATCGACATCCGTTTCTCGTTTTAGAAAACTATTGGTGCTTCTGCAATTAATTAAATTATCAGACTTTCGCAAAAGTATGAAGTATTTTAATACGAAATTTCAATCGATTTCGTTCATAAATAACACAGTTAGAGACCGGCGACGGTTCAAGGCGCGCTCATTACATGCGGGCAGCGACAAGCGTCTCTCGTTTTTAGGAAAACTATTGGTGCTTCTGCAATTAAATTAAATTATCAGACTTTGCAAAAGTCTGAAATATTTAATCAAAATTTCAATCGATTTCGTTCATAAATAACACAGTTAAAGACC